>CM040243.1:242830449-243155449 GCA_022545495.1 Chrysanthemum lavandulifolium | reverse complement strand
CTACTAATCTTAAGAATTATTAGGCAAAATTAGCATTAGTAGCAACTAGGAACGCTAACAGCAATAAAGCAAATCTTTTGTTCGCATATATGTTTGACAATGAAGTAATGGTGTGGACTAAAGCAAATTACCAAATAAGGATTATAAACACACCTGTAAACAGTGGGGAAAATAAGCATTAGTAAAGATTATGTGGGCTTCTTTACATGATTTAAAATATGTTTTCTCAAAAACAAACCATAAAATTTCCAATCCTTTGAGTTTTCTTTATTACAAGTCTTAACGAGTTTATTCCACTCACCCGGGCGCACTCGTTTTGGCTTGGAATTTAGAAATAACTAATGCTTGTATATGATTAGATAAATAGATTGTTACAATGACAATCAAATTACTATAATAGAATGATCAACGATATTTTTTCATTTTTAACACATAATGAACTACTTTAATCCATTCCCATTTTTACCATTAGTTTCATATTGATCCAACCGTATACCCATACAAGGACTGGAGTTGCCACATCCACCCACAACATAACACAAGGCAAAGATAAAGCAATCTTATCCTTTATCACTTTTAGCTGAGTAGCTTTCAAAGGTCAGCACCATCTACAACAGCAAGAAGGCTTCGCATAATCATCCTGTTTGTTCTAGCAGATAATCCCTTAACACTTGAAAGTTAAGAAGATGCATTAACCTCTAGACCGTTATACTTAACGTTACTGATAAGAGTTCCTCGAAAACGAGTCCTTTCACCAGGACTTGCATGTTGTGACCACTTGCGCAATCGCCACCCATTGAATTCTTGAACCTCCATAATTGCTACCCTTGCGATTCTTGTGGATTAATGCCCCACCTACGATCATGGAACGTAGTTCTTCCAAGATAGTGTAACAATTGTCAAGTTCATTCATGGATTTGGTAAAACCAAGATCCATGTACTCTCCGAACCATACCTCTCTAATAGTATGGGTTTTAAATCCTCTACACCATTCGCCATCTAGGATGCTAACAAGCTCTAGACATTAATTGAAGTATAACCTTCTACACCAATTACCACCGGGATATTAAGAAGCTCGATGCTAACCGACGCGGGGACGAGGCGTATTTAGATAAAACCTAATCCAAAGGTGATATCGAGGTGCACCTTAAGGGAATAAAACCCAAAAAAAAGATAAACTCTAAAAGACAATTTTATTAATGATTTCTAGAATACCAAAACAATAAACTCAAGCCCTATATTTATAGGAAAACTAAACTTGGGAAAAAGTTAACCAAATTATTCTAGATCAAACAAAATAAAGAAACTAAAATATAAAAACAGAAAGTCACGACACAAAATAAAACCGAGTAGGGTTACTTCAAAAGTCATGACACAAACAACCAGTAACCTCAGTATGTTTAGAAGTAGGGTTACTTATGTTTAGTAGTAGGATTACTTGAAAGTAACGACACAAACACAAATAACCTCAGTATGTTTAGTAGTACCCTTACTCCTATTACCAGTAACGTCCTCATCAAAAATATTCGACACAAACCGTGATTACTTTCTCTCCCTTTCGTAATGTTGTTGTATTACGTACACAAACTTAAGTGTTGTCTTCGTGTATGCTTGTTCACGTATATTCGTTCATTAAAATTCATTATGAACACAACAAAAGCAAGGTTACTTTTATCTGGTGTGGTAACGCATCGCTCACGTTATGGCTGACGTGGAGCTGCTTAACGCAGTGTTAAGCCCACGTTATTACACCGTGCTCGTGCGTTGGCCTAGGCGTTGCCATGGTAACGCAACGTTAAAGTTGTGTTCAATAAAAAAAAATTACACAAACACCCCTTTAATTGATGGGGGTTGCAAATCTTAAATGGTGAATATCTTCTTGTTCTTGTTTTAATTGATAGACGCTGCAATCTTGTTCTTATTTAATTGATGGAGGCTGCAAACTTTGGGTGTGAGAGTATTTAAGGTGGTGGCTGCTATAAAATAAATTAGGGTTGTGTGTGAGAGTATTTAAAGGGCAAGTGTGTTCTAATTGGGCTAGTATTGGGTTGTTGGGCTATTAGTTGGGCTAGAGTTTTTGGGCTGATGGTCTAATGTGAATATATTGTCCCAATACAATATGAAATGTAGTATTAGTTTGTATTTTTTTAAGTTTTGTAATTTTTATTAAATGTTATTTGTATTTTTTAAATGTTATGTTGTTTATTAAATGAAGTATAAGATTAGGGGTTGGATTTGTAAATTTATTTTTAAAGAAAAGTGAGGCCAAAATGTTGAGATAAGGTTGAGTTATGATAAAAGTGTTTTTTAAAATTAAGGTTAAAATGTTAAAGGCGATGCACACGACGTATGCACTGCGTTAAGGTTTAACTTGACTGATGACACTCAATGCTCTAACGAATGAATATGAACACAACCATTAGTTCATTTAAGTGTCTTTGTTCCTTTGTTCGGTTAGTTATAGTAAACTAAACATACAAGACAAGCTTTTTCCTTATTTATTTAGTTCGTATCAGCTAGATTGTTTTGTATTAACTAGACCGATGCAGTCAACAATCGCGACTGGATCTAACTGGTGTGAGTTTGCACTAATATTTGTTAAAGTCATGTAAAATGATGCTTTAACAACAGAGTTTCTAATATTTGACTTTAATTTGATGAAACCAAAGTTTATACTGAAACAAGTTCAAATTTGTAAATCAAATTTGGTTTTTGGCTTTCGTTTCTAGTTAGAGACCAAACCAAATTCAGGCATATATTGTTGCGTAAAAGAAACAAGAATACAATGTTTAACCAAAACGGAACCAAAAATTACGTCCACTTCTTTGTTTTCAATCAAGCGATTGTAACTTCTAGCAAAAGAATCACATAATATTTTCTGCTAAAGATAACTATAAATCACGAGTGTCGCTTAAATATAATAGGTTGTCTCCAAAATATACATCGTGGTGGGCGAACATGAGGTTTTTTTTAACTTTTTTCTAGAAATATACATCGTGGTATGCTTCCTAAAATATCAAGTGGACTAGATTATCTAACAGATTATACACCTTGCAATAGAATTTCAGGCCTGCCTACCTACCCCCAAATTCCCAATGTGAATGGCCCAATTTATTTTTAAAGATACGGATCATTTACAATGTCAGTATTGGATGTATGTGTGTGTGGCAGGGGTGGATCAACTTTTTAGAACCCGAATGATAAACGTGGATTAACATGAGTGTGAACGGTGAGTATCTGATCATGCTTATGAATAAAACAAATTGTTCTATCAAGACCCACTTTAATATAATCTCAAAAGATGAATCTTACAGGCTTAATTATTCCAAATGCTTCAATAGGCTTTTTATTTGATGTCTTGATATAACTTCATACTTTATTTTGTAAACTAATGCTGTTAATTGAGAAACTGTTTAGATCATATAGTTTTCTTGTCACATTGTTAAACTCACATGCATGTTTATTGTTTAATATAATTCCTAACCTATAACTCATTGTTTTTTGTGAAAGGAGAATTTTATATCTATCCACAAAGTTTACAATCAACTTATAATGTCATGACCAGACTCATGCATTACCATTAAGCTCAATAAAATGAACAACTTTAAAGATCAAGGTATATAATCCTACATTCTATGATATCAATACAAAAACAGGAAATCATATACTATGAATACCTACATACATCAAAAGAATATACTAAACCTCACTGGACCTGTGCAACTTCAGTTTCCACTTTGCCTCTACTTCCTTGACTATTTTTGATTCTTTAACTGTAAGGCTCATCAATCATAGGCTAACAGCTTCCTTAATATAGTTTAAAAATGTCTTACCATCTTTCTTTTCATTTCTAAACAACATGTTTCTTTCAAGCCATATAAAACAGACTAGTCTTCTCAAAATGCTCCAAATTTTCTTATTTGTGGGTAACTTAGAAAATTCTTCAACCCTATAATTCATTGTTACAATGGACAATTATTATCGACAAATTTAAATTATAAAATGGATTTCACGAAGGAGGTTCTATAGACGGGCACTTTGATATACTTTCAAAAAAAAAAAAAAAATCGTTTTTTTCACGTTTTTTCGTCTTATTTTTTTCGTTTTTCTTCGAAACTGGAATTTGCATTAAATATCGTATATGATTTAACACTAATTTGAAGATCACATGTGATATTAGTGTTAAATCATATATGATATGTAATATCATATGCGATACTAGTGTTAAATCATATATGATAAATCACATATGATATACATATCATATATGATTTAACACTAATATCACATGTGGTGTTCAAATTAGTGTTAAATCATATATGATTTTTTCATGCAAATTTCAGTAACGTAAAAAAATGAAAAAAACTTTAAAAAAAAGTGAAAAACACGAAAAAAAAATTTTGTCGAAAGTATATCAAAGTGTCTATCTATAGAAAGATAATTAAATGCTCGTCGTAATGATATATTTTTTTTCGCTTAATGATTAACGGTTTGAAAGATATTTATATTTGAAAAAAAATGATGAAAGTGAATTTCTTTAATTGTTGAGATTAATCTCATCAATTAGATCTATTAAAAATGAAGGGTAGAGATTGATCCTCTTTTGTCCTCAAATGATCTTAAATCATATCATTAAGGTTATGATTAAAAAAAAAAAAAAAAACAAATATTCATCATAAACGTAAAGAAAGATTAGGAAAATAAAAAGGATCTCAAAAAATTTCACAAGATAGAGAAAGTTGATAGATATAAAGTTGTGTAGAAAGGGTTTTTTTTTTTTTTTTTTTTTTTTCCGTTTTTAATTGTATAGTTTTGATGAAAACAATTGTGAAAAAATCGTTTGTGAATTAAAATTTTGTAAATCGCCATTTTTATTATCAAAATTTTGTTTTTTGTACATTAGGAAAAACGTATAAAAAATCAAATTAATAAAAGTTAAATCACAACTTTTTTATGCACCAACATCTTCAAGGGAAAATTTTCAAAACTTTTTAAGAAGTTTAGTTTATTTTTTTAAGCTTTCTCAAAGATATTTATGTATTTTTTGATCTCTTTTCATATCACTAAAGGCTATAATTATCAGAACTCATTAATAGCCAGACATGAAAAATATGTATTGGATCAATTACCTGACAGTTTTACCACAAACTTTTATTGGATCAAAGAAATAGGATTTTCTTTATTTGGGTTATGCGGGAAATTCGAGTCGTTGACTTAGATATATACGGTATAACCGTGATTACTCCATGCACGATTTCTTATCATTTTCTTAGCCATCCGAAACGTGTTTATATTGAAGTTTGAATTTATTATCAATAGTAATCCAAAGGACTTAAAACCTATGCATGTACTTATGTGAGTTACATCATTTAATTTGTTAAACATATTCAAAATGCTAGTTGTAGGGATCATTTTTATCATCTGGATAATCTTGTTTATTTAATTTGAGAGCTTGATTGCTTTTTAATGAATCATCTTCTTGGACTTTAAGAACTTATCTAGAATTTGCTTTTAAATTTTAGCCATCTTCCAGCTTTGCTTTTCTCACTAAAGTTTTCACTTTATTGAAGAATACGTCATCGAGTTTTAGATTTAAATAAAAATTTCTGGCCTTTGATTATTTGAGTACTCTCCGTGGAGATACAAGTTCAATCCCGCTTGCTCGACGACAAAAGGGTTATTCCTAAGATGCATTGGTCAGTTGACCTGAGAGGAAGGGTTTTTCGAATATATGCATGTTGCAGTATAATTATGAGCTGGAGAAACTCTCCTAAGTGGTTCATTGAGTCAAATCTGGAGCATAATCATCTCCACATCGCAACATTGTCTTTAGTCATCTGGAACATAAAATAATATAAACCCCGCACCTTTTTATCATACAAGGACTGTTGTTCAGAATAATGTATGTGTTTTTTATTTTTTTAAAATAATCAAAGATGTTTGATATGGAAGTGGGAACCATGAAACACGGGTTTACACTCTTTTTCACCACAGCATGACTTTTCCTTCATCCACACTTTCATGATGATCTATATCATTACACATGACAAGCAACTACTTCATCTTCATTGTACATTTAAATGTGATAAATAGAAATTAAAGTTAAATCAACCAACCATAATACGGAGTACTTATTTCCATTTTATTTCAAACATTTAATATTGCTTGATTTTGGTTGTTGGGTGATTCGATCAATATTCTTGTTTGGAGAAAGTTGTATAGAATAACGCATAGATACCAATATCAAGTTGGTACCGTTGAAATAACAAGTCAATCTAGTCAACATTACTCAAAGGACTATTTCTGCCAACCTTTCAAAGTAATTATCAAAGGTTATCAAGTCTTATTGCATTTGAAGATAAATCAGAAGATGAAGGGCTAAAGTGAAACATACGCTTATATATAATCATTATCTCAGATCCTTTTCTTTGAAAAGCTAAAAATTTTATATGTACACAAGAGGCCCAAACAAGGGAAAATAATATACAAATAATGGAAACCAAGAACAAAACAAACTAATAAAGAATAACAACACCAAACATTAACTAAACAGATCGAAAGGCTTAGCGACCCAATTATTCCAATTAGCAGGCCTAGATGCCATACGAGAAGAACTCCATGTCAACGAGAGCCTTTGAATAGCCGGAAAAATATCTTCACCCTTGATCTTCAAAGCCTCATCAAGAAGAGCATGAATGATCCTATTCCTCCAATTCCAAATGGACCAAACGATTGTTAAGAAAACACCATGAACCACTTTCGAGATGCAGGTGTTTCCATTAAAACCAACGAAACCATGAGCAATATCCTTAATCCTGAACGAGGGGAAAGTAACCGGGGAAGGCAAATTCCACCAACTCCATATTTCCTCCAAATTGCAAGGGATCGAGAGCAATTAATGAGATAATGCTCAATATCCTCGTCGTTAGAATCACAAAGGGGGCACAAGTCAGAAACCAAATTAATACCACGAGCAATAAGATTCACCCGAGTGGGGAGCCTATTCAAAGACGCTCTCTAAACACAAAATTTAACTTTGCGAGGAACAGAGGATTCCAAAGATGATGATCATCAATAATAAAATCAACCAACTACAAGTTTTATATTCTCTTTGTGAGCTTTTTAACTTTAAAAGAACCCGAAGTGTCCAAGGACCAAGCCCACTTGTCAGCCCCGTCGATGCTTCGAGTTGGGCTCTCTTTTAGCTTTTATATTGTCAACCCCGAAGTGTCCAAGGACCAAGCCCACTTGTCCAAGGATCAAGATGCTTCGAGTACATGAGATTCTGGATTCTCTTTATGAGCTTTTAACTTCGAGCCCTCTTTTAGGGTTTCTAAGTGTTAAGATCGTTTATAAGCTCAGCTAGGGATCAATAACAAAGATTAATAACACAGTACGCAGCGGAATAATCAAAACAATACTTTGTTATTGAACAAGGTTTTATTCACTAACACTAACTAATACTCTTAGACGTTTATAGGAACACGTCTACTAACAAAACTAATAACCTAGGCGTTTACATGAACATACGCCTAGGACATACTAATCTAAAACCAATACCCTAGACGTTCTCTCCTAACGTCTAGGCTAAACACACACCTTTAGTCATCTACATTATTGGAAGACTTAATTAAAACCTACACCTATGTCCTCTTTATATACTAGAGGACAAGGACTAAATAATAAAACTTCCATTGCAAGCAATCCCTTCCATCTTTTAGTAGGTTTCCTTCTTGTCATATTAAGTCCTCTTGTTTCATCCTTTTGTCTTTATCAACTCAAACATATAATTCCCAACAATCTTCCCTAGTTGATAATGACAAAACCATTCTTGAAACGAACTTCCTAGGCAGTAGAGAAATTGAGATCGTGGATCTCACCATGAATGAAACAAGTATGTCTTCCTTTGTCTTCCCTTAATCCATGCTATGTCACTCAAACATCTCTTCCCTTTTGTTATTATCTAAATAGGGAGCGATGCAAATAATGATCTTGACCACCACGAACCAATATCATACTTCCAATCTAAGACTTCCAATGCTTCAAATCACCCACCATTACGCACCATAGGAAAAATGGATCCAAAACAATAGAAAACTTCAACTAGCAGAATAATAATGATCACCAAGAGTAAAATCAAACACTTCCCTTGAGTGATGCATGTAGATGGTTAAACTTTTACAATAAGCTTCCCTAAAACCATATGTTAACCATCTTCTTGATTCTTCAAAATCAGAAGCTCCTTGTAATGATCACTTTGTGAAGAACACCAAATATAACGAACTTGATGAAGAAGTAAAATTCCCAAACTTGTGTCTTAAATCTTTTACTATCCACGGAACTCCATACTTATACTGGACAAAATATAAGTAGACCGCAATCCCTTGAAAAGAATCCTCAACTAGTATGAGACACCGAGCACTACAATGTAACTCCTTCAAGTGATAGCCAATGTGCATAGAGCATCATAAGAAAAATCACACATTGCTAGATTCATCAAGCTAGATGATAAGAAAACAAACCAAGTAATTCCACTTCACCTTCAAATAAGTGATAAATAATCCTCTTAGTAATCAATTCTTCAATAAATCTCCATAACGAGCCTTTTAAAATCCTTTTAAGAACATAAATTTCTTCCTGTGTGTGTGAACAATAACCTGTGTGTGTGTGTCATCCAAAAATCATAACAATCTTTATGCTCGACTTCCCCTTAATTTCAAATCGCCTCGTAATAAACCATGAACAGTATGTTGGGAAGGAGCAGTACTTTCATCCAATCAACAAGATTTTCACAAACACCAAGATTTTAAAAATCTGCAGATTTTGCAAAGAAGATTTCAAAAACGCAGAGCAAGATTTTCACGATCGTGAAGCTTTCATCTTCGTCGAAGCAGTACCTTAATAAGAACTCGAGCAACACTTTGAATAAAACACAGCAGCAGTACTTTAAAATATTATCAGTACTTTCGAAACTCAAGCAGTACTTTAAAAATAAATTTGCAGTACCTTGACACATAATACGAGCAACAATCAAATACCTCCCACAAAGCGTCTGACACACGCTACCAACTCATCCAATTAAATATCTTCAATCCCATTCACTTTACTTGAAGCAAATTATCATCGTGGGTCCCAATAGCAGTAAACAAAACAATATTATCACCAACCCATCAACCAATCAGGAAGCTTGCATTACCATCGACCACCAAATTAAATACTTTATCTTGGACCAATCAAACACGTGGGGACATGTATTCGCACGAAGAACGTTTTGGCAGCCAATTAAAAAACTATATTCCATGTGATCACCTTCTTGCGTGTTCAAACATAGAAGATTATTGTACAAACAATCAATATTCCACGTGATCACGTCAGATTCACCAACTTCCACCATTCGATCGCATGTATGCGTAGTACTAGATCAAACCCAACTTGTAATAATAATCTTCACCGACCAATATTTCTTTTATTCTTACACGTGATCATCAAATAGTTATCATCAGTAGGAATCAAACCGAGCTGCTCTTCTTCGATGACAGTAACTTTTTCTGCATAACATGAATTCTTTTTCGAATCTGCTTTATGATCTGCTTGCTTCTTCGACAACCAAAACCTTGTGATTCCCTATATCAAGAGCTCCCCTCTCTGATACCAATTGATAAGATCGTTTATAAGCTCAGCTAGGGATCAATAACAAAGATTAATAACACAGTACGCAGCGGAATAATCAAAACAATACTTTGTTATTGAACAAGGTTTTTATTCACTAACACTAACTAATACTCTTAGACGTTTATAGGAACACGTCTACTAACAAAACTAATAACCTAGGCGTTTACATGAACATACGCCTAGGACATACTCTAATCTAAAACCAATACCCTAGACGTTCTCTCCTAACGTCTAGGCTAAACACACACCTTTTAGTCAACTACATTATTGGAAGACTTAATTAAAAACCTACACCTATGTCCTCTTTATATACTAGAGGATAAGGACTAAATAATAAAACTTCCATTGCAAGCAAGCCCTTCCATCTTTTAGTAGGTTTCCTTCTTGTCATATTAAGTCCCTCTTGTTTCATCCTTTTTGTCTTTATCAACTCAAACATATAATTCCCAACACTAAGGTTTCAAGATAAATTGGGGATTTCTTGATCTGATGGTGCTATTGATTAATTGAGGTTGTTTTCTTGACAACCATGGTTGATTTGGTCTGTTTGGGTTAGATCTGGTGAATCTTGTGGGATTTTTTGGCTAGGGCTTGTAAAAACCATAATTGTGATTTTTGGGGATCTTGTTCTCCTGGTGGTTGATTGTGTTTCTGGGCTCATTCTAGGTAACAATAACTCTAGACTAAGTGAATCTAGAGTTTTTGTTGTGTTATTTTCCGCTACGTCTAATTATAGCACTGTAAGTACATAATTCTTCTTTAAGATAACAGATTTCGAGCTAAATGGGTGCAAATGGGTTGGTTAACTCCTTGACCTGTCATCTTTTATTGGTACGAAAACCTGCTTTGGCCAATCCCAGTCCCCTTGACTTGAGTCTAGTTAATCTTGGGTATGAGTATTTATTTACTGTTATTGTCATTGTTATTGAGTCTAGATTGCTAGAGGTTAGGAATTTGGGCAGTCTTGGAAATTGTTGGATATTTTAAATAGTGGTTAACTGATGCTAGATTAAAGACCAAGTTTTAATATTTATAAATACTCGTCTACCTATGGTCTACCTAATGCACTAATGGGCAGAGAACCCGGTTGTGTGTAGTGTAGTAATCGGTAAAGCCGAGGTCGTCCCAAAAGCTATATGTGCAGATTTATTTTAAGTTCTAATGTCACTAATTATAAAGAGGGTTTTGATTTGATTAATTATTAAACTAATGAAATGAAATGAAATACGAAATTAAGATGAAAGATAATCAGTAGGGAGAAATGTGATAGCCTAGTTACTATTCTTGTTATGCCTTAATCCGGTTTTCTTATTAATGCCTTGTAACGCTTTAAGTGGGGGTAAATGTCCCTAGACAACATTTGGTCAATTCATCTAGTCTATAAGTCCAAGATTCCTATCCCACCATAGTTACCCGATGGAGGTCTTGGGAAACCTAACCTTAGTCATAAAGTACCACTAAAATCTAGACCTATTCTTAGTGCATGAAGCACTAAACCCCGCATGGTCCGCTCTAAGGTTCCCTAACTTCTTAAGTACCTTCACATGGTAGGTGATCCTATGGTCAATTCGCATGCAAGGAGATGGTAGTCCTATGGTCAATTCTTACCATTCCTCGCAACCTAATCGACTAGGGTCCTATAGTTAATTCAAGCTAGCCTTATAGATACTACCATGCTTTAATACTACCAAAACAAGGGTGTCCATGAATAGGAAAAGAAAGTATACACTAAAAGCGATAGTAAAGCAAGAAAACATGAATAAAAGCAATAATAATTTCATAACTAGGCTAACACACGAGGTGTTTAGCCACTCATATTAAGCAATGCAGTAAATTCAATGTAAATGATTGTAATTGAATACATTGAATGAATTACAAAGATTTGATACTGAAATAACTAAAACTTATTAATAATGATGCGAATTCTCCATTGGAAGATGGCTTAATGTCGCTAGAAATCGATAAGGTTTTAAAATGTACCTTTTGAGGGGTCGTTTAAGCCCTTATTTGATCACTTTTGTATCCGTTATTACTTAATATCGTTCCTTTTCACTTTTTAGGTCTCTTGAAGGCAAATTCTTTGGAATGGCACTTATTTGGACGAAAAAGGTGAATATATGAAGAAAATGGCCAAAGTCAAGAATCGAGACGAAGCCATTGAAATACAAGGGACGGTCGGTGTTAATTACACGCCGTCGGAGCACTCTGTGACGGCCAAGAGCCAAATTGCTTAATTTCAAGTGACGGTGTCGAGCTTTAAAAGAGTAGGCCGTCGCAACTCGGACGGCCTAGATTTGATCCGACGCGTCGAGGCGAAGGGGACGTCACAAGCATAAGGTGACGCCGTCGCAAGACTAACGTGGCCAAGACGAAACCCTAATGACGAAGACCCGGCGTCACAAATCAAAGGTGACGCCGTCGCGATTGTAATCTTATATATAGAATCCGAATTTTTCGCTTTTAGTGTGTAGTCTTTTGGAGTAAAAACCTAAACCGAACCAAGGCTTTCTTGTACAGTATTCTAGGGTTCCAAACCCTATCTTACCACAAGATAAGTGTTTTACTTCATTAATTCAATTATGTCTTCAATTATTTGTGTGTATGCTTGCATGTTCTCCATGTCCCATTAATTTATTTGTGTTTTGCTTAGGAATATGAAACTTAATTATTAAATATTGATTGGTTGTCTCTTATCTTAATTGTTAATGATCTAGTAATGCGATAGGTCATTCGTTGTGTAGTTAATGCTTGATTAATCTTTGTGAACCTTAGACTATAACACCTAGAGTAGTTGTAGGCTAAACCATCCAAAGAGTACCTTAGAGTTAGAGTTTATAATTCCTAGAGATTTTGTAGAAGAGACCCTTTGGTACTTTCAAAGAGTTAGGGATAAACGCATACCCTACGACTTTAGACACACAACGCGATTAAGAATAAGGACGTGACAATTCAACCATCAATAGGAGATAATTAAGGAGTAATAAAACCTAAGTAAACACATCTTTAAACCATCATACGAGCACACATTAATTAGACATAGAATACATACACCTTAGATTAGATAATTAGATAAGTAGAGTAATCGGTAGAAATACCAACCCCCAAATCCAAACCCCGAGATTCGTACCTTTCCATTTTCTAAAAAATATAAAAAAGATAAAAATAATCTTCCTCAACTCGAACCTTAGCGTAGTAACTTCTTACTAGCATTCCTATTCCCCAGAGAACGATATCAATTCCGTGGCTTACCCTAATACTACACTACAACGATTAGGTTCACCGCCTAGGTGTTATAAAAACTTGCTCAAGAAAAGGAAGTTACTTTGACCCGAACACGCGCGTGTAACGTTATCAAGTTTTTGGCGCACGGGGAATAGAATAGCTAGTTAGTAGTCCACCTCGTTTAGGTTTCTTTGCTTGATTCCTATCAAGTAAATTTTTCTCATTTTTAGCTTTCATAGTCTATCCCCTTCTTCGTGACCTTTGTTCATAATCCCATCACTTTTCATCATGGAAGGTGATAACCAACCACCATTCATCAACCTATCACCAAATGACCCGCCAAGAGCCCGTACTCTTGGTGAATACTCAGACCAAGCCACCTAGGCTATAGGAACACCATTGAGCTTCCGACCAAGCCCAAACTACGGCCTTGCGATCCGACACCATCCGGTTGGTGCAAAACGGATGTGCATTCCATGGACTTCGTTCCAAGATCCAAATCGACATCTAAGGGATTTCTCAAAATTGTCGATTCCATCGACCTTGATGCTACTACTCGGGAGACCACGATCTGCGTCTCTTCCAATCTCTCTACGGGACCAAGCTAGTAATTGGCTTGAGCGACTTCCCACGGCTCCATCTCAAGTTGGGATGATCTCACCTCTCGCTTCCTTGCTCAATTTTTCCCACCGGGAGAACCACTAAACTTAGGAATGACATCTTGATGTTCCATTTGTTGGATCGATATACTTTAATCAAACTAACTTAACTAGCTTGTTAAGGTTTAATAACCTCGGATAAATCCTAAGTTATTAACAAAGAAACACCGAGCAATCTTTATCAAGTACGCGGAATTTACTTAACAAAGCTAAGAAGAACAAACTTTATTATAAACTCTAAATCGCTTATTATGCGATACTCTAATACAACTCTAAGATAATCGAACTTTCTCTAAAACACTAATTCGTAAACTCTAAAACTCTTTTTCGAAATCGCACTCTAATGCCAATCTAGGAGTCCTTTTATAGGCTCAAGGATATCCTAGTCGGTTTACAATTGATAACCTTGTACGACAAGTAATCTAAACATGGAATACAATACTTTCCATAAACGAATATAACAGTTCTTTTGTTCTAGCAAGATTTTGACTTCATCTTGCAAGACTTTGACTTTGTCTTTAGCAAGATTTTGACTCTTTGACTTCTTCCAAGATTTTGCAATTTACAAGACTTTCATATCTTCAAGACTTTGATATCTTCAAGACTTTCATATCCCAACAATCCTCCCTAACTTGAATTCTACTTGCTTGACTTCAAGTTCCTTTGTGAATATATCTTTAATACTTCATCTTTAAAATGGATTGTTTCTTAGTCTTTAGATTGTATCTCGTAATATCCGTGCTTTTGTCAAAGTATCTCTTAGAATTGTTCTCTTCACAAAGAAGATCCAAAGAATCTCCATCTTTTCAAAGAACACAAAGAACATATGACAATTTGTACATTAATTCAATTTAAGTTGCATACTATTCTCATCACTTCCAAGTGAATCATTGAAAATTTAATGGATTTAGAACTCTTTACCAAAGCCATTATCTCCGGAGTAGCCAAATGTTTTGGTGTGTAAGACCATGGTACATTGATAACCATATGATTTTTAGCAAACCACCGCCTATCAATGATTTGTTTTGTCTTTACCAAAAGTCGTACCCTTCCGGACTAGTTAGTTCTTCTATCTAATGGTGAACTAATTACCAATAATGGTTTTTCCATCGCCTTTACCACAAGCCATTTTCTTGTGGGCTAGCCAACTCTTCACATTATCGATATGGTGAGTTGATGACCATCCAACTTATTAGCAAGTTGTCAACTAAAAACGGATTTGATATATCTTTACCGAGCCGTTTGCTCATGGATTAGTCAATCCTTTTGTAACCATGGTGGATTGATAACCTATTGATGTTATCATCACAAAACCATTTATTCAACCTTTATTTCAAAATATTTATTACTTAGCAAAAGGTTTCTTCTAAAATTCATTTAACGGTTTAATTCAAGAACAAGACTTTGATGAAAGTATCGTTCGATAAGCAAGACTTTGAATAAAAGTACCGATATATCAAAAAGTATTTATTCAAATAAAATTCATACCGCTTATAGATCATTCTCAAGAATGGTAGTCCGGTTTATAAACAAATTGATAACCATGCAAGCGGCTTCATTAGCCTCTTCTACTTCCAATCCATGCTCTAGCATTCTTCTCATGAGCTCAACTGTAAGAGGATATCTTCTTTTCGCAAACATATGTATCATTGTTCCATTTTCTAGCTCCAAAACATGAACTCCAGATTCTTCAAAGAATCTCCAAGAAACTATTTCCCGCTTTCTTGATCCTTCCGGATATCATCGCTTTCTTCATTAGTTTCCCACATGGTTATGAGATCACCATGTAAAACCAAACCAATCCCTTCTAATGGATTATCTTCAAAATAAGTCTTCACAACATGATATAAGTAGAATAGATCTACTCTATCTATAATATGCAAAGAAATCCCATAGCCTTTTGAAAACTTTGAAGCTTTCATCTTCTTTATGAAAACCATGTAATCTCCATTCTTAGATTTCTCAACTTTGAAAACACTAATCTTTGATCTATTCATCTTCATGTCATTATCTTCCTTTGTATAATCAAAATCTACCACTCGAGATAATTCTTCAATTCATCACTAGTCTCGGATCTTAATTCAACCTTTTCTTTCTTTGAAAACCGAACATCCAGAGCTTCAGCTTTTTCTTTTCTCTTTAAGCTCTTCTTCCTTTCACTTCAAATTCAATGAGCTTCTTCTAAAGTCTTTAATGCCCGCAACATCTTTCTTATAAGCTTCTCTTCAAAGATCATATAGTCTTTTCATATCAACATAATTTAGCTTTTGCAATCCTTTATATCCTCTCGCTTTTAAATATGCCATCATTGCATTCCTTTCTTTAGCTAAATTAGGTCTTCTTGACATAAATCTAACGGTGTAGAGAGACTGTAATGGTTCAAGAGTTTCAAGATCCAATTCCTCTTGCAATTTTTGAGTTGCTTCTATATTCGAGCTTCTTGAGCTTCTTGTTCTTCTCTATCTTTAGCATCTAACTCTTCTTGAACTTTTCTAGTCTGCAGCTTCATTCCTAGCAACTTCAATTGCTCTAAGTTCGCTAAAGTGAGTTTCTTTTTCTTAGTTTCAACCGTAATACCTTTTCCTTTGTCTTTAGGATCAATTGCAGTTGAGAAGCTCTTGGTTGTTCTTCTTCTTGTACATCTCTAATAGTAACTCCTCCTCTTGGTTGTGACAAATCTAAAATTGTAGCAATTAATTCATCATCACTGGTGAATGAATAGGTTTGAATGTAGCTTCCTCCTCTTCCTCTATAATAGTTGTAGAAGGACCACTTCTTCTTCAAAATTCAATACCCTTGGAGTTATTGGTGTTATTACTTCTTGCCTAGATGTATCATGAAAATCAAGACTTTGATGTTCAAGACCTTGATCATCGACTTTGAACCTTGAACTTGCACTTCTTCTTCTTGTTCCTCGAAATAATCAGAAATAATCTTTTCTGTAATATCTTACGATTCTTTCTTCTTCATAACATCTTCTTTCAAATTTTCCTTTCTCGAATTCCTCCCAAGTTGATGTAAGATGATTTAGGAACCTTCTTCGTTTTAATTCCTTACGAAGTGCTTTACGACGCTTGTTTTCCTCTTTAACCCATAAGTTGAAACCTTGAATATAAGGTTTAATAAAATTCCTCAACCCGATATAGTTACGCTTCAACTTCCTAAGTGCTTTAGCTTGATTCTCAACAGCCTTGTTCAACCTAGCTAGCTCCCTTGTCA
The DNA here is from genome assembly GCA_022545495.1 of Chrysanthemum lavandulifolium. Taxonomy (NCBI): domain Eukaryota; kingdom Viridiplantae; phylum Streptophyta; class Magnoliopsida; order Asterales; family Asteraceae; genus Chrysanthemum; species Chrysanthemum lavandulifolium. Next base: position 243,138,677 of record CM040243.1, on the reverse strand, counting down.
AAGCATAATTATCCAAAGTCAAACCTTCACGAGGTATAGTATGATCATCACCTTGAAGATGTGAATGCGCCTCAAACAGAAATGAACGTTGAGGAGATGGAGTAGGTGTTCTCTCAATCTCGCTTGAACCTCGTGGCTTGGAGAAACATCACCTTGTAAAGATGCAAGACCTTCAAGAGAAGCAAGATTGCAGATGCAAGACTTGTGAAGCAAAGACTTTGTGAAGCAAGACCTTGTACGTAATCAAGACCTTCACTTTCTTCATCCTCTCCACTTCATCACGCATACTTGAACAACTTCCATCATTGTAGTAGTTAATGGAATATCTCCACCTCCGAACAAATCACTTCGCCTAGCCATGAATGTATAGATTTTGGCTTGTTGCACAATAAACAGTAACAAAGCAAGGTGTTTTGGAACATCACCAATTGCTTGTTTAAGAAAACCCGTACAAACCTTGGGTACATCAACCATTTTGACCCGGAGGATATATGTGATAGCATCCCATCCAAAATAAGCCTTGAAAAATTAAACACTCTATCAGTAGCTAAACCAACCACCGCAGATGCTATATTTGACCCAAACTCGCTCCCAAGAAGTACTTTTAGAACTTATGCAATGGAGCAAGACATGAATCAAGAACTTCCATTGAGGATGTAATAATGCTTTCTTGAAAGTTTGTTCACCAAAGATCCTTCATAACCAAGATTCCTAAAAGTATCCCAAATTAGTTGCTTATCAAATCGAATAGCCCCATCTTCATCTTCAAATAATAAATCTTCTCGAATAGAGGCTTCGTAATCTTGATAGTCCTTCCAAGAATCGTTGATCTAATATAATATTCATCCTCCTCCATATTATCTCTAGCATTAGCCCAAAATTCTTGAATCCATGGTTCAATTATATCCGCTCAACTAAAAGAGCATAACTAATAGGCGACCCAAGAAGATAATCAATGATATCATAGAAAGCCACATTCGCCTCGGCCTTATCCAAATTAGCCACCATATTGTGCTTCAAACAGTTAAACGATTCACCATTGTTGAAAAAGTGAGCACAATAAAGATTGTATCGAATAATAAAGAGATGGTAATTGGGAGATAAGTATGGAAAAGATGTGAAGTAATAATATGAGAGGAAAATCGGAAAGTAGTTATTTATAGGTGGGATTTGAAAATCACACCTAAATAACAAAGTTACCGTTATTACCAATTACCCATCAATATTACCGTTGGAACAAGATTTTAATACGACAAACAAGATTTTCCACATAAGCAAGATTTTCCCAAGCAAGACTTTCCAAGCAAGACTTTCAGAAAAACAAGACTTTGCCAAATACCTTCATATAAACTAAGTATAAACAAGCATCCTCCCTCAGCAATACATGTGACTATACCTAACACCTTATAGTCCTCCCTCAAACATAGGTTACTAACTAATATACTCCAAAACACCGATGTAAACTTCTTGTCTCTCGTCATGCTTACGTAACAACCACTATCAACAATAAAATGATCTTTAAGCTCCTCTTCTTGGTTGCCCTGCCTAATAAGATGAAAAAGTTAGTTATTTTGAGGAACCCAAGCCATTATCGACTTGTGTTCCCCTGTGGGGTGACATACTCACATTCTTTGAGTATATAATCTCCACTATTTTCTAAAGCATGATCCAAGATTATCTTGTTATTCAAAACATGTGGTTTTTGAACAAAACTCTCTTTGCAAGTTCATTCTCCTTTTCTTGTATCACAAAACATCGATTCACTTTTTGTTGAACGATCGTTATGTCCTCAAGAAGACTTTCCCTTTTACCCATTCGCTTTTAACAGTGGTTCTTGTGATCTAGATCCCTATATGAATTGTGATACCTTCTAGGTTGATAGTGAGATCTCCTAGAATTCCTATTCCAAGTAGTGTTATCAAGACTTTGTTTCGAGCAAGACTTTGGAAAGTACCGTGAGATCTTCAAGGTCTTCTCCGATGTGGGTATCTATGATCCGTGTGAAGTTTCGTGATTAACCCTATTTGAATTAGTCCAAACCGGTTTGTGCTCTCTAGGTCTCGATTGGTAGACTTATTCCTTGAAACTTGCTTAGATATTCGAGTGTTTGTCACAATCTTTGATTAAGTGAGTAGGACTATAACACACAAAACATGCTTTTGACCCATATGACCAAAGTGATTTCTTCTATGTCTATGCCCAAAATTATTTTGCCTTCTTGATGACCGATAAAACTGTTTTGACCAAAATTATCCCAAAAGGTTTAGCAAGACTGTTTTGAAAAGGTTTTGCGAATGTATCGCTTGTTGAGCAAGACTTTGGTTTAAAGGTACCGCTGGATTTTGAACATTGTTTTCAACAGCTTTGGGTTTCTCGGACCTAGATTGAGCAACAAGCTTCTTCCTAAACTCTAGACTATCTACTCCATAACGAGAAACATCGTGCCTAGAGGTTGATGACTAATGGATGAGGAACAAGATGATAACCATTGTCTTTCTTATATTCGTGAGGTGGTTCACTTATCGAGCCCTCATTACTAGATGAATCTACATAGTTAATGAGCTCATCATCACTAGTGGTTATGTCCTCAAAAACACCATCATCCCGATCACTAGGTTGGTTTTCATCTATGTTACTAAAGTCCATTCCAAATCCTAAGCCTGTTCTAATGTAAGCCCTTCTTTGTTTTTCAACATAAGCAACATGGGACAAGCGGACTCTCCCAAGCAAAGAAACTTAGCTAACAAATCATCTCTTTCCTTAGTTAATTTCTCAATTTCAAGAATTTTACGCTTTAGTTTCCATTCACTAAGTTTTAACCGGTAATCCCGTTGTTCATACTTTTCACCAAGCCATTTCATTATTTTCATGTGTTATGATTTTAGCTTCTATAGACTCTAAAGTGATTTGATAACCCGCTACCTCGCACCTAGCCCTAACACAATTATCTCTTTCAATCACATAAGCATTAAGTACTTTTGATAAAAATCATGACACTTAGAACATACCTCGTGATAGGAGTTGATGCAACTTCAACGACATCTTGAATATTGTTGAAGTAGGGTTTCTTCCTAGTCGAGTTTCCACACAAGCTCGATACCACTTGTTGGATCGATATACTTTAATCAAACTAACTTAACTAGCTTGTTAAGGTTTAATAACCTCGGATAAATCCTAAGTTATTAACAAAGAAACACCGAGCAATCTTTATCAAGTACGCGGAATTTACTTAACAAAGCTAAGAAGAATAACTTTATTATAAACTCTAAATCGCTTATTATGCGATACTCTAATACAACTCTAAGATAATCGAACTTTCTCTAAAACACTAATTCGTAAACTCTAAAACTCTTTTCCGAAATCGCACTCTAATGCCAATCTAGGAGTCCTTTTATAGGCTCAAGGATATCCTAGTCGGTTTACAATTGATAACCTTGTACGACAAGTAATCTAAACATGGAATACAATACTTTCCATAAACGAATATAACAGTTCTTTTGTTCTAGCAAGATTTTGACTTCATCTTGCAAGACTTTGACTTTGTCTTTAGCAAGATTTTGACTCTTTGACTTCTTCCAAGATTTTGTAATTTACAAGACTTTCATATCTTCAAGATTTTGATATCTTCAAGACTTTCATATCCCAACTTTTATGTTTAGAATCATCACAAGTGTTTAGGTTTTCATTTGGTAAGCTTGAATCATCTTGGTTGGGTTGTTTTTGGATTGAAAAGTGATGTTTATGTCTAGCGACTTGATATACGGATCTCTTTCTTCAGTAGCGACTTGCTTCACAATTTTGTAGCGAGTTCCAATTAACGAGACAAGTAGTGGACTCTCCACTACGGGTAGCAACCCATAGCGACTTGCATTTGTCTAGCGACTTGGGCTTGACTTGATTTAGTAAAACCCGTGAAAGAATCTAGTCCACCCATCGACTACGATTCTTGGGCTCAACGAATCGATTGTATCGCCTTGGAAAGGAAAATGGTGTCAACATTCTCAAATCCATTGATGAAGGACCGATCGAGTTGAGACGACTAGAGATATATTTGATACTAATGAAGATGGAACTCCCATTTACGGAATGGATGGACCTAAAATGTATGATGAGCTTGATGATAAGGAGAAAAAGAGATTTGATGCGAGATATCGTGGCTTCTAACATTGTTCTTCAAGGTCTTCCTAAAGACATCTACAAGTCGATCAATCACAACACCGATGCAAAGGCAGATGAGATAATGTCAAGATGCTTCTCGTGTTCGTAATTAACTATGGAAGACAGAGAATCACAACTCTATGACTAATTTGAACACTTCAAGATGAAACCGATGAGAGTGTCTATGAGTACTATGAGATTTCATAAGTTGGTGAATGACATGAGGAACATCGAATGACTATGCCTAACATTCGACTGAACTCTAAATTTGTGAACAACATGAATCCCGAATGGCACAAGTTTGTCACCTCGTGAAGCTCACTAAAGGATTGAAGAATACAAACTATGAGCAACTCTATGCCTTCCTCCTTCGAATGAGAGACATGCTATGTTTGAAAAATTGGTTCTCAATCGGTTCAAAGGTCTGTGGAGAAACAAGCTCTACAAATGATTCAACCGCTTTTTCTCAAATGATCGGGATCACCACCAATGCTTCTCAAGTTGTACCCCGTAATGGTAATCACAAACCCATTTATGATCCAATGTTCAAACAAGTCGATGCAAATGCACACGTCATGGAACATTTCATTAATCAACTAGCTCTCATGGTTAGTCAGAACATGACATTCACCTCACACCAACCAACAACAACCTCGTAATGAGATTCTAACCCAACACAACCAAGCTTTGATTAAAGATGGGAGGATCGGGCAACCGGTTCAAGAAAGGTAGATGATCAAGGAAGAGGTGGAGCCGGTAGAGGTTATGTTGGTAATCGTAATCGAGGAAGGAATGGTAACCAAGGTCAAGCTAAGCCGATCAAATGTTATAAGCGTGGTGGTGAGGGACACATTGCAAGGAATCGCACATCTCCAAAGCGCCCATGTATCGCCGATTACTTAAAGATAAGATGTCGCTTGTTCAAGCTCGGGACAATGGTGCCGCTTTGGATGAAGAGGAATTGTTGTTTCTGTCAAGGCAATGCCAAGACCTATGATGCGATGTGGATGAGCAACCTATTCAGAGATAGGTCACAATCATCGAATGCCTTTCAAGTCTCTCGATTGTGATGCATACGATTTTATGTGGATGATGGACCCATCGCACACACAATTTTTATGGCTAGCATTTCTCCAATGGTTTCTCCCGAGGTCTCTTCTTCACCACAAGTGGCCCATCCAAGGACAAACTCATCTCGAGGTATTAAAACTATACGATGATGTCGATGTGCAATGATGCATGACAAAGTACAATCAATCGAAACTATTGAATCAAATGTTGAAAATATGGGTAATATCGATATTGTCCCATATGATCAATATGTGAAACAAAGTGAAAGTGAAGTTGTACCAAGTGATGCATCTTCTCGCATCAACAATGACTATGTCTTTGATGAATACACCCATGTGCCCCCGATGATTCCGTAATGTCCGAACTAAATGCCTATAAAGAACGTGTTGCTATTTATGAACAACGTGCAAAATTTGAGTTGACCACTCGTGAGCGTGAAATGGATGACCAAGTGCGATAAATCATTAGAAAAGTAATTTTAAAGAAGAAGTATTGAAACAAGAATTAAATTCCTTGCAAGAAAAGCTTTCTAAAACAACTAAGCAAAACAAGAACTTCAAGAAAATGTGAAAATGCTTAAGCAAGAATTTAATGCAAAGGAATCAAAACTCTTGAGAGACTTTTCTAATCGAAAACTTTGAAAAACAAACTTGAAAACAAGTTGTACATACAAGGAAACACCATTCAGATCGCTCACATGGTCACTAAGCATAGAGTTCTAAGCGATAAGCATAGTGTTCCCATTATAGATAAACCCAACCCCGAGTACGGAAAGATAGCAAAAGCACTCAAAGTGTGATCTATGATGGCAATGAGATTCTTAAACCTAGACAAAAACCTAGTTGCGTTGAGTGCACCGAGGATGATAAGAAATTAGATGAAATCACTAGGAGAAGATGAATAAGAAACTAAATGATCCTAAATGCAAAGAGAAAAAGTAATTATCACTCCTCATGACTACAAGAAGGAAAACTGGATTTCCTTGAACAAGTTTAAGCCTCGACATTGTTGACTCCCGAACAAGTCTTCGGAAAATGGATTTAGATAAGTAAAGCGGAAAATATTGTTGAAACAAACCTCCCTTTGGAAAATGCCTAGAGCGATTGTGTATCCTCCTAATACACCAATGCATCTTGTTCCTAGAACAATTGCCACTAAAAGCAAGACCTTAATTAGCCAATATGTTATATTTCAACTATTTGTTGATTTTGAGAAAACTTGCAAGAAAAGGATCACACCCATTGGTATAATCAAGGAGAAAGGGTTTTGAGCAAATGAAAGAATGTTATTTAATCGAGGTCATGCCTTTCTTTAAACTTCTAAAAGATCACTTTGAGAGTCTTAAAAGGGATAGAAACCGATATTAAGGGAATGGAAAAGGAATTTGATGCAATGATAGTTGAAGTTAGTGACTATGAGCGTACACTAAAATATAATGAGATTGAGAGGAAGAACTTGCATACATTAAATGAGACTCTTATTATTGAATGTGTTGCTCAAGATATGTTTTTCAACGCTCAAATTGCTCTATTAATGCTTCCAAATTTCATGAACTATCTGTTGCCTCGAAAGTCTCCCATGATCGTGTCATTGAGCTTGAAAAACTAATTCTAAACTAAACGAGAAAATTGAATTGGATGATCACGACAATTTGGTTAAACATTTTTCTAAACTAGAAGTTGAGCATTTTAATTTACAACTAAAATATCAACATCTTAAAGAAAATGTCAAAACTTCAAATATCAAGACATCCTCGATGCTCCGAGTTTGATGCGCTTTTCAAATTAACAAACGTGATGAACAGATTCAAGCTCATTGCAACACGATCGTAAAGTTGAAAGCCCAAATCTCTCAATTAAAGGGTCAAACGAACAATATGACAGCTCCCAAATGCCTCCTCCTTTAGATTCTCGAATTCTCAAACGTTTCATCTTCAAAACCTAGTAAATGCATTACAAAAGGAAAACGAAAGTTTTCTAGAAGAAAATGAAAAGGTTAAACGTCATTTCAATGAGTTATTTGAATCAATAAAGGTCACTCGTAACAAAAATAACGAACAAATAGCTTCATTGCAAAAGGAAATTGAGAATCAAGAGTCGTAAAAGGAAAATGCCTATGACCAATGAGGAGAATGGTGTATCAAAGGTTCACTCTTGTAATAAATATGCTTTGTCTATGACATATGTCCTCCTCATCTAAGGAACAACAAACTTTCCATTCAAACATACTTCTCATCCCTTAAGGATTGCCTAGAATGTCTGCGTGAGATTGTTGAAGAGGATAAGTTAGAGAAACCTCATGATAATGCAATTGGACATGCATGCTTATATGCCAAACGATCTCAAGAAATCTTAGAATGCTTGATCACAATATGCCCAAAGTCATTAGGTGAGAGAGTTAATCCTTTGATTCCATGCTCGATGCCTAATGCCAAGTATGATATTCATTCGATTCCCAATGTTTTGAATGTGAACCGTAGTGTGCCTTTAAGTAGTTCAGATTCCGGATCCACAATGCTAAGAAAGAGAGTGTGCCTTCTAGGAGTACAAATCTCAAGACTCTAGTTTTAAGAAAGTGAACCTTAGTGTGCTCGCATGTAGTTCGGATCCCAACACATCTAAACAAGTGATGCAAAGAGTAGTAAAACCAACTAATGTTCCCATTCCCTACAGGAGTAATCGGTGACATTAAAGGGAGCAGTCAAAGTCTCAAGACAATACAAGGAATGATAGGACCTCGCAAGCTAAGAATGTGCATGGAAAAGAGTAGAAGAACAATCTAGGAACTTTAAGTTTGAATCGAATAAAACGAATCGTGTTGATTCTAGTATTAGCCATAGGCGCATCGTAATTAATTCAAATTCGATACTATTTGCAAACCTTGTACCGATGTCCGCTTGAATTTCGCTTTCTAATCATGAATGTGGTGTTAATGTTTTGCCTAATGATGTTAATTGTCCAGCTAATATTGTTAATGCCAAAATTCATGCTAAGAAGGCTAAAAGGCAAAACGAAGAAAGTTAGAAAACAAGTGGAAACCCACGGAAGAACATTTAGTAAGATAGGCTATTATTGGATAATTGTTGGTCATAAGACTAATCGATAATGCCCACTAGAAAATGGATGCCTACTTGGTAGAACTATTCCCTTAAGAAGTGATCACACCGTGAACATGGCTAATACGGACACTAGTATCGCATCTATTCACAATGATTCCATTGCCTCAATTTCTCGATATGAATGCTTTAATTTCCGATTTGGGTGTTCCAACCATTGTTACTAACCAAATGGAACCCATTCTTGCATGGGGATCCCAATTATCCGCTTATCCATTCTTGTCTGTGTTCAACCGCAGATCGCTCAAATCGCTCGTGGTACCGGACTCAGTCGTTCCAAGCATATGATGGAGACCGGTCACGCTCATGAACTTCGTGAGCAAATTCATCGGACCGTTAGATTCGAATGATCATTTCGTGCGATCATGGGTTATGGAGATTATGTTGTTGGTGAAAGTGTTATCTCCGTGGTTTACTATGTAGAAGGTCTTGGTCACAACTTGTTCTCTGTTGGTCAATTCGCGATTCGATCTAGAAGTAGCCTTGAAAACATACCGCTTTGTTAGAGAACTTAATGGTAAGGAACTTTTAAGAGGAACTCGTGGTTCAAATCTATACACCATCTCTATCGAAGATATGATGAAGTCTTCTCCAATTTGCTTGTTATCAAAGGCTTCTAAAACAAAGTCATGGTTATGGCATCATCGTCTCAATCACTTGAACTTCGCACCATCAATGATCTCACCAAAAGGACTTAGTTGTAGGTTTACCTAGACTCAAGTATGAAAAGGATCATCTTTGTTCAAGATGTCAATTGGGAAAAAGCAAGAAGTATGCCCATAAACCCAAACCTACTAACTCATCACGTAAGTTCTTCATATGATTCATATGGATTTATGTGGACCAATGAGGGTGCAGAATATCTTTGGGAAGAAATATGTGTTAGTTGTGGTTGATGATTACTCTAGATTCACTTGGGTCAAGTTCTTAAGGACAAAGGATGAAACTCCCGATATCATCATCAAACTCATCAAACAAATTGCAGTTCGACTTAACAAAACCGTCGTAATTATAAGAACAGATAATGGAACCGAGTTTGTCAACAAACAACTTAGTGAATTTTATGAAAGCGTTGGAATCAACCATCAAAGAAGTGTTCCACGAACTCCTCAACAAAACGGTGTAGTTGAAAGACGAAATCGAACCCTTGTTGAAGCCGCTAGAACAATGCCGATTTACTCAAAGGTTCCAATGTTTCTCCTGGTCAAGCAATTGCCACCGCATGCTACACACAAAATCGTTCCTCGATTCACACTGCTCATGGAAAACTCCATATGAACTTGTCCACAACAGAAAACCTAATCTCTTTCCTTCGTGTGTTTGGTGCATTGTGTTATCCAACTAATGAGGTCAAGACTTAGGCAAACTTAGGGCTAAAGTCGACATTGGAGTATTTGTAGGATATGCACCAAACAAAAGGGATACCGAATCTACAACAAAAGAACCCGAAATATCATGGAAACAATTCACGTTACGTTTGATGAGTCGACGGTCAAATGGCTCCTCGGACACTCCAGTTCATGACCCGCACTTCAAAACAAAGTCCCATTGGTTCATCCCTTGTTCCAAACTCCTCTCAAGAAACTCCATATGTACCTCCATCCAAGATGATTTAAAGAAATTGTTTGATCCTATGTTTGATGAACTTTATGATTCAAGTACTAATGAGGTGTTGATCCCTACAACAGAGGATGCTCATATTCCCGTGAATGAAGTCAATCCTCGGCCTCAATATCTTTAAGTCAAGAAGCACCATCACGATCCTTCCGCCTCATCAACAAATCATCATTCTTCAAATGTACATCATGGAAATGTTTCGCATCAATGATGAAGTTAATCCCTTTGCTACTCCCAAGATGCTCCATTTGAAAACATATTTGCTCCGAATCATCATCATAACCATCTTCTTCGTGAGACATCGACTCGCTACCTCGGTCCCTCAACAACCGCCACATGAACACATTAGAAAATGGACTCACGATCATCCATTAGACAACATCATTGGAAATCCTCTCGAAACAACTTGCAACCGATGCCTTATGGTGCTTCTTCAACACTATCCAAGATCGAACCAAAGATGTTAAACCGCCATGAATGAAGATAGTCGGTTCAATGCCATGCAAGATGAAATTCATGAGTTTGATCGACTTGATGTATGGGAGTTAGTACCGCTCAGATCGTGCTATGATTATTGCTCTTAAATGGATCTTCAAAGTGAAACTTGATGAGCATGGTGATGTGTTGAAGAACAAGGCTCGATTAGTTGCTAAAGGATACAAGAGGAGGGTATTAACTTTGAAGAATATTTTGCTCCGCTGTTCGAATCGAGGCAATCTAATCGCTAATGTTGCTAGTAAGAACATGGTAGTCTATCGATGGATGTAAAGACGGATTTCGAACGGAGATCTTAAAGAAGTCGTACGCCGCCAACTCAAGGATTTGTAAATCAAGAGCATCCTACTCACGATTATCGCTTGAAGAAGGCTCTTACGGTTTAAAGCAAGCTCCAAGAGCATGGTATGATCACAAAGTTTCTTCTATCTACCGGATTTAGCAAAGGAGCTTGATTAGTTGCTCACCGAAGGAAAACATTTAATTCATGTTCAAATTTATGTTGATGATATTATTTTGCCTTGCACCCAAAGAATGATTTTGCTAATGAAATGAGTTCAAAATTTCAAATGTCAATGATGGGACAAATGTCATTTTCTTGGGATTACAAATTTCACAAAGTCCCGAGGCATTTTCATAAATCAATCTAAATATGCAATGAGATCTTAAAGAAATTTGGATTTGATTCAAGTGACCTGTTGACACCCCCATGATTGATCGAACCAAACTAGATGAGGACCACTCGTGGATCATGATTGACCAAACAAAATATCGTAGTATGATTGGATCCCCGATGTACCTCAACGCAAGTAGACCGGACATCTTGTTCATTGCTTGCATGTGTGCTAGATACCGTGCTAAGCCTACTAAAAGCACCTTGAAGCGGTTAAACGGGTCTTTCGGTATCTCCAAGGAACCATCAATATGGGTCTTTGGCACCAAGGACACCGGTATGTCACTAACGGCCTATGCAGATGCCGATCATGCAGGTGTCAAGATACTCGTCAAGTACATCCGAGGTGCTCGCTTTTGGGTGATAAGCTTGTGAGCTGGTCTTCAAAGAAGCAAATGAGTACTTCTATTTCCTCTACAGAGGTTGAATACATAGCCATGTCATCTTGTTGTGCTCAAATCTTATGGATGAGATCTCAATTATCCGACTATGGCTTTGAATTCAACAAAATCCTCTGTCATCGTGATAATAAAAGTGCTATTGCTCTCTCATGCAACAACGCTCAACACTCAAGAGCAAAGCATATCGACATTCGACATCATTTCATCGGGGAACAAGTGGAAAAGGTGTGGTGGAACTCTATTTTGTGAGGTCCGAATATCGCTTAGCGAGACATCTTCACCAAAGCTCTTCCAAGAGAACGTTTGAGTTTATTCTTCCACGACTTGGCTTGAAAAGCCTTCAACCGTAAACACTCAAACGCCTTCGTGGAGGAAGACGAGGAGTAAAGGTCTATCTTCATCTATCTCTTGTATATATCTATTCGAAAAATCAAAATACAAAATTATAAAACTCTCAAAAATCAAATAGAAAATTATAAAACTTTCAAAATCCATAAAAATCTGAAAAATTCGGAAAAAATCTTCTAAAAATATTGTCTTTTTGTCATGTTTTCCTCGATTCGATAATATCTACGGTCTTTGTGATGTCATTCAAAGAATGACACGGACTTTAGATATTGTTCAAATTTTAAAAAAAAAAAAAATATATATATAAAAAAATTTTTGAGAGAAAGAGAAACAATGGTTTATTGTCATTTAAGGCAATAACCGGTTTTAAAAGAAAGAACAGAGCCATGTTTTATTATGCTTTCAAATTCCATGCTCGATTCTATAAACATTTATCCGCGAAAACTAAATGCTTTGAAAAATAACTCGGTCTCTATTTTTGATAATCATCGACTTATTTGTCAAAATCTATCTCTCAATCAACAACCTATGTCATTGATTGAGGGGAGAATGATTTCAATTAAATTAAAAGTTATTTGGCATTAAATTGTTTTCAAAAGATGTACATGCATGTTTTATCAATGGAGTTTAAAGTCTTAAAATCCGATCCTTATTAGTTAAAACGCTTTCATAATCAAGTCACAATTCCCTTAAAAGCTTTCAAAATCAATTTAATCAATAAGAGATCACAAATCTCAAATGATTTGATAATTGTGATCGGGGAGAATGTGTGATTTAAATTGGATTTAAACCGATAATTCGGTAAATGGTTTTATAAGGATGTACATGCTATCCTTCCCACATGTGACAAACGATTTCAAATTTTCCATGCACATGTTGAGGGGAGCATCTATCTTAAACCTATGATTTGAAACGTGATCAACTTATCTCATGTGTGCAGTTCCTCTAGTATGTGCAAAACTCTTTTCAAATCTCGAGGCACATATTGAGGGGAGCAAACTTATGGAAACCTCATCCTTCCCAAAATGCTCTATCTACTTGATTTGATGTGGGAAGTGATGTTGATATCTTTAGAAAATGGTAATCAAAGAAGTTAATTCTTTCTCTTGCCTCCGTGTGCAAAACAATTTCAAACACTTGATGCACATGTTGAGGGGAGTTCTGTTCTAAAATATCAAAAACAATTCAGTACAAAATGTTTTGATAATATATCACAAGTATCCGAATTGATTTTCAAATGGTTTTCAATTGGTTCCAATGATAGATGAACAATACCAAAAGACCGACCAACTTTACTTTATGTATGGTGATATAAGGATGATAAGGTTAGGTATTTGTTCCCATGATCCGCCGTAACCGGAGGGATCTACCCAGGACTATCCACTAGTTAGTGTAGAAGTTCTTAGGTATGATGATAAAAGGAGAAAATGAGATATGGGAAGAGTGCGGATCGAGATAGAGCTAGTATTGGAACAAACCCAACAAGGTTATAGCTATGAAGTCTCGGTAAGCAATCAAGGGTTGAAGAATTAAAAGAATTGAATGAAAAAGGGTGAAAACAAATAGTGTAGGATCGTTATATTTATGTGTTTGATGATTCGGGTGGTCTTTGGATGATCAAAATACATGTTTGCCATAGTTAGAGAGTTAGAGAGAGAGAGGGTGTTCTTGCTAGAGGTTTACAAAAGTATGGAATATTAGATTAAATGCAGCACCACCCTTCCATGGATGGAAGGGGTATTTATACTTACAAACATAACGACCTCCTATCGGCTTGTGGATCAGGGATACAGTGGGTAAAGACCCGTCCTTCCTCCACGGTGTTGCACTAAACTATACTACGCTACAAACTAATAAATAAACTACTAAATAACGTAACTAATGACAAGTCTACGAGCTAACTTAAGCTAGATAACATTTGGGGTGACCGACACTTCACTATGGAATTTTCTAATTCCTAACAATCTCCCTAAGGAGGTCACCCCATGTTTTACATTTCAATCCTAGCAATCTATTCTTGTCATTGTTCTTGAGCTCGAGACTTCAATTCTTCAATTCCGCAATCTTTGTGCTTTTGTAGTGCAACTTCAAAGTCCGCATTGATTTGTACTTTCGGTGGAGGTCTTTGAACCGATCCACATCTTTGATGATCTTCGAGCTTTCTTTGAGATCATCACCACAAGAAATCTCGGATCACCCTTAGTTGTGTTGCCGGCATGTGAAGTTGTGACTTTCGGACCGACATGCTCACACTTTTGAATCATGACATCTTTCCATCGAGTAGCGGAAGCCTTATCGGTTCATGATATTTGCGCAGCGTAGCGTAAGCATAGTATAAAAATATCGTAACCGTGTTATGTAGATATGCACCACCATGATTTCTTCAATTAAGTGAGGTTGCCGTGAACATGCGGCTTTGGATTGACTCCTCAATTTCGATCACCGCAATCGTCGGGGGTGTACCGCAACGACGATTAGCAATAAAGCGCACGAAAGTGTCTTTGATCACTTTCGTTGAATTGAGGTACACGCCCACGGTTCCTCGCTGATCGCGACAAGTATCGCTCGTGATCGTAGGATTCCTAAGAATCTCCTTGACAGGTTTCGCAATGTTCTAGTTGTTCTCAAACCGAACGCCTCAAAGAAGACAACACGGAGTGAGTGAACCAACAAATTGAGATTCACCGATTGATGAAAATGATTTGAAAACAATCGCGTATTGCTTGAAGAAAGAGTTTTGCAATACAACGAAGGTTTTATGAGAAAGATCAATTTTCAATCAAAATACTTTTGTATTAGAGAATGAGTACACATTCGACGTGCTAGCGAAAAGAAGAGATTCGCACATCGAACGGTTTTTCTAAAAGTATTTTTCAATCGATATACTTTTGAATTTGAAATGAATACACATTCGACGTGCTAGAGAAAAGAAGGTTTGCACATCGAACGGTTTTTCCAAAAGTATTCGTCAATTCCATTCTCGACCAAGGTTGATTCAAGAATGAATCTCCCATCGTTTCTATCCGCTTGTCACAAGCTTGATATTTTGCAAGATTTCACATGTCACCCACCAAGAGCTTGTTAGATGTTGGCTCTAGAAGGATTTCCATCTTCATTGTGAATATTTTACATATCACTCGGATGTTCGCAATACCACAAGGATAATGCGAGGACTCTTAATATATACTTACTTTCCACATTGTGTGAAAAGCAAGTCTTCAAGAATTTAGTGTCCTAGCGAGATATTGTGGATGATCTCTTGGCTCTAGACTCAATAGTGCATTTTGGTTCCTTTCTTGGGAGACTAGGGAGAGGGTCTCCTTCTTCAATATCAACAATCTCTAAGAGAAAGTCGATAGATTATGTAGGTTCCTCGTGAGAATGAAACAAGTCCTTTTAAGAGGAACTTGAGTGGTTTGGGAAGTTTAGTGCAAAGCATCACCGGGTCCATGATGTCTTGTCTTCAATACCAGTGTTACCTTAGTAACCACCAAGAGTATATGAATTGAACCCGGTTTACGCCCTAAGGTTGAATTGATGGAGGCTATTTCTTTTCACCCTTTTATCATTCATTTCTTTTTCATTCTTCAACCCTTGATTGCTTACCGAGACTTCATTACTAGAACCTTGTTGGGTTTATTCCAAGACTAGCTCTGCCTCAATCCGCACTCTTCCCATATTCTCATTTTTCTCCTTTTTCAATATACCTAAGGACTCTACACTATCTAGTGGATTGTCCTCGGTAGATCCCTCCGGCTCAAGCGGATCGTGGGAACAAATACCTAACCTAACCATCCTTATAACACCATGCATAAAGTAAATTGGTCGGTCTTTTGGTATTGTTCATCCTTCATGAAACCAATTGAAAAATCATTTGGAAAACCAATCAAGGTACTTGTGATACGAGATCAAAGCATTTTGTACCTTAATAGTTTTGATCATTTAGAAAACCTCCCTCAACATGTGCGTATGATTTAGAAATTGTTTAGCACAAGGAGGCAAGAGGACTTTGAAATATTTTCTTTGATCACAATTTTCATACGAAAAAGCCATTTGATTTTCATGGTAAAATTCTCCCCTCAATATGTGCATAGGATATTTGAAATCATTTTTATCACATAGAGGCAAGAGTTCTTTTGAAGCACATCCACGATCACAAAAGCCATTAAGAAACCATTTGAAAACTCAATCAAGGTACATTATGTTAAAACATAAAAGCTTTTGTACTCGATAGTTTATTTTCTTATAAAATGCTGCTTCAATAGATTCGAGAAAGCGCTTAGCACATATGAGAGAGCAACTGCACAACCGAATCAAAACGATCAACTTTTATCAAATTTCATTATTAAATCACAAATTCTCCCCGATCAAAAATATCAAACCCTTTGAGATTTTGGATCCCAAGTGATTTAATAAGGTTTAGAAAACATAGGAGAAAATGTGGCCTTGTTTAAATACTCATCTTGTTTTGGATAAATGCTCCTCCTCAACATGTGCATTGTATATTGAAATCGTTTGGCACATGGAGGCAGGAGTGCCTTTAAAGGACTAAAACCAATTCCATTAAAACAGATTTGAGATTTAAATCACGATCTCTACCCCGATCGAAATATCAAACCATTTGAGATTTGTGATCCCAACCGATTTAAATCATTTAGAAAAATTTGGGAAAGACGGCAAGATTCAATTTTGAAAGATGATGATAAGGACCATTTTAAGACATTAAAGATTGTTAGTGTCGTATGATAGTTTTAAGAGATCTTTTAAGTAAAACAAAACAATTTCACAATCAAACAAGAATGTAAAAATTTCATTTTGAAAGACCTTGATTCTAAAGAAAAATCATACCATGACATAACATTAAATCTTTAGATCACCACTTATTATCGTACAAGACGGAACTTTTGTGAAGAAACATCGTTTGAAAATATTTTATTTTAAATCACTCTCCCCTCAATCCATGATGTAAGTCAATAATTGAGTGACTTAGGTTTTGATAACATGAAGTCCGGTGATTTTCAAAATTAGTCCAATATATTTTCAAAACAATATTTTCCATTTTCAAAACAATTTAATTAAATTATTCAAAATTGTTTAAAAATGGTATCCCGCATAAAGATACGTTAGGTGGTTGAGAAGCTTCGTTGTTGTTGTTGTAGGGTTTGGAAGAAAACCGTCTGCAGATGCAAGTGAGACTTCTTCATACGTTGCATTTTGAATGCCAACCGAGGTCAAATTAAGCTCCGTTTCTTCAATCACTTAGAAGAAAACCATCTCACGATGCAAGTGAGACCTCTTACGTTGCATTTATGCCAACTCTCCATAGAAGTCCAATTAAGCTCCGCTTCTTCATTTGTCAACCCAAGATATAGTTACCCTTTCCTTTCGCATCCAATCATCTTCAATTGTGGGATCCGGATCGGGAACATTATTATATACCAATATACCGCATACGTTAGTGAACACACACGATATATGGTGGTCGACATCACTCAAACAAAGAATCGACTAATAAAAGTCAATGTAACATATCAATCGAACATATAAATGTATGGGAATAATGTGTACATCAAACTCTAATCATCTAATCCTAGCAATCATATCCTAGGCACCTAGTCCTTCAACATAGGTTAACATCATTTTTAATTAAGCATATTAGGATAATTAAGAAAGCCCGTTAGATGATATAGATTTTAAAACATTATCCCCTCAATCAATGACTCAATTTGTGAAAAGTTTAAAAGTGTCAAGTCATTGATTGAGTTTGCGATTTAATAAAAACTCAAACCGATTGTTGTTAAAGCAACTCATTCTACCACCATTTTGGAAAACAACAAATATTTTTCTCAAGAATTTTAGACGGAAAAACATTTGTGTAGGAACAAAGCATCCTTCGACATACTTTCCTCAAAGTGTTTTAGGATAAGTGCACGATATTTGTGAAAACGTTTAAGCGTAGCACTTTCCTTCCTTTTAAGAGCGGGTTGCTATCTCGAAATGATAGCAAGCCATAGTTTTAAGCACGGGTTACAATCAAGTAATCGCAAGCCATTTTTGAAGCACGGTTACAATCAAATAATCAGAAGCCATTTTTGAGACATGTTTAGAAAAAAAGAATATTTACACCTCCTGCTCGAACTTCATCTATGGTCCCGTGTCATTATTGAATGACATTTCTAAGACCGCAGATGTTATCGATACCAGGAGACATGTCTTGAAAAACAATATTTTTGGTATTTTTCTAATTTTATAATTTTTATGGGTTTTTGTTGGTTTTATATTTTTGTAATTTGTTTTTGTTGGTTTTATATTTTTGTATTTTGTTTTCTGATAAATATTTACAAAGATAGAATAGATGATATAGTTAAAGAAGATGATGATACGAGTACCGAGATAAGGATATCGAGCAGCCCCGTTGTAGAAGATAGAAGTCATCATCCCTAAAACTTTCACCACCAAAGCTTCCGAGGCTCTTGCATTGAAGAAAGAAATTGAACCATCCGAAGAGAGACTTTGGCGCTTCCCCCAAACCGAAAATCCATAAGATGAGCGATTCAAGCTCTATTTCAAGCTTGCCTTAGCCAGTGCATGATAAGCACACCACTATCATAAAATCCACCGCTCCATTTAAGAACGATAATCAAGGATCTCCATTCGGGTTATATCATCAAGAAGAATAGCAACGTATCATCCCACTCATAAATAATCTTCTCAAATTTCATAACCACCGACTCGACGCAATCCATTCCAAAAGGTGTCAAGAGAACACTTCCCCAAGTAGTTGAGTTGATGTAGTCGTCTCTTAGTATAATGCTCAAGAACTCTCCCGAATACACTTCATGAGGGAATGAAGAACACCTTCCCATGTTCACATTTTTCTTCCCGATGAATGTGTATGAAGCTCAAGAACCCAAGTACACCAATATCAAAGAACTCTCCGAATACACATCATGAGGGTAATGAAGAACACCTCCCCGTGTTCACATCTTTCGCACCCTCGATGAATGTGTATGAAGCCCAAGAATCTCTCGGCACATCATTCCCAACGAGAGTAATCGATAACACCTCCTCATGTTACACATTTATCTCCTCGAATATGTCGTACTTGTGTACCTCTTTATCTTCGTAAACTTTCTAACATCTCTTCCCCACATAGTTGGAATAAGAACACTAAACGCCTTGATGAGTAAAACCTTGAGTTTCTCTCGGTCATGACATTTGTTTTCCGGAATATCTTCAATCACTTAGAAGAGTTAAGTTCATCAAGTTTACTCGCCATGAGTCAAACCTTGAGTTTCTCTCATGTAATAACATTTGTCTTCCCGGATATCTTCAATCACTTAGAAGAATTAAGCTCATCAAGATTACTCGCGTTTAGATGCGTGTCTCCTTTCCTTTGTCGGTTTTGATGCTTCGTAATCAAGAACTCATTGAAAGCCCGTGATACTAGAAATTTGTTGAGAAGAACACTTGAATTCTTTGTGAGAATCAACTTGTCAAGACTCTCTCGACTATTTATATCAACCCTTCAGACAATTTGAAGTGACCATCAAGAAGAAAACCCGCTATACCATACTTGAAATCAAGTCAACTTCCCACATTTGTATCTTAAGCTTGCACCTAATGATGGAAGAACGTTGTAGAGAATTTATGCTTCAAGCAAATCTCTAAGTACTCACTACCCAAACAAAGTATGAGACATTAACACCTCTTGCTTATCCACACCGTCATATGCGTGTGACATCGAGTAAAACAAAGTAACTCCTAATAGTGATAGTTAACTGTGTCTTCAACCATCCACCTCGATGCCGGTAACTAGATAAGCCAAGTCTTCAACTCAAATTCTTAAGCCCGAGCAAGTTATCAAATAAGAACACGCCTTTGTGAAAGTCAACTTCAATCTCAAATAAGTGATAAATGATTAACTCAAGTAATCACCTTGTGTCAAATGTCCAACAATAGTCAATATCAACGCCTCGAGTAGTCATCGCTAAAGAATATGAGCACGCCTAATTGGGAATTGAATCGACTTATAACTTTCTCCCAATTAGTGCTCTCCCTAAACCGACAACTGCTTGATAAATGCCCAAATTAAGAAGAAGTCTTTAGATCGTTAAATGCAACTCGCCTTTGGTCTTCTAACATATAGCAAGAAATGTAGAATGATCAGACTCGACCTTCTTCAAGATTGTCCATTGGGGAATAGATAATTAACATCTTCAACTCACACCAAAAGCATCCCACCAAAAGCATCCCAATTAACTTACATCTTGCAAATCCCTTAACTAAAATCCTCCCAATCAAACAAGAATGTAAAGATGTTCATCAAGGAAATCAAGAATCAGCCGAACGAACACACAAGATGGTAACACCAAACTACCAATCACATCAAACAAGAACAGAGAGATCGTTCGAATCATCATGTTGATGTATACGTGAAGCATTAACCGGAGCACTTTGTCGATAAACTCATCAATCCGAGTGAAGATGTCAACCAACGGCTCTTAGAAGAGAAAACTCCATGTGAAGATGACCCGATAAGAAGAAGCTCGGTTCTTACATGAGTTTAGAGCCGTATGACCATTTATAATCTCTAATATCAATCAACAATGCAAAAATTCACACTTTTCTCCCTCAAGAATTGCATACGGAGATGCCATTCTTGATTAAATAAGTGAACATTATCCAAATGTAGTCTATTCACACTTCTCCCCGTAAAATCAAAGACGTGATGTCGCCATCGTCATTATAGTTGAGAAAGTGGAATCGAAAACAATCAACAAGAGTCTGTTCACTTGATGACCAAGCGCATGGAAAAGTATGAAGCATGTTGATGAGAATGGTCATAATAGAAGATTTCTTCTTCGTAAGATAAAGCGCACCGACACGCACACTTTTCTTTTCTTTGGAGAACGAGGCATGAACTGTTGTGTTCATACGTCATAAGAAGATTTCTTCTTTCAAAGATAATGCGCATCAAACGCATACATTTCTTTTCTTTGGAGTACGAGGCCCGAATCGATGTGATCGTACGTCATAATCTCTCTTTTCATCATCTCTTGGCAAAACATGTAATCAACCCATTATCATTCAAGAGGCTCTTTGTCGTGACAACCGATGGAGAAAACCCAATATGATGAATTTGACCTCAAGTAAACTAACCCGAACTCGTGACTTAAACTTGCACATATGTAACAAAGAGCGGTGCCGAGAATTCATGCTCCATTGAATCTCTTAAGTACTCTATACTCTTCAACCAACCAACCATCAAGTAATAGACGACATTACCTCTTGAAAATCCACAATTGAATGTGACATCGAGCACTACAATGTAACTCCTTAAAGTGATAGTTATTTTGTGGCAATAAGAGCCCAATTCCCCACGTGGTAAAAGGAAAAACACCCAAAAATAACTAGATTTCCAAGTCTTCGTTTTTGATAAAAGCTCGAACAAGGATCTCAAGAATCTTCATCCAACCATCCCCGATACCTTCGATACTAAGTACACTCGCCCGTGATATTTCACTTCAACCTCAAATGAATAATATCAATTAATGCCGTTGTCACATCTTCCGATTAAAAGCTCAAAACTAGCCTCCTTTGACATTTTAAGTGATCTATGATAATGGTTTCATCCGACCATGGTTAAAAGCACATAACCCCGTAAAACCATGTAATAACCAATCGCCATGATGAATATCCAAACACACATCCAATTTATGAAGTACACCTTTTATCCCTTCTTCAAGCGTAAACCGTAACACCAAAGATCGTAAAAGATCCCAAAATACACTTTCCTTTCTCCAAGATGGTTCCATCATCACGGATTTTACAATTCTATGGTTTAAACCGAAAAATAGATTCTTTCATGGATTTTACAAAACCAAGAATAAACCGTAAGATAGATCCGAAATGCACCTTACTATTATCGGGATGTTTCCATTGTTACGGATTTTACAAGTCTATGATTTAAACCGAGAAATAGGTTCTTTCATGGATTTTACAAAATCAAGACAAAACCGTAAACAATGTCACTTGAATGTGTTATGACAATTTTGGTTTCGAAGAATATCTGCTTTTAGGGAACATGCAACGGTTCATCAACCGTCCATTATCCAACATCATCAACATCATCAACCATTCAATAAATACTTTGGTAAACACATCATCCACATATTTCTTCAGAATTGTCGTGACCACTTGGTGAAGTAAACCCGATATACCAAACTTGATCATGAAGTAGAATTCCCATTTGTTACTTAAACTTGTACTAATCCTCATGAAAAAGAAACGGTGTACCCAATGTACAAAACCTCTCGACATATTCTCATCTGCGTGAGACATCAAGTGATAGCTACGTTGTGGGTTAAGTTAGAAAGAATCACAACCGTAACTAAATAGCCAAGTCATTATCACACTCAATAAACGCCCAAACAAGTCATCTTCGCGGAAGGGTAGAAAGAAAGAAGACGAGATAAGTAAACGCGCCCGAAAATCTCACTTCAAATCCAAATAAGAAAACCGTGAAAACAACCCCGTAGTCAACATTGTTCAATAACCAATTCAAGCCGAGACATAATATACTCCATGAAAATGTATAAACCAAGGTAGCAAATCGCATAATACAACGAATCATTTCATCAAATCTTATATCTCATCAAATCATATTATCACAAAATACCACTCATCCGATCTAGAAATAAACCATGTCTTGATCAAAGCCCAAATTCACTTAACAAATCTAGCATGAGAATCATGATCACCACACGAAGCTCATTGAATAAACGAAGTAGCTTGGCCCATCACAAAGATATACACAAGCCATTCTCGCTTAATCTAATCCCACTAGTATATAACACTAAGTCTCTTATACATAACCCTAATATCCTTATCAAATCCTAATTTCACTACACAAACCGCCTCCGCCCCCTCCTCACATAATACCTCTCACCAACAAACCCTAATATCATTCTCTCAAGTCCGCCCCATTCACTCCACAAAATTAACGCCCAACTTTTCCGATCTTAACATCCAAATCATGTTCATAAACCAAGATTTCTCATATAATCCTTAATCACATATCTTCAATGATTAACACAAACCCTAACACAAAACGTGGACGCCACCATCAATCACTATCAATCGGTTTAACAAATCTCACCACGAGATGGCTTCGAGGACTTCATTAGTACCATGTGGATGGTACGATATGATTAGGCTTCACGATTTAAAGAGCTACGGTAGGTTTAATCTTTATGTTCGTTGTGTTGTGGTAGAGTCATCTTCGAGTCAAAGATATTGGGTAAACAATCTTGTTTCACCCATTTCTTAGTTTCGTATAGTGACAAAGTTGATATATGAGGATTTTTGATTCAAATCTTTGTCAATTCGCATAGATCGATGATGAAAGGATTGACTAGTGCATAAGACTCTTGAAAGTCTTGATGTTTCATTATGATAACCACGAGTCATGAAATCGAGATCATGTTTGGTTTTTATGTTTGCTTAAGAGTCTTGGTCAATGATGATAACTTTTGTGTACTAAGAACTTTAACGGTCTTAAAATACCAAAGAAAGATCCGAGATCTCGATATATCTTTATGTTAATCCTTTAATCGCTGGTCTTTGATCCATTTGAATGAAGTCTCAAACAAATTAGTTCACGACTTTTGGCTCTTGAACCGATATTAAAGAATAATAATTTAATCAAAGTTTTCGTGACCTTTGATTTCGATATGTGAATGATATGAGTCATGATTGTGTTGAGATTGATAGATATACTCATTATGCGATTAAACTGGGGTGATGATGGGCTAAAACCGAGGTCTAATGAAGATTAGTATATGGTATATGGTTGTTGTGGTCGTGGTGTAGTTGTAATGTGGTTGTTGTCACGGTCTTCAAGTCTTAACATCTTATTCTTCATCCTTTCGAGTAAGTCGCTAGGTCTCATATGAGCCAAGTCGCTAGCCAATTCGCTAAGCCAATTTGCTAAGCCAAGTGGCTAAGCCAATTCGCTAGCCAACTCGCTAAGCCAACTCGCCACGCCTTGTTCAATAACAAGTCGCCACCGCTTTAAAGAGTCAAGTCGCTAGCTTTTCCAAAGCAAGTCGCTAGTTAGCTTTTGATATAACTCATCGTTGACTTTCAAAAAGTCAACGATATCAAAGTCGCCACAGAGAACCAAAGTGAATCTGGACATATATTAGGCAAGTCGCCACATTATCCCTAGTAGTTTTCTCACCAAGTTTCCAACATGTTAATAACAAACCCGTAAACATGCAAAGAAATGTGATATTTGACCATTTAAGACCACAAGGATAAATGACCATTAGACACCCAAAAGTTATGGTATGAACCAAAACAAGATAATGGATTGATATGTCGTTGGACAAATTGATGAGACAAGATGATGTATGAAAATGACATATTTAGACCATACATATACATACCAAAACGGTTTAAAACAAGCTTACCCATAAAGATCCGACCCACGATACACAAAACAGATAAACATTGATTGGACCATAAGACTTTTAGACCAAAAAAGGACATGTTAAAACTGCTTTGCATCACTATTGATAAAAGTATTCGAGCGCAGTAAATAGTACAAACCAAAACAACATAAACATGTAGAAACCACAAAAGACTCATCAAAACACAAACAACCTTGTCTCGATACCAATTGTAGGATCGTTATTTTTGTGATAACGCCACACGCATCAAACAAGCTGGTAGGCATGTGGGTCAAAGGAACTTCCTTTTCTTCGAGCAAGTTTTATCAACACCCGAGCAAGCAAAGGAACCTAATCGTTGTAGTGTAGTATTAGGTAAGCCACGGTATTGATATCGCTCTCAGGGAATAGGAATGCTAGTGAGAAGTTACTACGCTAAGGTTGGGGTTGAGGAAGATTATTTTTATCTTTTATGTTTTTTTAGAAATGGAAAGGTACGAATCTCGGGTTTGATTTGGGGTTGGTATTTCACCGATTACTCTACTATTATCTAATCTAATTAACTAAGCTAAGGTGAGGATAGTCTATGTCTATTGTTGTGTGCTCGTATGATAGTTAAAGATGTGTTTACCTAGATGCTACTACTCCCTAGTTATCTCCTATTGATGGTTGAATTGTCACGTCCTTATTCTTAACGTTGTGTTTTCTAAGGTCGTAAGGTGTGCATTCCCTAACTCTTTGAAGTCACCTTTAAGTGTAGTAAACAAAATCCACTAAGTCATTCATAAACTAACTTTGAGGTTATCTTTGGGTTTAGTAAACGAAATCCACTAAGTCATTCATAAACTATCAAAGATTTATCAAGTATTAAACACAACGATAGCCTAGTCGCACTCCTAAGCCAATTACAATTAAGATAAGAGACAACCTAACAATAATTAACAACTAGGTTTCATATATCTAAGCAAACACACAAGTAATTTAGCCGGACATGGTAAACATGCAAGCATACACACAATCAATCAAACATAGGATAGACATAATGATAAATTGAATATATGGATTAAGATATAATCAACAAACCATTACAAGATGTTTTTGGAGTGATTGAAACCTTCAAAGTTGCTGGAAAAACACCTATCTAAGCCCTGGAATCGGAGTTAGGGTTTAGAGCCTACAAAAAGTGAAGTTATAATGTTATATTTATAGGCGATTTTCGTCGTCAAAAGAGTGACGGCATCACACCTAAAGAGTGACGGCGCCACGACCATTTTTTCACCAAATTGTAGATTTTCTCGCTCCGTCGCGCTGGGCTTTTGAACCACCTAAACCGAGTTCAGATGCAAAAGTTATGGCCAAAACAAGATCAACTACTACACAGTTGGCATCTTGTAGCTAGTGACGGCCACCTTATGCCCGTGACGCCCGTCCCATTCAATCTTTCAAATCTAGGTCGCCACTTGTAAATAAGCAATTTGGCCACCGAGTAAATCACAAAGTGCTCCGACGGCGTCAAAATAACACCGACGCCGCCCCTTGTATTTCAAAGCAATTGAGTGTCTCGATTCTCGACTTTGGCCATTTTCTTCAGATATCCGCGCCTTTTCGTCCAAATAAGTGCCATTCAAAGATTTTGCCTTCAAGAGACCTAAAAAGTGAAAAGGAACGATATTAAGCAATAACGGATACAAAAGTGATCAAATAAGGGCTTAAACGACCCTCAAAAGGTACATTTTAAAACCTTATCAAATATCCCTACACTTGGTATTTGCTTGTCCTCAAGCAAATGTGCTTTTAGCCAATTAATTTATAAGTTGGGGTCATGAAGCATTGGTTTAAAACGGTCCACAACACATATAAGCCCAGAAAAGTCATAACAAGCACGGAAATTACATACTAGCACCTCACATGGGGTGTTTGGATACTCACATCTCTCGGTGTATATGAAATATAACAAATTGGAAATGGAAGATAAACACTCATTAACCGGTCCTAGTACATAGATTACCATAGGCTTGAGAATAGATCAAACCTCCATCGCTTTGGTGAAGCACCTAGGAAAGACTATCAAAGAGGTCTTTAAAGGGTTGTAATGTTAGGCTTACGGTAGGAAACAAAGGGTTTGGTGGGATAGGCTATTTAGTGGTGGCAAGTCAAAATCTCTATGTTAAATGCATACGAAGAATGGCGCTAAGCCAAGACTCGACACTCTAAACTCTAGATAATCGAAATAAACAAACATAAATTTAAAGGATAGATGTAGGATGGTAGCCCGTTTTTTTTTTTTTTTTTTTTTTTTTTTTTTTTTTTTTTTTTTTTTTTTTTTCTATTTTTTTTTTTTTTTCATACACTTTTACTCTACCATCCTCTACGATAACATCAAAATGATAGGGATTTATAGGCACATCCCTACACTTGAGTTTTTATTACTCTAACACTAATTTGACCCGAATTGAAAAGATCAAAACACTTGGGGTACATTATTATGCAAACAAAGGGAATTTGAATTTAACGCCCTTTCCGTCATTTCATAAACTTTAACTTTTCCCATGAATCCCAATCGTCCCAAAACAGATACAAAGGATATGACTCGACTTAGCAACTTATGCAAGCAACTAGATAATTGAACTAAGGGTTTAGGGTGATAACAATAATGCACTAAAAGTGAGTGCATACAAGGTAGGCTAAGGCGATTTGGGTGTATATTTGGGGTGGGTGTAAACAATGTTTTCATTGATATTCCGAAAACCGAAACATCACGAGAACCGCGAAAAGGATAGGCTCGAGGGGTTAACTAGGGTATCGGTACTAAAGATGAGTACAACGCAAAGGTGTGGGGAATTACTCAACCGATGTGGAAGAAGTAATTATATTACGGTATCAAACAAGGGTTATCCTAATGCCTCTTATCATTTAGTTATTCCTAACTACACAAGTGTAGTCTCACTAGCGATCTCGAATGCATCACAAAACAAGTTCTAGAATCTAATATACTACCGGTTCACACTCTAAGCATTGAAGATGAATGCTTTAATTCCTACTAATCTAAGGGCGATCCTCACATTTTGGGTGGAATTTAAGTGGTAAAGGGTTTTGTGCTAGTCATGCAACTTCCTATCCGTGAGACGCTTTTGTTAAGACTAATGGCCCACTCCTATATGTCATGAAAATTTTAAATTTGGTGCCAAAATTACCCTAACCGACATTTTCTCATGGTTTATTACACAAATGCAATTGGACAAAGCAAATAATCAAGGATAAGCATAGTTTCAAAGTTCCCGCTTTATTTTCCCTCCTACACTTAAACCGAACATTGTCCCCAATGTTTCCGAAAGTATCAAAGTTATGATAAAAGAAGGTAATTAAAAACGAAAGAAACTAATACTCCCCGATTAGCTCGGTAGGATCCGTAAAGTGGTGGTTAAATCTTTTCAAGAAGAATGTATGCGTGAAAAGCTCCTTCCAATCTTATGTATCTTCTTCTTGATAAATTAAACCCGCACACTTGAAGAAAACAAACAACCCAACGCATCAAACCGAACAAAGAAAAATCACAACAAGATGTAATTCCGCACTTAAATAAGATATAATGCTTGTGGAATGGATGTTTGCGATTTTCTAGAAAATTAAGACCGAAAATTCCAAAATTTATAAGTAGCACGTAAAACGAGAAAAAGTTAGAAGTTGTTTTGCTCCTCCCGACGCCGTCAGTTGCGATCCCGACGCCGTCAGTTATCCCGACAGTAAACCGGTCTCGCGATTTTCGAAAAATTTGGAAAATTTTTATCTTTAAAATCGGAAAATTTCCGCAAAACATCCATTATGACTCGATACAAGCATTTGACTCTAACAAACACACATGTATATCTTTTAATTAATTGAAATTCTCATGTTTACGCTTTCTTTTGAAAACGTGTAATCCTCCCTACACTTATCCCTTATGTAAAATACCTTTATATGTAATTAAGACGAGGTTAAAGACAAAATAAAGCATTTTCACAAATTTAAACATGAGAATAAACAATCAATAAAAGATATATGACACACAAACAAGCAAACAATTAAGCATGGGTTGCCTCCCACGAAGCGCTTTTCTTTATTTATGAGTCTTGTAGCTAGACTCAAGTCGCCCTCACGTGACTTCATTGCCGTCCTTCTTTTCTTCCACTAAGCCTTCATCATAAGGTTGTAGACGTTGTATGCTCACCGTGAATTCTCTTCCAACATCGCCTATTATGATAACGGTTTTATTTTTAGATTAGTTTTTTCACCGTATAAGGTCCAAACCATCTTGGCTTATTCCTTCCCATAATGCTTTTATTCTTGATTTATACAAAAGCACCTTTTCTCCATTCAAAAATTCCTTAGGTTCTTTTGAGTTTGTGGTATTGTGGTATAGTTATTTCCTAACTTTTATCACGCTTCCACAATGTCGCATTTAACCTTGAACCATGAATTCTCTAAGCCCTTTTTCCCATTCAACCATTTTCTTCTTAACGGCATTATTGGAGACCGCGAATTCTTATCTTTTACCTTCTCCATAATCTTCAAAGGATATCTCGAACAATAGGTATCCTAACTTGTCCTTTTCCACTTTTGAGTATCATAATCCCTTCACCGCATTTGATGGTTGCCTTGGCGGTGGTCGTGAAAGGTGTTCCTGTGATTAATGGCGTGTTTTTATCTTCCTCAATGTCTACAATTGCGAAGTCCACCGGATAGACAATATTGGCAACCTCAATTAAGACATCCTCCGCTATTCCTATGGGATAAACATATGAATGATTTGCTAAGGAAAGTCTAAGATTGGTCTTGGTCGGTTCCTCCTTAGTCAACTTATTATAGACCGACAATGCATTATGTTTACATCGGATCCTCGGTCGGCCAAGGCATTTAGGTTCTCTAAGTCACCTATGCTACATGGAATTACAAAGTTCCCAGAGATCTCTTGCTTTTAGTTACCGGCTTTCTCGTAATCGACTGCACATAGGTCCAATAGGCATGGTGTCATACTCTTCCTCTCCTATTTCACCTAAGAGGGCTTTCCTAAGAACATCATTGCACCTAAAGTTTTTCACTTGGTTAACGATTGTTTTCTTATTGATCTCATGCTTAAGGTAATGCTTGATGAATTTGGGTTCATCATCATCCGAGCCTCATTCTTATCCTTACTATCCTTGCGCGCCTCGTGCTCCTTCTTCTCAACCGCTCCATCCTCATCGAAGCAATGGAAATGGCGTTAATGCACAAAGTGGGGTGGCGTGCTCATCGCTCCTCACTAGCACCTTCTCGGAATCTTCGCCTTAGTGTACTCTTTCACTAAGTCCATCATCTCCGCCATTTTTTCCTCGTATTTCATCCCTTTGTCCATTGAAGGCTTTTAAGAGGGTGTCGAGCTTGGTTGTCATCTCGCTTTGTCGTTGCTTGAAATCGGCTTCAAGTTGCGTCAATCGAGCTTCTTGAGATGACATGAATTTGGACACCATTCCCTCAAGACTAGTGGAAGTTCCGTGTTTGGAGGGTTGTTGTAGGATTTTCCTAAGTTATTTGGCTCGAGCTTAGGAGTCTCGTAGAGCTCATTAGGAATTTGGCTTGATCTTCAAGTTCGAGCATCCCACGATTGGAAGGTTGTGAGTCAATGGGAGGCAAAGAGATCGCTTTATCGCTTTGGACAACTCACGGGGTCATTCCAACATTCGCTTTCATAGAGGGCAAGGTCCTCTATTGTACCCCACGATTCTTCCACGGTGAGTTTACTAAGTTTACCACCGCCGCTTGGTCGATGGATTTCTTAGTTGAGAAGTTGACACGATCGTAAAAGATTTGGACTAGAAGCCAAAGATCGATGCCGTGATGAGGGACTTTGTGGAGCAAGTCCTTAAATCGA
This sequence comes from Chrysanthemum lavandulifolium, assembly GCA_022545495.1. Taxonomy (NCBI): domain Eukaryota; kingdom Viridiplantae; phylum Streptophyta; class Magnoliopsida; order Asterales; family Asteraceae; genus Chrysanthemum; species Chrysanthemum lavandulifolium. The sequence goes on along the minus strand of CM040243.1, from coordinate 243,108,457 downwards.
GTCCACGCCTCGCATGAGTTTCGCCTTGACGTTGTTGGAACATCAAGATGTCATTCCTAAGTTTGGTAGTTCTTCCGTGGGAAAAATTGGGCGAGGAACGAGTGGTGAGATCATCCCAACTTGAGATGGATCCGCGGAAGTCGGTCAAGCCAATTACTAGCTTGGTCCCAGAGAGAATTGGAAGAGACGCAGCGTGGTCTCCCGAGTAGTAGCATCAAGGTCGATGGAATCGACAATTTTAAGGAAACTTAAGATGTCGATTAGGATCTTCTAACGAAGTCCATGGAATGCACATCCGCTTTGCACCAACCGGATGGTGTCGGATCGCAGGCCGTAGTTTGGGCTTGGTCGGAAGCTCAATGGTGTTCCTATAGCCTAGGTGGCTTGGTCTCGAGTATTCACCAAGAGTACGGGCTCTTGGCGGGTCATTTGGTGGTAGGTTGATGAATGGTGGTTGGTTATCACCTTCCATGATGAAAAGTGATGGGATTACGAACAAAGGTCACGAAGAAGGGGATAGACTAAGAGAAAGCTAAAATGAGAAAAAGTTTACTTGATAGGAATCACAAAGAAACCTAAACGAGGTGGACTACTAACTAGCTATTCTATTCCCGCAAGCGCCTAAAACTTGATAACGCTACACGCGCGCTCGGGGTCAAAGGAACTTCCTTTCTTCGAGCAAGTTTTATAACACCCTAGGCGTGAACCTAATCGTTGTAGTGTAGTATTAGGGTAAGCCACGGTATTGATATCGCTCTCTAGGGAATAGGAATGCTAGTGAGAAGTTACTACGCTAAGGTTGGGGTTGAGGAAGATTATTTTTATCTTTTATGTTTTTAGGAAATGGAAAGGTACGAATCTCGGGTTTGGATTTGGGGTTGGTATTTCACCGATTACTCTACTATTATCTAATCTAATTAACTAAGCTAAGGTGAGGATAGTCTATGTCTATTGTTGTGTGCTCGTATGATAGTTAAAGATGTGTTTACCTAGATGCTACTACTCCCTAGTTATCTCCTATTGATGGTTGAATTGTCACGCCCTTATTCTTAACGCGTTGTGTTTTCTAAGGTCGTAAGGTGTGCATTCCCTAACTCTTTGAAGTCACCTTTAAGTGTAGTAAACAAAATCCACTAAGTCATTCATAAACTAACTTTGAGGTTATCTTTGGGTTTAGTAAACGAAACCACTAAGTCATTCATAAACTATCAAAGATTTATCAAGTATTAAACACAACGATAGCCTAGTCGCACTCCTAAGCCAATTACAATTAAGATAAGAGACAACCTAACAATAATTAACAACTAGGTTTCATATATCTAAGCAAACACACAAGTAATTTAGCCGGACATGGTAAACATGCAAGCATACACACAATCAATCAAACATAGGATAGACATAATGATAAATTGAATATATGGATTAAGATATAATCAACAAACCATTACAAGATGTTTTGGAGTGATTGAAACCTTCAAAGTTGTTGGAAAACACCTATCTAATCCTCGAATCGGAGTTAGGGTTTAGAGCCTACAAAAGTGAAGTTATAATGTTATATTTATAGGCGATTTTCTGTCAAGAAGAGCGACGGCGCCACACCTAAAGAGTGACGCGCCACGACCATTTTTTCACCAAATTGTAGATTTTCTCGCTCCGTCGCTGGCTTTTGAACCACTTAAACCGAGTTCGTATGCAAAAGTTATGGCCAAAACAAGATCAACTACTTGCACAGATGCATCTTGTAGCTTATGACGGCCACCTTATGCCCGTGACGACGCCCCTTCAATCTTTTAAACCTGAAGCCGCCACTTGTAAATAAGCAATTTACATCGAGTCATCAAAAGTGCTCCGACGGCGTCAAATAACACCGACGCCGTCCCCTTGTATTTCAAAGACTTGAGTGTCTCGATTCTTGACTTTGGCCATTTTCTTCAGATATCCGCCTTTTCGTCCAAATAAGTGCCATTACAAAGAATTTGCCTTCAAGAGACCTAAAAGTGAAAAGGAACGATATTAAGCAATAACGGATACAAAAGTGATCAAATAAGGGCTTAAACGACCCTCAAAAGGTACATTTTAAAACCTTATCAACGCCACTTTGTGTTATGGTTTGATGTGTATGTGAAAACTAATATCTTACACCATGCTATTAAGCATGTAAACGTGGTCAAGGAATTTTGCTCCCAAGAAAGTCTCGGCAAGATGAATTCGAGGACATAATGTTGACATTTGTCCACAAGCAAGAAAAGGAAATAAAACACTCGAAGCTCAAATGCGGAAAACTCACAACACCTTCTTAGGACTAGTCGACAACTTCATGTCGAACATCCGTGAAGAAATCGCAAAGAAAAATATGCCTAAAAGCTAGAAAAGGTGTATGCGATATCGAATACGTTGGGATGATTCCCAACCTTCTCCATTAAGTAGAACAAACCCCATCAAAGAACCATACTCTTGCTTAAATTCTGCCTCAACATCCCCGCATGTTCCCTAGAAACATATTCATTGAATGGTGCACGATCACTTCCCAACTTTCCCAATGTTAGGAAAAGTTCTTTCGGTTTTAAACTGGGACAAAGAACCCTCACCTCCAATACTTGAATTTCGAGATCACGATTGAAAGACAATTTGACATATGAATTACCCACCGTCGTGGAGATTATTGGTGGATTAACCAAATTGATCTTAAAATAAAACTAAAATCTTTGTCAAAATAGTAACCAGACTTTTGATCCAAAGGATTAACAAACCCGCTTTTTTGCAAAAATCGGTCGTGACGCCGTCACATGTAAAGTGTGACGCGTCGCTAAGCCGCATCAGACGGATAAATACTTCACCCATCTCTTTCATTCTTTACCCTACACATTTTTTATCCGCCCACACCACACCAACACAATTTCTCCACATCAAATTCACTATTTTGCCACGCCAATCTCCACAAGGTAAGTAATATACGTTGATCTTTGTCTATTCAATTGTCCTAATTCATGCTCAATTTTGTTTTCCTCTTTTCAATCCGAAAACCCCAACTATGTGATCAATTTCGCCTTTGAATCTTGTTAAGGTTTAAGATTAGGCGAATAATAGTGTTATCATACGGGTTAACCTTGCGAGAAGCCTCGACGGCTAGGATCAAAACCACCTAGCCATTATGCCATTGTTGCTGCAACAAGGGTGTTTGGGTCAAGGGTTATGGTTTAAAAACTTGGAATTTTCCTCGCAAATGTCGGATTTAAAATTAGGTCGAATGACGCCGTGTGTATGCCGGACGCCGTCAAGATCTGCTAGTGTCATCTTTTGCATCACGAATGTTACTCATTTGCTCTCCACTTATTTGATTTCTGCTTCGGATGAGCGAAGGGTAAAGAGAACTAGGGACAATCTTCTAGCACCCAGAAAACATTATTGACACAATCGTTGGGTGGGGAGTATTTGTCGAGGAAGGATGTCAAGCCTGTTACAATGATTTACTTCATCGACTATTGACCGGGTCTGTTTTGACGGGCATTTCTTGAGGAGAATGATTTGGCTAGGGAGTTTTCAAATAGTTTTAGGAGGACAAGTTCACGGATCCCAATGGGAGAGGTCATTTAAGATACGAGAGCCCGTGTATGGCGAGTTGGTGCGTGAATTTCACGATCTTATCCGCCGATATTAACTCATGCCTGGATAACATTGATTTTCGAGGGATCCGATTTAGGTTAGGAGGTGAATGGAGGCTATGTCGACACTTGAGTTTGATGGAGATTGGGATTATATGCATCCGAGAATGTTGAGAGTGATGTTTTAGGACTCAATTTGGTGGGGTTACCCATAAGGACGAGATGTTGGGTATTCGGCCGGAACACGATAGCCGATGGGAGTACACTCATCGGGAGTACCGCTCACGTATCCGGATCCGAGGGTTAGGCTCGTACATCGCTGCCTCACCTTCTCTATCACAGACGCCATGCCACGGGTCATTGTGTCACCTTGCCTCGACCTATTCTATCTTTATCGTGCATATTGGCCGAGGTGTGCACTCGCAACATCCCATTCGGTTGGCCGACTACTTGAGGACCGCTAGTGGAATAAGGATGGAGGATAGGGTATATGGAGGCATGCTTATCACCCGATTAGCCCGATCCTTGGGTGTATTGGCGGGGAGGTACCCGCACCTTAATGCGATGGCAAGCACCAAGGGTCGCCAAAGCTAAGTCTCAAAAGCTATGGATGTCCTCATGGATTATGGTAGAGGTTACGCTTGGTTCCATGCTCACCCACCATTCGTGGTGGTGAAGAAGACGATGATGAGGAGCTACGGATACCAAAGACACCAAATAGGGGGAAGAAGTAGAAGTTCACCGACGCTCACCGACAAATGTCCAGCTGGGATTGGCAGCCTACCGGGGAGCATGGATGGGCCGCATGGATACATGGATGGCACAACAGACCGAGAGCTAATGGACCTATGACCATATTGTCGCAGATGCAAGCATCGTCCATGCGTGATCGCCTTGATCCACATCTCGGATCGATCCTTTCCTGTGACTCGGAGGAGGATTATCCACCCTATGGGTATTTGGGCCATCTTCCCCGGTTATGACTATCGTTATGGATTGTAGAAAACTAGAAGGGGTTGAATAGTTTACTAATTAAAAACTTTATTTTGAAACTTATTGAAAGATCAATTTGATATTGATCTTAGATATGTTAATGAAATATGTAAGTAATATGTAAAGAGTAAATAAGGAAAGAAATGATCAAACCACAACAAGTTGTTTATAGTGGTTGTGTCTACAAGGACTCTTTTTCCTTGCCCTACTCCAATCCCCGAGTCTCACACTCGAGAGTTTAACTTCACTAGTCAACAAGCTCCTTTCACCGGCGGAGAAAACCTTTACACTTCGCTTACACTATTTCCGACACTAAGCTAGATGTCGAGTTCTTTCCAAGGGTACAACTACTCCCACACACAATGTATTTTGAGGACTAAAATACTAACCACTCACACTCACAAGATTATGATGGTTTAATACAACAATGAAGTATGAATCAACACAAGATCATACAACACTAAACAAACAAGACTTCCAACTCTCGTTTGAAGCTTGAATGTGACTTGATCTTCTTTGCTACAAAGAGATCACTAATATGATATGAAACCGAGTTAGAAAGGTTAGAGAAGATATGTAAGAGAGTATGATAGAAAGGGATGAAAAACTACTTGGTTTGGCTTTGCTATTTATAGCCAAAACCATCGAACATCCACGGACCGCGGACCCCTTAAAGGGTTCCGCCGTTGTGGATTTTGTACCGCTTAGGTCCGACATTAAGATTTCAATATCTTGCCAAAGTCAACCATATCTATGCAAGATTGTGTAAGATATGAAGAGTACAAATCTACACAAAATATCTAATGAAATCTTCCAATGATTTCCATGATGCATCACATGATGTCATATGTTGTTTTCTATTTTAGAAATATGCAAATACATAAGTAATGTTTAGTTTTAAGAAACTAAAACATTCTAAAACTACTATAATACATTATACTTAGACTCATATTAAGATATGATAAATCACAATGTAAATGCTTAAATGATGAAGATATTGTTTGAGAAAGCTTGTTTTAATATCTATTAAACTTGACAAACTTTAAGCTTTTATACAAATTAAATTTACTTTTGTCGTTAACAAAACTTAGATAAAGATCAAAAATATAAATAATGTTTAATGACGATATTTGTATTAACAATCTCCCCTTTTGTTGAGGACAAAATATAAATTTTATTTTATAAAAGATACAAAGTTTGTGCAAGAGTTATAAAATATTAGTTTTAGAACTTGAAAAGGAAATGATAATGCAAGTGTATGATGTTTGAATTTTTCGAAAGTCAAAGTATTCACTAGTTGATGCATGATGTTGACTTTTTAGAAAGTCAATGAAGTATCATGATTGACGTTTAAGAAAAGTCAATGTATGCGTTTGACTTTTCGGAAAAGTCAAATATAAACAAGTTCTATATTTTCTCCCTTTTGTCTCAACAAAAGAAGAGGCGATCTTGAATGTAATGAGCCGAGCCATTATCTCCCCTTGATCAAAGCTCCCCTAAATTGGGTGCTTAATGGGAAGATACATGGATTGTGAAAATAAAGCTACAAAAAAATGTTAGTAATAATAATCATTCTCAAGCACTTCCAAACATTATGTAAAAGCACCAACAATATAAAAACCACCATTCATTAGTTAAAATTTTTCATGAATAAAGATCATGAAAAGAGAACACAATGATGTGTTTTAGTACAAGAAAAGGAAAATAATCCTAAGAAAAGAAAAAAACTTAGAAATGCTAATCTATGACCATTCTAATGAGATGGTGGATGAGAAAGAGTGTTGAGGCGCTCAAGGATATGATTGAGGATGAACCTCATTTCCTCTTGGAAGTCAAGGACCATAACCCGGTCCTATCAACGGTTTGGGCCGTTTGCTCACAAGTTGAGCAACCATGCCTAGGGGGTAGTATGTTTGGGGAGGTTGTGGTGGTGGAATGGTAGATGTGTTGGTGTTGGTGGGGATGTTTGGGGTGGTCATGATGGAGGCTAGCAAAGCATTTTGCATTTGCATAGTCTCACTAAGGTGAGAATCCACCATGCCTTTGAATTGGTGGAGGTTGTGGAGTTCCGCTTGAATCTCCTCTCTTGTGGGATTAGCATCCCACATGCACTCCTCAATGTCCTCTAAGTGAGGGGACATTGATGTGGGGAGTGATTGGTCCCCATACAAAGGACCATGGATGTCTTTGTAGATGGGGTGGAAGAGAAGAGGTTTTGGCCCTAATGGGGCGTTTGGGTCAAAAGATGACCGAGGTGACTCATGAGCAATCCGCTCAATTATGCCAAAGGATGGCAATGGTGGTGGATGATTTGGCCTAGGAGGAAAGTCATCCAAGTCCTCCAAGAAAGGATTTGGAGAAGTGGGTGGTGTTGAAAATAACTCCATAGGAATGAGAGTTGGAGACTTTGGTGGTGAAGAAGGTGAGGGTGTTTTAGATTTTTGGATGGGTGCCGGTGGAGGTGAAGTTGGTGTTTTTGTAGGTTGTGGAGTGGTGATCACAATGTGTGTTTGAGTAGGTGTAGCCAAGGTAAGGCTTGTATCATCTCGGATGGGAGATGAGATTGTGAGTGAGAAGACTCGGATGAGGAGCTTAGGTTCTGAAGCAACAAGGCCTCACGCTAATTCTAGCGGTTTTCTTGCAAGGTTTAGGAGAGGATTTTGTCATTTTGACTTGTGTTTTCTTTGCTAGATGATGGTAAGAATGAAGAAGGTGTGAGGATGATCATGGTAAAACCTCTCAATTTATAGAAGTGAAAAATTATGGAGAAATGTGTTTGATTTGATGTTAAACCATTGAAGAGATGAGGTTCCTAATGATTTGGAAGTGGGTTGAATGCTAGTCATATCACCCAAGTCAAGCCATACAAGAGAGATGGAGTGAAGAAGAAAAGATTTGCAATAAATGTGTTCTAATGAGTGGAGTTTCCCAACAATCAGATTACCCACGGATTTGAAGGTACCAAAATTTTGGTTCCTTCCTTTATGCCAAAGGGCTCCTTGGGTGGATTTTTCAAATTTTTGAATTTTGGTGGGAAATGGATTTCTTATATACCTAAGTGAATTATACTAGTTCTAATAAGTGTATAAACTAGTTAAGATCGATTTATAAGCAATGGATGGTAATTTAGAATCACGAAAGAGTCGAAATTCAAAAGTTGCTGGAGGATCCACGACACCAATCGTTTACGGACGGACCCCTAAAAAGGTGTCGTGTCCGGTCCGCTGCATGTGCACGGCGGTGCCATTTCTCATAACAGACGGTACCAAATCGTTGGTGCCGTCGATCCGTCTTGATGTAGAAAACTTGACGAGTGTGTTTTAGGTGTCCGAGACTTTTCCGAAACCGAAATTTTTCTCAAAACATGTGACACTAAACATTTCTAGTTAGGGAAAGTAAATAACACATTCACAAACATAGTGGAGCATAGATTTTGAGCAAGGCCTAGTGATTTTCACATTATAGTGAAAATGGGTAAAATTTGATAGCATACTTGTGTTATCCCCCTGCATAAGATTGTTAGCATACAACATTGTTTTAAGTTATATTATCATCCTACACAATAAAAATAACTAAATTGTATCAAACATTAACGATAATGTATTGTTCCAAACACTCCTTAATGGACCCTCATTTATCCAACTTCTTGTAGATCTTGCTCATCATCCTACCAAGGCACTTGAACATTCCCTTAGTTTGCTTGAATTCTGCTGATTCATTCTCTATCTCGGGAAGAGACGCATAATACTCATGAGGTGGAAGGTGAGAGCTTGGAAGACCATCCTCGGAGCTATTTGATGATGATGATGATGGAGTTGGAGGTTTTGCTCTCTTGCCTTTTGTCTTAGCAACTCGTGCATCACTTAAAGGTACAAAGATGTGAGGGATGAGCTCATAGTGAAGGTGCATCCCTTTTGGGCTTGGTTGAATTGGTGCAAAGTTTCTATAGAGACGGGTGAGAAGCATCCCGTATGGAAGAGCAACCGATCCTTGAGTTGGAATATCAATCATTCTCTAGCGATGTAGTAAGCTAAATTGAATGGTTGATGGGTGGACAAGTTGTAGAGCATGTGACAAAGGAGGCGTTGATGTGATCCCTATTTCCTATAGTGCTAATGACGTTGGCTCTAAGTAGCTCCTTCCATTTCTTAAATTCGGGCTTAAGTTCATTTAGCTCCATTCCATATGGATCTCGGTTTACCTCCTTTCCCTTTCATGTAACTCGGGTTGTATCACCCCTTGGGTTAAATAGGTGTTCACGGATAACATCTTTATCGGCCAAACGGGTTTGGTAGGGAGGAGTGCGGTCATTGATTGCATCAAGAGCGGTGAGTGACCACTTATCCGAGTAGACACAAGTCCCTCGGTTGGGAATTCCTAGCAATTGAGCAAAGTTGGCTAAGGTGATGGTGTAGTCGTTTTGATTGATTCTAAACCTAAGACAAAATTCATCATCGTCTTCATCATTAAAGCCGGTCACACTAGCATAGAACTCTAACACAAACTTAGGACAAATTGGTTCATCGATGTCAAGGAGACAATCGAATTGAATGGCGGCTAGTTCTTCACGGAGATTGGTATTTTCAAGGAAGGATGGGTGAATGGTTCTACCCTCATGGAATTACCTTGATTCTAGACTCTTAAAGATTTCTACTTGTTCCTTGGAAAGTCCTTTGGTTTTGTGATGTTTGGGAATGTAAGCAAGGGTGTCTTTGTGATCATAGAATCTTGCGGCTACCATGGTTATTCCTAAGAGCAAGAATTAATATGTTAAAAATGAGACTACACTTTAATGTTTTAGTTCTAGTGTGTGCCTATATGAAAACGATTTGGAGTTGCGGTTATCTCGACTCATTTTATGCACAAAAATGGTTTTAGTGGGGTGTTTGGCAAATACCATGAGATAACCCAAATGCTCCTAATTCAATGTGGCTCCATTTGAATATACCCGGGAATGCATATTAGTTATGCAATACCTTTAGTATTCAAGAGCATGCAAGTGATGAAGGTCTAACGTTTCTATTTGTATTAACAATGAAAAATTGTTTTCCTACAAGTGAGAAGCTTTTCAAATTTTTTTGACATGGGGTGTTTGGTTATTTGAATAAGGCCTTATAGTTATTATCTATTGATTAGTGGGAAGCATGATTTTTTTATGCAATATGATAATGTAGTACCTAATTTCAATGACTAGTTATGCAATTTGCCAGTTGAATTCATATTTAATATAAAAGCATACATAAAACCCCATGCAATGATTTGTAATGGTTTTGTGCATAAATAAGAATCCTAGACTCAGAGTTGAGAGATAAAATGTAGTTAGGATACTTACAATGATGTTATCTTCAGTGATTAGTGAGTGGGAAGGAGTCAATAATGAGCTTGGTTTAATGTTTACACGTTTTGGTAAAGTGGGTTTTGAGGAAGAAGATGTTTTGTAGGTAGCAGTTTTGTACAGAGACACCACGGACCGAGCGGTACCAAATTTTGGTTCCGTCCGTGTTGTCGTTTTGTGTCGTGGCTACAAGATGCGGATACAAAACAAAATTGTTTTGTTTTGACTATTCTAATGTTTTGGGCTATGTTTATCCTACATGTTTGGTTCCATTAACCCTAAACCAAGTCTAAGAAGATTAAAAGGTTCTCGTTTAAGAGGCTTAGTTAAGATGTCGGCAATGTTGTCTTTGGAGGATACTTTCTCGATTGAGATGTTTCCTTTTGAACATTGTCACGAAGAAAGTGATGATGATTTCAATATGCTTTATGCGAGCATGTTGAACGGGATTCTTCTTTGAGATCGATGGCTCCTTTGTTATCGCAAAGTATCACAATGTCGTTGAGATGAATTCGGTAATCTCGAGCTTGCTTCATCCAAAGAGCTTGTTGACATGCTTTTCCCGGTGAGACGTACTCGGCTTGAGAGTTGAGATGGCTAAAGCCGTTGGTTTCTTTGCAAACCATGAGGTGAGACAATGTCCAACAAAAGTGCAAATACCACTTGTACCTTTTCTATCGACATAATCACCGGCATGATCCGAGTCGGCATACACTATGGTTTCTATACCGTTCCTTTGGGATACCATAATCCTAAACACGTTGTTCCCTTATTGTATCTAAAATCCTTTTAAGGCTTCTAAGTGTGATGCCTTTGGGTTTTCTTGAAAGCGAGCACATAGACAAACACTAAACATAATGTCGGGTCTACTAGCCGTAAGATAGAGTAGGCTACCAATCATTCCTCTATATTTAGTGTTATCTACGGATTCACCTTCTTCGTCCTTGGTGAGTTTAGTGTCCGAGGACATGGGTGTTTTAGTTGGTTTGGAATCTTCAAGACCAAATTTCTTAAGCATATCTTTTATATATTTAGATTGATTAAAAAATATGCCATCTTCTAGTTGTTTAATTTGAAGTCCTAGAAAGAAATTTAATTCACCCATCATACTCATTTCAAACTCGTCGTGCATGATTTTAGAGAAATCATCACATAGCTCTTGACAAGTTGATCCGAATATAATGTCATCAACGTATATTTGAACAATGATAATTTGTGATTCCTTTTTCTTGGTAAAAAGAGTATTATCTACTAATCCCATAGTGTATTTGTTATCAATAAGAAAAGTCTTAAGTCGGTCGTACCAAGCTTTTGGTGCTTGTTTAAGGCCGTATAATGCTTTCTTGAGTTTGAAGACATGACGTGGTTTCTCAAAGTCGGTAAAACCGGGAGGTTGAGCAACATACACTTCTTCGTTAATAAACCCATTAAGAAAAGCACTTTTAACATCCATTTGAAATAGTTTAAAGTCATAAGCACATGCATAAGCAAGTAATATTCTAATAGATTCAAGTCTAGCTACCGGTGCATAAATTTCATCATAGTCAATCCCCTCTTGTTGATTATAACCTTGTGAAACAAGCCTAGCTTTGTTTCTAGATACTATACCATTTTCGTCCATTTTATTCCGAAAGACCCATTTCGTTCCAAATATAGTTTGATCTTTGGGTTTTGGAACTAATTTCCAAACATCATTTCTAACGAATTGGTTTAATTCTTCTTGCATGGCAATTACCCATGATTCATCTTTTATTGCTTCATTTATGTTTTTCGGTTCAATGGTGGACACAAAACAAAAATAATTACTTTGATTTTGGGCTTGTGACCTTAAGGTTCTTTGATTAAGTTGTCCTATGACTTTGTCTAAAGGATGACTTTTAGATTCTTTGATGTTTACAATTTCCTTATTTAATGGTTCATCTTCCTTGTTATCATTAATTTGACTTTCAACTAAGTCATCATCTACCAAAGGTGATGTCTTAGAGGGAGGTGGACTTTCGTCAAATGTTATGTTCAACGATTCCTCGACTATCATTGTTTCTTTGTTTAGGAAAATGTAAGCTTTACTAGTTTGAGAATAACCAAGAAATACACCTTCATAAGACTTTGGGTCAAACTTGGTGAGATAATCCTTAGTATTAAGGATTAAGCATTTACAACCAAAGACTCTAAAATATCCTAACGTTGGCTTTTTACCTTTATAAAGCTCATATGGTGTTTTGTTTAAGAAAGGACGTATTAAGACTCTATTCAAAATATATGTAGAAGTGTCAACGGCGTTACACCAAAACTTTTGAGGAATGTTTTGTTCATTAAGCATTGTTCTACTCATTTCTTGAATTGTTCTATTTTTATGTTCAACTACTCCATTTGATTGAGGTGTTCGTGGAGCGGAAAAGTTATGTATTATACCATTTATATCACAAAAGTTTCCAAATTGAGTTTTGTTGTCAAATTCACGACCATGATCCGTTCGGATCGACACAATTTTAACACCTAGTAGATTTTGAATTTTCTTGCTAAGAATTTCAAATTTATCAAAAGCTTCATTTTTGGTTTCCAAAAACAATGTCCAAGTAAACCTTGAGTAATCATCTACTATGACCAAAGTGTATAAGTTTCCTCCGTAGCTTCTTATAGCGGATGGTCCAAACAAGTCCATATGCAATAATTCTAGACACTTAGATGTGGACACCATATTTTTAGATTTGTGACTACTATGGGTTTGTTTACTAATTTTGCAAGCGTCGCAAAAGTGTTGGTCATATTTTAGTTTTGGTAATTCCTAACTAGCTCTTTTGAAGATAGGTTTTGTATAAGTCTCATATTAGCGTGACCTAAGCGTCTATGCCAAAGAGATGAGCTATCATCTAACGTTGCTAGGCAAAGTTTGTCATTAGATGTTTTATCTATTTTCATGACGTATATGTTATTTTTCCTAACTCCTTTAGCTATGGTGATAGCATCTTTTAGTATTTTACTACCATTTTCATCAAATAGTACTTTATACTTTTTATCACATAATTGGCTAATACTAAGTAGATTAAATCCTAACCTATCTACATGAGCAACATTTTCAATAGTTAGGGAGTTATGAGCAATCGTACCTTTGCCAATGATTTTGATTTTGAGATTGCTACCAAAAGTGACATTACCTCCGTCATACTCTTGGTATGATGAGAAGAGACTTTGTTGCCGTCATGTGTCGTGAGCATCCACTATCTTTTATCCATTCATCGGTTCCAATCCAACTTTCAAGCATACCTAAGAAGCAAATAACTCAAGCATTTGGTCCCCAATATCTCATGGGTCCGTTTGGGTTAAACATACCATTTATTTGATTCATGTATGGAAGCGATGGGTAAGAGTTCCATGACATGTAATCTGGAGTTGGATATGGTCTAGAAAGTTTTGATTCCAACCGTTGTGTTGGTAGTTGGGATGTGCATTGTGGTTGCTTTTAGGAAAGGCGTTTGGCAAAGGTGTTTTATGTCGTTGTTGAGTAGTTTTGATCTAAATTCATTTTTGCAAGCCCTACTCTCGATGTAACAATTGGTTTTAGTTTAACACTATCCTTGGTTTTCTTTGTTACTTTGACAAATTCACTACGGTCCGTATCGCAAACATTTTGTCTCTTTGAAGTACCCACGACACCATTTGGTTCAACGGACGGAACCCTTATTTTGGGTCCGTCGGTCCGTGTTGTATTGTAGCAGTTTTGACAATTTGTTCGTCCTTTTCGGCCGTTTTATTTTGACTCTTTGGAATTAATACCTCATTAAATCCTAGCCCATTCATATCCCCTGGTGTTTTATGTATTTTAACTATTTCATCGGCAAGTGCGATGTTGTTGTTAAACCTTTTAAATTTAGAATTTTGTTCGATTAGAACATCTTGTGTGAGCTTTAGTTTTTCTATTTCAAGATTAAGCTCTTGACATGATTTACAACCATCGTCATTTGCTTTTCCTTTTTCAAGTCATTTTGCTTTTTCTTTTAACTCATAAACTTCATTTTCCAAAAATTCCTTTTTGTTTTTTAAAAATTTATTTTTAGTTATGATTTTTAGACTTAGCTCACACAATTGATTATATTGTTTTTTCAAAGTGTCATCATCAATAGAAGAATAAGAAGAGTCGGAAAGTACCTCGTTTGACTCATGTGCCATTAGAGCGATCTCTTCCTTGCTTGATTCTTCATCGTCTTCACTATCACTCCAAGCACCACTTACAAAAGCTCGTTGAGTTTTGCTTTTAGGTGGCTTGGGACATTCTCCTATGAGATGACTTGCATCACCACATCTAAAACACTTTCTTTCACCTTAACTCTTTTGTCATCCCGATCTTTTCGAATGGCTTCTTTTCTTCTCGAGGTTATCCTACAAACTTTCCTCTTCTTCTAAAGAACTTCTTAAAATCTCTAACGCCATGGCATACTCCTCATCTTTACTACCGGAGCAAGATTCGTCGTCATCGCTTGATTCCGCCTTTGCTTTTAGAGCAACGGATTTGATCTTCTCCCTTCTTCCTTTGATGATCTCCGAATCTTTCTCCATTACCATTTCGTGAACTTTGAGGTTGCCGATTAGCTCGTCTAGTGACATTTTTGAGAGATCTTTTGATTCTTCAATAGCGGTCACTTTAGCTCTCCATTTGGGATGAAGTGCTCTAAGAAATTTCCTGACAAAGTTCTTACTACGAAAAGATTCATCAAGTGCTTTAAGTGATGTAATAATAGTATTGAAGCGAGCAAAGCCACAATCAATGGTTTCATCTTGAGGATAACAAATTGTTCATATTGTTGAACAAGAAGATCAATTTTGTTATCCTTGACTTGTGAATTACCTTGATGTGTAACAATTAAAGATTCCCAAATATCTTTGGCGGTTTCACACATAAAAATTCTTTCATACTCTTTTCTAGGTAAAGCATTATAAAGCATCATTTTAGCCTCATTATTTTTAGCAACTAATTTCTTTTGTTCATCAATAGAAATATCCTTTGTTGTAGAACTAAAATCCCCATTAACAATAATAAACCAAAGATCTATATCTTTTGATTTTACATATGTTTCAAAACGGTTTTTCCAATAGATAAATCCATTGGTTTCAAAGAGTGGTGGTCTTTGCATAGATTGCCCTTCTTTAAAGTTTTCAGAATCCATGGATCGTTTCAAGTTTATAAAATACAAGTTATTTTAGAAATTCTTGAGCAACGAGGCTCTAGTACCAATTGTAGAAAACTAGAAGGGGGTTGAATAGTTTACTAATTAAAAACTTTGTTTTGAAACTTATTGAAAGATCAATTTGATATTGATCTTAGATATGTTAATGAAATATGTAAGCAATATGTAAAGAGTAAATAAGGAAAGAAATGATCAAACCACAACAAGTTGTTTATAGTGGTTTGGTCTACAAGGACTCTTTTTCCTTGCCCTACTCCACTCCCGAGTCTCACACTCGAGAGTTTAACTTCACTAGTCAACAAGCTCCTTTCATCGGCGGAGAAAACCTTTACACTTAACACACTATTTCCGACACTAAGCTAGATGTCGAGTTCTTTCCAAAGGTACAACTACTCCCACACACAATGTATTTTGAGGACTAAAATACTAACCACTCACACTCACAAGATTATGATGGTTTAATACAACAATGAAGTATGAATCAACACAAGATCATACAACACTAAACAAACAAGACTTCCAACTTCTCGTTTGAAGCTTGAATGTGACTTGATCTTCTTTGCTACAAAGAGATCACTAATATGATATGAAACCGAGTTAGAAAGGTTAGAGAAGATATGTAAGAGAGTATGATAGAAAGGGATGAAAAACTACTTGGTTTGGCTTTGCTATTTATAGCCAAAACCATCAATGACATCCACGGACCGCGGACCCTTAAAGGGTTCCGCCTGTTGTGGATTTTGGTGCCGCCGGTCCGACGTTAAGATATCAAGATCTTGCCAAAGTCAACCATATCTATGTAATATTGTGTAAGATATGAAGAGTACAAATCCACACAAAATATCTAATGAAATCTTCAATGATTTCCATGATGCATCACATGATGTCATGTGTTGTTTTCTATTTTAGAAATATGCAAATACATAAGTAATGTTTAGTTTTAAGAAACTAAAACATTCTAAAACTACTATCATACATTATACTTAGACTCATATTAAGATATGATAAGTCACAATGTAAATGCTTAAATGATGAAGATATTGTTTGAGAAAGCTTGTTTTAATATCTATTAAACTTGACAAACTTTAAGCTTTTATACAAATTAAATTTACTTTTGTCGTTAACAAAACTTAGATAAAGATCAAAAATATAAATAACGTTTAATGACGATATTTGTATTAACAATCGCCTTAGATTAGTAGGAATTAAAGCATTCATCTTTAATGCTTAGAGTGTGAACCGGTAGTATAATAGATTCTAGAACTTGTTTTGTGATGCATCCCGAGATCGCTAGTAAGACTACACTTGTGTAGTTAGGAATAACTAAATGATAAGAGGCATTAGGATAACCCTTGTTTGATACCCGTAATATAATTACTTCTTCCACATCGGTTGAGTAATTCCCACACCTTTGCGTTGTACTCATCTTTAGTACACGATACCCTAGTTAACCCTCGAGCCTATCCTTTTCGCGGTTCTCGTGATGTTTCGGTTTTCCGAATATCACACCCCACCCCAAATATACACCCAAATCGCCTTAGCCTACCTTGTATGCACTCGCTTTTAGTGCATTATTGTTATCACCTAAACCCTTAGTTCAATTATCTAGTTGCTTGCATGAGTTGCTAAGTCGAGTCATATCCTTTGTATACGCTTTGGGACGATTGGGACTCATGGGAAAAGTTAAAGTTTAAATGACCTGGAAGGGAACGTTAAATTCCTTATTTGCGTAGAACGTACCCCAAATGTTTTGATCTTTTCAATTCGGGTCAAATTAGTGTTAGAGTAATAAAAACTCAAGTGTAGGGATGTGCCTATAAATCCCTATCATTTTGATGTTACCGTAGAGGATGGTAGAGTAAAAGTGTATGAAATAAAAAAAATAGAAAAAAAGAAAAGAAAAAAAATATAGAGTGTTCAAAAAAAAAAAATAAATAAATAAACATACGGTCTACCATCCTACATCTATCTTTAAATTTATGTTTGTTTGTTTCAGTTATCTAGAGTTTAGAGTGTCGAGTCTTGACTTAGCAACGCCATTCTTCGTATACTTGTAACATAAAGATTTTTGACTTGCCACCACTAAATAGCCTATCCCACCAAACCCTTTGTTTCCCTACCGTAAGCCTAACATTACAATCCTTTAAAGACCTCATTGATAGTCTTTCCTAGGTGCTTGCGCCAAAGCGATGGAGGTTTGATCTATTCTCAAGCCTATGGTAATCTATGTACTAGGACCGGTTAATGAGTGTTTATCTTCCATTTCCAACTTGTTATATTTCATATACACCCGAGAGATGTGAGTATCCAAACACCCCATGTAAGGTGCTAGTATGTAATTTCCGTGCTTGTTATGAATTTTCGGGGCTTATATGTGTTGTGGATTGTTTTAAACCAATACTTCATGACCCCAACTTATAAATTAATTGGCTAAAGCACATTTGCTTGAGGACAAGCAAATACCAAGTGTAGGGATATTTGATAAGGTTTTAAATGTACCTTTTGAGAGGTCGTTTAAGCCCTTATTTGATCACTTTTGTATCCGTTATTACTTAATATCGTTCCTTTTCACTTTTTAGGTCTCTTGAAGGCAAATTCTTTGGAATGGCACTTATTTGGACGAGAAGGCGTGAATATCTGAAGAAAATGGCCAAAGTCAAGAATCGAGACGCTCAGTCGCTAAAATACAAGGGGGCGTCGGTGTTAATTGTGCGCCGTCGGAGCACTTCTGTGACTCGGTAGCCAAATTGCTTAATTTCAAGTGACGGTGTCGGGCTTTAAAAGAGTAGGCCGTCGCAACTCGACGGCCTAGATTTGATCCGGGCGGCGCCGAGGCGAAGGGACGGTGTCACAAGCATAAGGTGACCTGTCGCAAGACTAACGTGGCCAAGGCGAAACCCTAATGACGACGACCGACGGCGTCACAAATCAAAGGTGACGCCGTCGCGATTGTAATCTTATATATAGAATCCGAATTTTCGGTTTTAGTGTGTAGTCTTTTGGAGTAAAAACCTAAACCGAACCAAGGTCGTCTTGTACAAGATTTTAGGGTTCCAAACCCTATCTTACTACAAGATAAGTGTTTTACTTCATTAATTCAATTATGTCTTCAATTATTTGTGTGTATGCTTGCATGTTCTCCATGTCAAGCTAATTTATTTGTGTGTTTGCTTAGGAAATATGAAACTTAATTATTAAATATTGATTGGTTGTCTCTTATCTTAATTGTTAATGATCTAGTAATGCGATAGGTCATTCGTTGTGTAGTTAATGCTTGATTAATCTTTGTGAACTTTAGACTATAACACCTAGAGTAGTTGTAGGCTAAACCATCAAAGAGTACCTTAGAGTTAGAGTTTATAATTCCTAGAGATTTTGTAGGCGAGACCCTTTGGTAGTTTCAAAGAGTTAGGGATAAACGCATACCCTACGACTTTAGACACACACGCGATTAAGAATAAGGACGTGACAATTCAACCATCAATAGGAGATAATTAAGGAGTAATAAAACCTAAGTAAACACATCTTTAAACCATCATACGAGCACACATTAATTAGACATAGACTACATACACCTTAGATTAGATAATTAGATAAGTAGAGTAATCGGTAGAAATACCAACCTCCAAATCCAAACCCCGAGATTCGTACATTTCCATTTTCTAAAAAATATAAAAAAGATAAAAAATAATCTTCCTCAACCTCAACCTTAGCGTAGTAACTTCTTACTAGCATTCCTATTCCCCTAGAGAACGATATCAATAACCGTGGCTTACCCTAATACTACACTACAACGATTAGGTTCACTGCCTAGGGTGTTATAAAACTTGCTCGAAGAAAAGGAAGTTCCTTTGACCCCGAACGATGCGTGTAGCGTTATCAAAATCGTCCACCTGGAAGCCCCAAACGTCTCCTGGTGTTCTTGTGTTGAGATGTTGTGTTTTAAATGCAGAATCAGAGCTTGTATTTATAGCCTCGTCTAAGTTACGGCGTAACCGTAAGTGAAAAGTTACATCGTAACTAGCGTATCTCAGATGATCTTATCTTCAATAAATATCTTACGGAGTAACGTAAAGAGTGGGTTACGACCGTAAAGTGCTCGTAGTGAAAATCATCATTTCTACGTCGTAACCTTGAAAGTTACTTACGATGTAACCTTCATGACCACTAGATTCTTCTAAGTCATTAGAAATCGACGGTGTAACCAAATCGATGGAGTTACACCGTAACCTTTAGCTGCGTTGACTTTGGTCTTCATGTGTTAATAATTGTCACGGCGTAAGTTGAGAGTAGAGCCTACGCCATAACTTACTCTTGGACAACATACTCTGTATAACTTTGCTAGTTTCCTTCCAAATCGGCGTCTCTTTGTTCATATGCTAATTTACGCCCTGAAAATGAAATATTAAGAAATAAGAGCATATATCCATGTAAAACAATACAAATGATGAGCATATTAGTGGGAAATTGACACTAAAATATCAGGACTATCTATGAGGCCCTTACAGAGTTCCTAACAGAGAGGGTTACATGAGTATGTCTCAAAGAAAGTATTGCTTGAAACTGTTACATGAGTATGGGTTGTTAGCTACTAAGCCAATTGATACACCCTTACCAGAAAAGTGATGTTTTAAGTTTTTTGAAACAAATAAGGATAAGTTTTTGAAAAATATTACCAATTATCCGAAACTGGTGGGTAAAATGATATACTTGACAAATACAAGACCAAATATCAGTTATACAGTGCATTGTTTAAGTCAGCACATGCATAGTCCATTGTAGTCTCATTTAAAGGCTGCTTCAAGAGTCTTGAAATATTTGAAAGGGTCTCCTAGTTCTAGTCTGCAATTTAACAAAGAGTCTGATCTTAAGTTGAGAGCTTATGTAGATGAAGATTGGGCAAAGTGTCCAAAAACAAGAAAACTTGTAACAAGGTTTTTGTATATTTTTGGGTAACTCTTTTATATATTGGAAAAGTAAAAAACAAGTTACTTTGTCAAAAAGTTCAGCTAAAGCTGAGTACAGAAGTCTTGCTTGTGCTACTTATCAAGTCATTTGGTTGGGAAATTTGCTGCATAGTTTGGGCTTAAGAAGTTTATATCTTGTGGATGTTTTATGTGATAATGGTGCTGCAATACAAATTGCAGTCAATCTTGTTTTTCTTGAAAAAACTAAACATTTGACTTGGATGTACATTTGGTAAGAGAGAATGTAGCAGCATGTGTTATAAGAACTGTTAAAATTCATAAAGATGTGGAGGTTGCAGTCATTTTCACAAAATGTCTTGGACATGTTCAACATAGTTTGTTTTGCCAGAATCTTGGATTACTAGATATGTTCGCAGTGAAGAAAGGAAGCTTGAATCAGAAAGAGGAAAAAGCTGTAAAGGATGTTGACTTATCAGATTAAGGAGGGGTGTTGAAATAACAAGTCAATCTAGTCAACATTACTCAAGGACTATTTCTGCCAACCTTTCAAAGTTATTATCAAAGGTTATCAAGTCTTGCTGCATTTGAAGATAAATCAGAAGATGAAGGGTTAAATTGAAACATGGGCTTATATATACTCTTTATCTCAGATCTAGGGTTAACACCTGTATTCTCTCTTTCACATTAGTTTTCTTTCTTGTTTATTTGGTTTAGATAGTTGTATGGATATCATATGTGATATCTTGTAGTCTGTATTTGTGAGGGATCAATCTCTTTATTTGATCTCTTTTTCTTCAGTGTTGGGTGTCATTGTAGTGAGGTTGGATTGGTGTCCTTTGGAAGGAGATCAATATTTGTCTTTGTATTGTTGAACTAACTCAGTTGAGGAAGTTATTGGATCATAAGTAATACGATCACTAAAGGGAGATCACTAAAGGGAGATTGATTGAGTGACTACATATGTGTTCTTTACCATTTTTACAAATGCACATTCTTTCATTTGTATACCAAATAACATTATCAAATAATCATACCCATTTCCTACTTTCAAATCAATACTCATAGCCATTGCTAACTTCAAATGAAACACTTCCTTGTAATTCGTATGAAAAACATCAAACTATATCATTTTTCTCTAACATCATTTTTGAAATTGCTAACTTTTGCTTATCAACATCCGTATGAGATTCTCAGAAGGATACCAAAGATGAATGATGAGTGTCTAAATACTCATCATTTTTGTACCAATTAGACTGCAAAAACATCTGAAAACACTCAGAAATGCATCAAAATGATAAAAATATTACAAATAAGTGTTTTATATGTTTTAAATGCAAAAATATCAAAATCTGGTGAAAAACGTATAAAGTTTGCATAATTGGCGGTTTTAGTCCCCCAAGTTTCAAAAGTTGTCAAAAACAGTCCCTGGTAAAACAAAATAAAGAAAAATATCATTTTAGGTCCCTTAACTTTCAATAATGACAAGATAGGTCCCTAAACTTTCAAAGCTTGTCAATTTTGGTCCCTTGAAACAAGTTTGGAAAATTACAGGTTTGGTCCTTGGTCTTTTCAGAAAATACAAGTTTAGTCCTTGTATTTAAAACATAAGCCTTGTCAAAATAGATATGGACCCGCCTTGACTGTGACCCCTTCCCATTTGGACCCATCTTTCCCTGTTTTGACCCTTGGTCAAATCCAGTCAACCAAGATTTCCTCCCACACCTGGTTTTCCTCTTCCCCACTTGACTGCTAAACCCTGCAACCTCTCCCATCCACTTTTTCCACCTTATCACCTTCCACTCTCACCCCCTCATCATCACACCTAGTCCACCCCCCCTAGTTGCTAAATCAGAACCTACAGTCAAATTATCCCTTTCCCGCCAAAAATCATCAAAAGGCCAAACTGACCTCTACTCTCCCATTGGCTCTCAAAGGAGGTGGGATGTGCTCAGAAACACGTGGCAAGGCTTTTGGAGCTATAAAAAGGAAGAGAGAAGAAGCAAAAGGGCAGTAGTTAGTTTTTAATTTTTCTTAAATGTCGTTTTTTTAAATTAATGTTCTAGTTTAAGCCAAAATGTTGTAGTTTCAGTTTATTTGTATCTCCTTTAAGTTAAAACATCATTGTATTGTACTTTTGAGAATCAATTTCAAAGTTTGGTTTAAGTTCCAATTTCAAGTTCAACTGTCTCATTTTCGGTTCAAAATTTCATGTTCAAGCTTCAATAAGCTCATGTTATAATCAAATAAGCTCATTTAAGCTTATTATAAGCTTTTGGTAAGCTTGCAGATAAGTTTCAAGTAACTTGGGTACATGGTCAATAAAAGTCAACTGTGCAGTGCAATTGTGGTTCAAGCAGTTTGGAGATGGAATGGGGCTGATGCAGAGTGGAATTGGGTTGGATTTGGTTAGGTTAGAGTAGTTTTAGTTCTGGTCTTAGCCTGCAAATGAGCTGGACCCATGTGAGTAGGCACTTCACTTTTCAATTTCAATCCATTTTACATATTATGCTTGTATCTGTTTCAGTGGTCAACAATAGTTAAAATGTATTTATATAGTTGTATTATGGTCATGTGAACTCAGTTTGATCAATGGTACTATCTGGTTCAGTGTTCTTATCAGTTTAAGTTTGCATATTAGTTTTAAAAGGGTGTTTGGATTGTGCATGTAAACTGTTTTAGAGGTCAGTTCAGTACTTAAGGCTTGTTACTCTATGCTTGTTTAGTCCATTTGAGCTCTTATCTGTCTTGTTATTGCACCTGCTAAGCTCAAAAGTCAAAATTCCATTTCCTTTGTCTTAGCAGCTTAACTGTTGAACTTTTGGCAAATCCAAATCTTGTTTTGTGTTTAACTATCATAGATAAAGCTTGCAGTAGGTGTAATTCAGCCATTAACATCATTTTCAGTTCACAAATCAAGATCAAACCTCAAATTAGTCAACTTTTCAGTTTGTTAAAAAGTTAAACTTGTCATTCTTTTTTTTTGAATAAAACTTAGAATTTCATTGTGATCTTCTTGTTAGGATCTAGGATTTGTGCTTTTGGGAAATTAAAATTTAGCTGCTCAACAAAATTAGAAAATCTTGGTTCGGTTTTAATTAGCTTTGTAAAGTGCTTATTTGTTAGCTTATTTTGGATACCCTTTACGAAAAGTGCCTGTGCCTGATTTGGAAGCTTATTTAACAAGCTCTCATAGAGCTTATTAGTTAGCTTCAAATTGTGTATTTTGGCTTTTGAGAAGCTCACCTAACTAACTCAAGGTACCAAGTGCTTAATTTCCATAATTAGCTTATTTACCTAACTGCTAGTAGCTTTTAAGTCATCCATTTTGTTTAAGTGTACCGGATATTCGAGTTCACAAGATTTTCAAAAGCTTCTCACAAGCTCATTTGTGAAAGCCAATCTTTGCAAGTTAGCTTTTAGAGAGCTCGGTTGGTCAACTAGTTAGTCCAATTGCTTATTTTCATTTCGAGCTTATTGAGTGCTTAAAAGTAGCTAGAAGGTGCCTAGTGATTCAAAAGCAGTCCCCAATGCCGTCGGTTTAACGATGCTTATTTGTAGCTTGTGAAGTGCTTATTATTAATTATTGTGCTTATTCGGTTTATTCTAGCTTATAATCGTGGTTTAACTTATTTCCATTGTACTTGTGCTTCTTGAGTAGCTTATTAAGCCTTCCTAGCTCAATCTTGTGCTCATTTCAAATAAAAGCTAACTGTTGAAAAACCTTAGCTTATTCTGAGCTTATTATTGAATTTTAGAAAAAGTCTTAGTTGTAAAAGTGCTTATTTTATTGTGTTTAATAATTTTGCAAAGAAAAATCAAAAAATAAAATAAAGTGCAAAAGGTTGTGTGTTAGATTGAACCTAGGTTCCATTGGTGACAAGTTCACCGCATAACCCACACAGGCTAGCTCACTTATCGGTTACACTTTGCACATTTTATTTCTTATAGTAGTAAACATTTTAGCTTATTTAAATAAGCTTATCTGAACTAATTAGCTTATTTGTAGCTTATTTAAGCCACTTTTTCCTCTTTTGCAATTTTCTTATCTTTGTATTATTAATAAGTATTTTATAAAAATTTGATTTTTCTAGCTTGTTTGCTATTTTCTTGATTTAAATTAGTTTTAAAGCATTTTAATTAGCTTTTAATACAAAAATTAAGAAAAGTTTCAAAAAATAATTTTCATTTTCTTAAGTTAAGATAAATATAAAAGACAAAAAATATTTTTCTAGATTTTCTTAGTTAAAATTGTATTTTTAAATAATTTAAGTAGTTTTTAATGGTTTAAAATTCATAGAAAATAGAAAATAATCAGAAAAATACAAAAATAGTTTTGAAAATTCTTTTTAGTTATTTTAAATTTTTCCAAGTCTTAATTTTATTTTTCTAGCTTTATTTCATATTTTCTTGTATTTTAGGCTAATATTAAATAGTTAAAAATAGTTTTTAATTAATAATAATTAGAATAATAGTTGTAAAATTAATTTTCTTGTTCTAAATATTTTCTTTTATCATTAGGTTTGTAAAAATATCATTTTCATATTTTTAGGGTTAATATTGATTTAGTTTCACTTTTTCATTTGTACGTTACGTAGTTTTTAATTCAGTTTTATAAAAACATAAAAACAAAAACATCATTCTAAATATAGTGATAGCGTTTATTTAATAGATTTTATCTTTTTAATTTCCTTTAATTTGAATTTAAGCCCCTGTAGTTTATGGGCTTTCTCTTTAGGTATAGATCAATCACTATCTTTTCCTTTTCAAATCCTCTCGATCACTTTACGTTTGACTATTCTCGCATTTCGTTGGGACTTAACGACACGGGAAACACTATACTCTCACGATCTTCATTGCATTCGTGTTTAAACTGCTTTTAAGTTTGTTACGATCGGCCATTCATGAGTGGCGGGCAGGTGATAAAACTTGGCGGTTTTTGCGGATCAATGAACTTAGGATTTCGTGAGTGGTCACACTTTATTTGAGAAGGTCTTTCACAATTCTTTTATTGTAAGTGCTAAAATTATGACCATAAAGTAATTTTAGGCTAAATTGAACTAGAATTTTTTTTTTGTCTTTACCTATTCAAATAACAACACTTTTCGACAAATATTGCACTTCGTGACCCGAGCCACACCCGGCTCTAAAGTGGATCTTTCCATGAAGATACGCCGTCTAGATGATAAGCAAACTCTATATGTTTTATTATCCAGTCATGTTGATGCAGAGACGTAGCTAAGTTAACGAAGGCCCTGTGCAAAAGTTTGAGGGATAACTGAACATGACGATCTAATCTCACTTTTAATTTTACTTTAAATCGTGGTCATTCTCCACTTGAAGTTTAGTTTAACCAAAATTTAAAACATAAATTCGTATATCACTAGCATTTTTTTGTTGCGAATGAACTTTGAGGCCTCAAGTATATAACAAAATATAAATATTGAGGCCTCTAAAACTTTGAGGCTCTGTACGGTTGCACATTTAGGAAACCATGCACAAACAATTCTAAGTCTATATCGATATCGTACTTAATACCAACGTGACAATAATTTAGGTTGTTTATCATTCTGTGCACAATTCAATAAACACGTTTTCAAAGTTATCTAAAATCCTTACTGTAACTGTATATTTTTAATTGTGCACATGTTGGAAACCAGATCTACAGCGAAGAAGATTTTAACAAAATATTTCGACCTTTATAAACCCATCCCCTCTCCACCTTTTACTCACCCCATCCACCTTGTACTTTCTGCTCTAAACTCCTTATTTTTGTCTCTTTTTTCTGGATTAAAATCCAAACAGAAACATTGAATTATTCTTTAAACAAGATAACAAGGCAAAATGGAGAACATTTCAAAACTGACATTCCTTGTGGAATCGTTTACGGGTACTAGCAACGACATTGTGGGGCAAATTAAAGTGATTTGGACACAACTAAAAGCACCATTAGTGGTGCCATTGTTGACTACTTTGCTAACCATTTGTTTGGTGATGTCAATAATGTTATTCATAGAGAGGGTTTACATGGGTTTAGTGACCGGGTTCATTAAACTATTTAGGAAAACAGCCGAAGAACGTTACAAATTTGAACCATTCAAAGATGATATTGAGTTGGGTAGCTCTGCTTATCCTCTTGTTCTTATTCAAGTACCAATGTTTAATGAAAAAGAGGTTTGTTACTTAAATTTCAACATTGTATTATTAGTTAGTTGTCTTGTTTTTCTTGTCCGTTTTGGTTGTTGATTTATCATGTAAACAGGTTTATGAGCTCTCAATTGGAGCTGCATGTGGGCTTTCATGGCCGGCAGATCGTATTGTGATTCAAGTTCTTGATGATTCCACTGATCCAATAGTCAATGTTAGTAAACACATTGATCCTACAAACAACTTATTACTCAAGACGTCTTTTTCTTATCATCAAGTTTACGTGTTTGCAAGGTTAGGGAGTTGATATACACAAAATAAAAAGTGATTGCACATATCGGCAATATGTCAAAAAGTACATATCGTTTATTCATATTGGAGGTGTACACCTCTCTTTTTGTAGTATCCATATTATAAATGGTTAATTGCTCTAAGTTTTAAAACGTACTATATGTCTATGAGACTGCTCGTAGTGGGAGAGTTAGTCACGAGTGAGGCTTGGCGGTCATGCGCCATTTTCGTTAGGAGCCCCCTCTCACGCATGAGGGGGAGCTTTAAGTTGAGTCGGCGGGGTGATTGAACCGGCCAAGTATTGCATGAAGTGTGTGTGTTTTATATATTTAAATAAATATTGAGTGAGTAAGAAAGAAGAGAGATTGGATGCCTTTTTTTTATAGAGGTTGATGACTTTATTTGTGATGTTTCTTTGTTTTGGTAATATATTTTTGGGTTTCTAAAATAAGAAAGAAGAGAGATGATGTAACCAAGCAACTGTGAGTCTATGACAACCGAGCGCATACTTCAATTTAGATACCATATATATGCTACTAACGTATATAAACAGAAAGCATGTGTGCGCATCTAGATTTCTATATTGTGAGATTTCTAGGATGTCAGATCAAAATATATACCACCACCAGAATAATGGTGTTAATTTGTTCTGTTATGATTCCTCCTGAGTGAGCACTGCAATACATGGCCCCTTTCTCATTGGCATTACCCGGCTGATGTGGAATAATATTTTATATTTCATTTAAAAACTCCATTGAATTATTGGCATATTTGGATCCTTACATATTGCTGAAAGTATCTTTTTTTAAAGCAACTAGTCAGGTAATTATAATGACTCTAATTACTAGTTAATTCCAACCAAACATGACCCTAAAACAACATCAACGACCTTACCAACATAATTTTAAACGATTATTCCAACGATTTTAAATGACCCTTCCAACTAAAATGACCCTAAGACCTACAACAACGACACTTCATCATATATGTGACCAAAACAAACCTTAGGAGTACACAACCTTACAAACAATAATTTATGCATAATGCATTATTACCTTGTATGATATGATACGCAAGTTTACGTGCAATTTACTATCAAAGTTTGATACTGACGTTTTCTAAACGCCGATTTGATTTGGGAATCAGGGACTGGTACAAGTGGAGTGTCAAAAATGGGCAAGTAAAGGTAAAAACATACACTACCAAGTTAGGGACAATCGAAAGGGGTACAAAGCCGGTGCTCTTAAAGAAGGTTTAAAGCATCTATATGCCAACGAGTGCGAGTATGTAGCAATATTTGATGCTGATTTCCAACCGGAACCTGATTTTCTTATGCAAACTATCCCCTATCTTCATCATAACTCTGAACTTGGCCTTGTTCAAGCTCGATGGAAATTTGGTAAATATTTATTCTTTTAAAACTCACTGTGTTTTAATATTTTTCCTATAGTTCAACTTCAAATTCATGAGATGATGCATGTATAGTGCTAAATTTAAATGTTTCTTACGACTTTATATTTAAACGTACTCACTTATTCATTCCTTTAATTTATAACTGTCACAATAATTTATTATAAGTCATAATATTGCCCATGAGAAATAGTGAAACATAGCAGTACTCCAATATATGATTTGTGGGAAACGTTTTTGTTTTAGCCTTTAGGACATGTGCAGTGGGGTTAAGCAGTTGTCAATTATGTCTCCACTAAAACCACATGCCACTTGAGCAAAAGTAAACTTTTCACACATCTCTTTATGCATGTTTCATGTGTTGTCCTGTAAATATAATTAGTTTTTCTGTAAGTTTATAAGTAGAATTGTAGAAAGAAACAGTGTCTTGGGACACAAGTAGAGGTAAAATCACCATAAATAACCATTTTGCAAGCATAATAAGGAAGTGTTGTGGTAGAGTGGTGGATTTGTAGGAGGCACTTACACAAGTCTTGAAACATCAAGCATCAAGGGTACCTTAGAAAATTAAGCAGTTCGTGAAATATGCTTGATATAAATGGTCGGGGCACTAACTAGAGTTACTTAACATGACGTGTTAAATGATTGGGGTTGGTTCAAGCAACAGCGTTGTACTCTTGGACATTGCACACAAATAAAAGATTTGACTTTTTTATGGGCAGAGAATTGGTGCATGGGTCTACAAATTATTCTATCGGAATCACTAGCGGGCTCTTGCATGGGGACTGTATGCTTGAGTTTCATCCTTTCTTTTCGTTTAATGGGTGCAATGTTTGGGTGTACAATTCTGTCCTGTTCTGGTTTTGATTGATTGTGGTCTAGAATCGACAGTCCCCCGGCCCCTTCTTTGTCTGATCTCCATGGAAAAGGGTTGTGGGTTTCTATACCATTCTATTTCTCTTAAAAAAGGTCAAGTAATGTTATGATAACTTCTATATGATACCTAAAAAGTTTCCATGCACATAAAAGGAACTATAATTGAATCTATTAGGGAAAGCAAACTTCACTTGTATCTTTTGCATAGATGAAATTGGCTATGAATCATGAGGCTAGAATTGTAGGAGGGCTTACTTCTTAGACATGAATTATTCTGTTTCATATGACATCATATAAGTAAAACTATATATTGTGAATTAGAATATAGCATACAAAGAATTAATTGATAAGATCTGATACGTTTTATAATGGTATTATGTGCAGTGAACTCAAATGAATGCTTAATGACAAGAATGCAAGAGATGTCACTTGACTACCATTTCAAAGTTGAGCAAGAATCGGGTTCTTCAACATATGCCTTTTTTGGATTTAATGGTAATCAAAATTGTTCTTAAGAATCGGTTGTTTTTTTATTGCTTTCAATAACTAAAAGTAGATAAGAATCGAATTGTTTTTAATGTTTTAAAGTGCTATATATGTTGGTGAGGATTGTACAAAGTTTATTTTATGATTAATTATATTATTTTGTTTGAAGATAATTGAATATAAAACTGCATTAGGGACTGCGGAGTTTGGCGAATGGCTGCACTTGATGGGGCTGGAGGATGGCAAGACCGCAACGGTTGAAGACATGGATTTGAGTCCGAGCTACTCTTAAAGGCTGGAAGTTCTTGTACCTTGGTTCTATAAAGGTGAACTACATTTTATTTTAAGAGTAGATAAGATAGATTAGACGGTATGCACGTAATATGTTTGGTCAACGTGAGTACTACGGTTTACATTTGTGTTAATTCTGGGCGTTCCCATTTTAAATTTTCTTTTTCAAAATACAGGTAAAAAATGAATTGCCAAGTTCTTTTAAAGCCTATCGTTACCAGCAACATCGTTGGTCTTGTGGTCCAGCAAACCTTTTCAGGAAAATGGTTTTGGAGATCATAAGAAACAAGGTATGATCATAACAATCATTCTTATTCGATGACGTGTTAAGATTTTATATGATTGATGAATAATGTTGTGATCTTTTTACTTTGTTATACAGAAAGTGACTCTATGGAAGAAGCTATATGTGATCTACAGTTTCTTTTTCGTAAGAAAGATTGTAGCACATATAGTTACGTTCATTCTCTATTGTGTTGTACTTCCAATGGCTATGATGGTACCTGAAGTAGCCATTCCTAAGTGGGTGTGGTTCTTATCCCGATCATCATCACCCTTCTAAATGCAGTTGGAACTCCGAGGTTTGTAGGTCATGTATTCGTTTTTTTTTTTTTTTTTTTTTTTTTTTTTTTTTTTTGGTTTGTTTGTGGTTGATGTTTATAAAATGATGTTTGTCCCGATCTAAACTTACATGTTTATTTCTTAGGTCTTTCTATTTGGTGCTGATTTGGATTCTGTTTGAGAATGTAATGTCTCTCCACCGGACAAAAGCTACTTTCATTGGACTTTTCGAAACTGGTAGAGTGAATGAGTGGGTCGTCACTGAAAAGCTTGGGAATGCTTCAAAAGGAACATCAAAACCACTTATAAAACATCGCTTCAGAATCGGCGAGAGGTACACTTTTGACTTTTCTAACAACTCTTGCACGTTAAAAAGCAGGCCTCAAGAAACAGATAGTTTAGCCTATTAAATCAGTGGGCTATGTGCTTATTTTTGTGACTGTATATATTTAGCTATTGCTTATTGCTCAGTGTGCTTATTTTATAGTGACATTTCATCAAAAGTTAAGCAAATGATATGTTTCAATAAGCACTTAACATTCCTTACACCTAAATATTCAATAAGCAGTAGAAATATGAATCCATACCTTATGTATAACTTAGGTTTAATTAGTATGACTCCGTTCTTGACTTCAGACACTATGTCAAGTATAGGTTCGAACTTTTTTTATTTTTATAGAATAATGTATACTTTAAAATTACGTAACTAAAGAATGATTATACACTCCCTACAGACTTCTTTTTCTAGAGCTTAGCGTGGGCGTTTTCCTCCTCGTATGTGGTAGCTTGGATTTTGCATATGGGCAGTATCGGTATTACATATACCTGTATCTACAAGCAATAGCCTTCTTAGTAATGGGGTCGGGTTATGTTGGCACTCGTGTTCCCAACTCTTAGGTGACGGATTTCATTCATCACGTACATCTGGTTTCCACAGTTTGAGCAATGAAAATTGAGAATGACAACCATATTAGCAATGGAAGATTCTTCATTTTTGCACATATTAAAAGAAGAGGTCGACAGATAAAGAAAGAAAAGTTGGATTGTGACCTTAAGGTTTTGAAGCATAAGGATGTAGTTCTATCATTTGTACGTATCAATTCATGTATATTTTGTTTGTAATTGTCATTTAAAATAATCAACGAAATAATTGCTAATAATAGGTTACCTTATTTAGACATCTCTTTATCTAAATTGTTTCTTTGTTAATTCAAAATTAATGTCGACCTTTCTACATTAAGTTTTTTCAAAATGAATATGAAGTTCCAAAACAGTATATCAAATTCGCATGACCAAATTTCATTAACTGTATGCTAGAGTAGTTTTGTCTACCTTAATTAATAAAGAAGAATTAACGTTGTGTCGAGTGTATTTTTGCCTCTCACAATAAACTCAAGTATATTACAACTTAGAGGATCTCAGTCATAAATGTTAGTTATTAGAAGTATTATTAAAAAGACAGAATCATAACATAGTATCACAAGAACACAACGATACTATTCAACCAAATACCCCTTTTATTTTATTTTTTATAAAATTGCATGTAATTACCAGTACGGTATGGTAATACGAGTTTGCATCAAACCCGAGCTTCTCCCTTTCTCCATGCATTAGTAGGGGTTTAGGCTATTAAATAGCCACTTACTTTCTCAAATATACCGATATTGTACGTATACTTTTTTTATTACCCGGATGGTACGTGTACTTTTTTTTGTTTTGTTTGTCAATATGGTCACAAAGTGTATTTGTCAAGTCAAAATCCTATGTGGCTCCTACGTGGCTTGCCCAGTCACTATTATTAACCTTAGGTTTGGATGACGTGGCCATAAATGGGTGTGAATCCTGCCATAATGGGTGACGTTGTGACGTTGGTGGTGCCAATCATCCCCGTTTGCCATTAAGAGTCCACGGCCAATGAAATGCTTACATCCTTGTTGTTGAAGCCATGATTTTCCTGAACTAGTATTTAGTGCTTTAATAGAAGCTCTTTGATCAGTTCAATCTCCATCAAGCACATCCGGGGCTCCGTACCATTCCAATAAATAAATCTTTTTCCTGCATCTACATAATTTTAACCCTAATTTGTTTTCCCAAATCAAATATTATCCCTAAATCCCCCATATCTTTCAGGCTCACAGGTGACACCTGGTTTTAGGTGTTCATCAGGTTCCAACCCCTCCCCTTTTTTAAGGCTGTGATATCCTCATATTGATATCACTTTTGAGTCTAAAACAAAAATCCCTTTTTCATCTTTACCTGATCTTCATCAGAGTTTCAACAAATCTTTTCCACCTCAACCGCCCCTTAATAACAATGATTCATTTCATCTAGAATAACGAAACCTATATCATCATCACATCACTACTCCTTTTTGCAATCTCTCTATTCTTGACTAAAACCCACCATCAAACATTTATAACCACAACAGTAAGATTACTCCTATTTTCCAGAAATACATTTCTTGCGATTAAAAATAGCATTGTCAGCCAACCAGCAAAACCCATAACCTTTTAGCTGCTGCTACCAACGGATCTTTTGTTGGGTGTACTGTTCTGTGTATTGAGTGATTCGGTTCCTTTTGAGGATGAAGATGAAGTGAGTTGACTTTGTGTTTGTGTAGATCGAGAGGATGTGTTCGTGTGTTATCTTTAGGTGTGGATTGATGATAAAATTGATCGGTTTTTGTGAGTCGAGGAGTGGATCTGATTTTTTTTGTAGGTGAAGGATTAATGGTGTTTTTGTTTGTGTCGGTTGGTATGTGTATCTTGGAGTGAACTCGAACAACAAAAAAGTCTTCAACTGGTAGAAAGACTCTAGAGGGTGCTTAATAGCTTATTCATGGTTTAAAAAATAATTTTTATGTCTTGTTGACATGAAGAAATGTTTGGAATGAATAATGAGAATGGTTGTTGGAGGATTTGGTGAAGAAGAGAGAGTGACTAAATGAAATCTGCTTGTGTCTGTGTTTAAGACATGGAATTGATACTTGGCAAGCCACGTATTTTGTGACATGGAATTATGACATGGAATTTTTATGAGTTTTATTGCGGATTTTGTGACTTGGCAAGCCGAGTAGGATTTTGTGACCATATTGACACAAAAAAAAAGTACACGTATCATCCGGATAATAAAAAAAGTATACGTGTCATATCGGTATATTTGAAAAAGTAGGTGGCTATTTAATAGCCTAAACCCGCATTAGTAGATATTTAAAATTTTTGTCACTCATCTCCTCCTCGGAATACAATCCTAGCAGCTTTCCAAATTCTCATAAAGTAACCACATGCTCCACTCCCCAAGTCTAACGGTAAGGAATTTGTCTGTGAAGATTCCGTCATTCGAGATTTCAGTTTTCATTCCCATGCTACATATGTACTAAAGGCATCATTCTTTGTATATCGGCTCCCTTATATCAATTGCGTTCACATCCTGGATGTTAAAATGCTACCCTTAAATATATGCCTACTTAATAGCGTGTCGTTCAAAATTTTATCACACCCAAGCTTTTTCATCACCTCCCAATCAACAATCCGTGAGGGCATGAATGGGTCGCCCACCTATCTCCCGAAGGTTGTTATTATAAAACCCTTTTCTCATCCTATCAACTCCCGTCCATAACAAATGCGGATGAATCTCTGGTGTTAGCATTTGTTCCTTCTTTTTCTCAGCCCTCGTGTTCTCTTTGATATCCCTGAACTACCTTTAATACTCCTCTAAACAATCACTAACATGTTACATTAGTGGTTAGAAAACAATTCGGTATCAAATATAAGAAAATAAGTATTTTACAAGCATTTTGTTAAGAAAAAGTCCCGGAAGTACGATGATTTTATACAAAAAGCCGGCGGTTTTGTGAAAGTACTGCGATTTTAAATAAAAGATCGGCGGTTTTCTATAAAAGTGTTGCGGTTTTCCTTGGAAAACCGACATGCTTCTGTACTCTGCACACCAAGTACTCTGTTTTCCAATCCGAAAACTATATTAACGCAACTAAACTTCTTAGTTCTAGTTTCCGGTTACCATATAAGTCACAGACCTCATATATCATTAGTCTTAGCGCTTAAGTTTCAACCAAAACTAGTTCTCGCCAAAAACGCTAAATTCTATAAAAATTTTAAACCATAGAAAATAGCTTGAATTTTTTTCAAACAATATCTATGTTTCTAAAACTGACCAAACACAATTTTTCTTAACTAAGAATTCCTCAAACAGGGTCTTTTAATCTAGCATAAAGCCTAGTTTTAAATGATCATAAAGAATCTAAAATCAGGCATAGGGGAACCATCAATCACATTGTAATAATCATTGATAACATCAAATAGTCCTGAATATTAAGTGTCAATTTCCCCCGTTAATGCTCGTTATTTATATCATTTATATGGATTTACGCTTGTTTTCCATTGTTTTCCACTTTCAGGTAAATTACGAGCATTGGAGCTAAAGAGACGCGGAAATGGAAGGTTACGGCGTAACTCCTCTATTGGTTACGACGTAACCCAGACCTGGCCTATAAATACCCCACAAATTCCAGCATTTTAAAGCATCCCATTCCACACACAACACTCGAGAGCGTGGAAAAAAGCTCGAGGAGGTCTAGGAAGCATACGGAGTGTTTCTAAGGAGAAGTCGCACCATTACGATAAGCTTTAGCGTTTATTATTTCTTTACTTTCAATTCATGTATTTCGTACCTTTGAATATTGAATTGATGTGCATGATTAATATGACTAAGCACCCTTTAGTGCTAGCCTAGTTATGATTCCTAATTGTTTTGTTTACATTTACCTTTACTTCCGTACAATTATTTCTAAGTTTATGCATGCATAGTTCTTTGGTAGTCACCCTGGTTCGGTAGTTTTGAATGGCGATAGAGGCCAATTGCCTGGAGATATGACCAACCGACCCTAGGTGAGCGGACGACACGGGAAGGGTAAGATATGACCAACCGACAACCCTTTCTACTTGTGCGATTTGACCAACTGATCACTATCGTTTGGATGAACTTAAGAATTGGGGTGTAGTGTCTAAGTTCCTAACGGTAGGGCACTCACTATTTAGAATCTAGCATGTAGCGGATTTAATGACTCGGCAGGGGACCGGGAACAAGGACTTATGACGGTCTTTGATTTCTCTGTGGTGGCATCTTTCTTGATAGGTCATGGCAAATTGACCAAATGTTGTCATCTCGAATTTGACCCCACCTGAAGTAATTGGAAGTAGGTAGACGTGGACATAACTAGCTAGGAGGATTAACTAGGTTAGCACCACTATTCCTCTATTGATTTTCCTTCTACCATTTATTTGCTTTTATATTCTGCATTAGTAGTTTAATTAATTAAAACCCTATCAAACCATTAATATTCTGTGACAATTAGACTTAGTAATTATCCGACACACATAGCTCTTGGGACGACCTCGGCTTTACCATTTACTACACTACACACGACCGGTACCTTGCCAGTTAGTGCATTAGGGTAGACCATAGGTATAGCGAGACACTATAAATATTAAGACACATTACGTAAAACACGCATCAAGTTTTTGGCGCATTGCGGAGCTATTTTAGGATTTCATATTAAGTCATTTTTAATTTTCTTTACGATAATGTCGGGATACAAGACTCGCATGACTCTAGGCCCTTCGGCTACCCATTTGTTGACCGGAGAAGCAATTTCGGAAAAGAGGATCTATTCTCCGGTCCCTATTCACAACATCTTCTCATTTTACTGAATCGAGACCGGCGGACATGAACCGAGAGGTCATCAATGAAAATAATATCAATGACCTAACCATGGAGCGATATTTGGACCGACCAAGCGATAGCGCCAACGAAGCTTCACTAAGGATTCTCCTACCGAAAAATACTCCATCCCGGATCATATTATTCGAGAGTTACATGAGCTTAAGTTTTCTAGAGGCGAAGATGAGGGCGTTCGGGATCACGTAGATGAAGTTCTCCACTTATCCTCTCTTTTCAACGTCGGTACTCCAAGTTATTCGATCAGCTGCAAGGATTTTCCTATGACTCTCTTCGAACAAACAAAAGATGGTATGACAAACTTCCTAGTGAAAGTAAAGAAGCATGGGAAAACTAAGAAATGAGTTCGATCGACAATTTGCCCTTATTAAAAATGGCTAGGCTTCTTGGAAAATCTATTAATTCATGCGATTGGAGAAGAAGCGCTGTACCAAGCATGGGAAAGATTTAATGAGCTTCTATCGATGCCCTACTCATGATTTAAACAAACATCGGATCGTATCGTCTTCTATCGGGGATTAATGCGAAATTACGAGAACTCCTTGATTCACCAAGACCTATTCCTAGCATGACTCTGATCGGGCCTTGGAATGTATTCAACGGTTCGAACATTGCTACAAGTGACACATGGATCTTGGATACGGATGAGAGATAACTTTGATCATAAGGTAATGAAGACAATATGAAGCAAGAATACAATTACGGAAATTTTGAAAAACAAAGGTTGGAAAGAGAAGTGAAGCATGTAGGGTTGAGAAAGTTAAAAGTGTATTTGAGACCAATACAGGAACAATATTGAGAAAAGATTCTCGACCACATCAAAGAATCAAGAGGCTGACGATAGGATATAAAAGATGATGAAAGCATTCGTGGATATCGGTCTCTTCTATTAAAATTCATGATGATAGGATAAAAGATTGGAGAAAAGTGTTAGTTCATGTTCGAAGCCATCTCGATTACCTAGCGGCTCGTGAGGAAAAAGTTGTCCACATCAGAAACTATCCTCGAAGAACCTTTGACCTTTTCGGAAAAGGTTAAGCGACGGATCGACATGGAGAAACAATCACTTTTGGACCAAACTTTCTTGGTAAACCCTCCTACTAATGATTATGATAATACTAATCATCATGATACTACGCGAGAATTAAGTTATGATGAGACTATTCGCCTCAACGAAAGGTGCTCAGCGGTTTTGAGGAACGAGCTACCACAAAAGGAAAAAGATCCAGGATGCTTTACTCTCCCTTGCTATATCGGGAGCCTAAACATGTGTAACACCCTGGCAGATCTTGGAGCTAGTATTAGCATAATGCCTCGTTCGATGGTTTCGCTTATGGGAATTGGCAACTTAAAACCCGCCAAGATGAAAATTGAAATGGCCGATCAATCCATGCAATCGCCATTAGGAATTGTTGAAAATGTATTAGTCAAGATAAAGAGATTCCTTTTTCCCGATGGATTTTGTGATTCTTGATATCCGGAAGACAACAGGATACTGTCATTTTAGGAAGACCCATGCTTACTCGCTCACACTAAAGTGGATGTCTTTGCGGAAAATTGACTCACGGAAGCTAATGGAGAGATCGCCATATTCGAACCTAATGAACATTTGTCTACCCGGAGAAGGTATGTGCAATTGACCCGGTGGGGAATTTTGGTGAAGCCATGAAAGTTTCTTAGCAACCCCGGATCTGGAGAGTTTGACTTGGGGAAGGATTTTGATGTTTTCGTGAATTTTGAGGAAGAGGATAACTTAGGATTAAGTGATGTCGAGATGACCCATTGGCAAGATAACTCTGAAAAAACATTCTTGCAATCGGACCAACCACAATTTTATGAGATGGGGGAACGAATCCATCATAGGAATCCTCAATATCTGAAAATCTCATGCAAAATTGGGTTCATTGATTTTCACCCATTTATCGACACAGATTCCACAGTCAACATTATCTCTAAGGAATGCTACAACCAGGTTATGGAAAAGGAGCTTGATTACAAAGGAAACAACTTCCTCGAGATAGCAACAAACATACAAGTTTTTGTAGGAATACACTCGTTTCTAGTCGACTTCGTGGTTTTGGATGATGTTAGCGAGTTCGTGGCAGATGGGCTGACTGGGTGATTTTCGGAAAGCCCTTTAAAGAAATATCTGGGCTTGATAAAAACGAGAAGGAATGACTGGTTTGGTTAAAGATTGGCGATGATAAAACTATTTTCAAAATGCCAAGGACTGTCAAAAACTTTAAAATTGGACTAAAAAGCGGTTGAGTTATGCTAGACCATTGCTTGGGTATTAGTGAAGAAGATAAGGCCAAAGGTTTTGATCACCCCTACCGGAAGATCAAATTTTTTACTTAGGGTGTTTAGAACTTGGAAATGGATACAAACGGGATGAGAATTTGATCAGCTGGCTTCAACATGGAGATTGCCTAGTCCCGAGATGACGGACAAACACTAATAGCCCATGACTAAGAGTCTAACTTAAAGACTCGTAAATAAAGAAAAAGTGCTCTTCGGGAGACAACCGGATTATCCCTTTCTTACTTTTATTTAATTTACATTGGGTTTTGTGTTTTCTAACCATTTTGCAGAGACAAAAGTAATTACTGCTGCGATTCTTGATCTCGAACGAGAGTTACGGCGTAACTCATCTTTGTGATTCTGCAGTAACCAACATTTTAGCGGTGAAATTCTTGACGCATTACCAATTACGGCGTAATACCATCTCGGTGGTTACGCGTAACTAATCGCTTCACAGGTCATACCGGGTTTTGCCGATTCTGCGTAACTCTCTCATAAGAGTTACGACGTAACTCTCTGCTAATTATTTCATTTTAAAACACGATAACCTTTATTATTTTTAATGAACTTTATGGGTGTGTTCCTGTAAACCCTCACGAGACTTCACTCATCCACTTGGGACACAAGTTGTTTAAAAGGCTTGTTGCATTAGCTAAATGCAACCGCGATTCCTCGAAAGTGAGTTAGGTTTGTTTTCATTTCATTTTTCTTTTAGAATTATGCTTGTCGGTATTGCGATTTCGAGGATTGAAGTTTGTTCATGGCGCTTAAGCGAAGGCGATCCTTTCTCGTGGGCCTTCTTCTTTTGGAGCAAATTTGGGGAAGTTCTCGCTCTAATTCTACCTTTCTCTTCACCTTTATTTTCATGCCTAGTACAAAGGGACTTTGTACAATTCAAGTGGGGGACGGGTAGAATTATCTCTTGAACTTTATTTTGCCCTCATTTTTCTAGTTTATTTTGAAAGATTTTGCCATTTTAAAATTTTGACATGTTTTCGAACCTAACTAGATTAGACCTTAGCGAGCACATACAACCCTTGATATTACATGGTGAGATTAGCCTTATCCGTTTCCAATATTTTACCCCAAATCCACCAAATTATGAGTG
Source organism: Chrysanthemum lavandulifolium (assembly GCA_022545495.1). Classification (NCBI taxonomy): domain Eukaryota; kingdom Viridiplantae; phylum Streptophyta; class Magnoliopsida; order Asterales; family Asteraceae; genus Chrysanthemum; species Chrysanthemum lavandulifolium. Next base: position 243,069,191 of record CM040243.1, on the reverse strand, counting down.
TCGGTAGCTTGTAAACTTTAGAACTTGGCCTTTGCATCATTTCGAGACCATAGGCGAGGTATGTTGAGTTAACTTGATGTATTTGGACTTTTCGGTTTTAGAAAGCGTATTATAGGATTATCACCCAAACGACCTACCATTGTGAGTCTATCGGTTAGTCACCTCGACTTTTCGACCCCATGTGAAACCCTTTTGTTGCACTCCTCTTTAGTGCAAGATACCCTAGATACACCCTTTTGAGCCATTCCTTTCATTTTGTCACCCCAATATATTGTTTCGTTACACCCTTACACCTTAGCCTACCCTGTAGTCTTTATTTGTAATTGGGAAGTCATCATTTGCCTAAGTTCAAGGTTCGATTGGAAAGGTTTGGAAATCACGCTTTCATCGACAACAATTATGAAGATCACTGAAGACCCCCCGAATTCCCATTGTTCATCTCAAGTGGGGGGATGTTATGTTATTATGTTATGCTTAAAAAAAATGATGATTCGAAAAAAAAGAAAAAAAAAAAGAAAAAATAGTTGATTGAGTCATGATATTGTAAAGTGTGATGTTATAAGCACTATAGTATGAGCTTTATTGTTTAGTATCGAGGAGGACACCTCGGTCACATTTGATGTCACACCCTCAAATTACATTTTTTTGATGGAATGGAATTCACAGGGATTGTTGTCATAGCATCACGATTCTGAGATATATTGAGCGACCTAAAGTGTCGTTTGAAAAGAATATCGTTTGATATAATAAAACATTCGAGTTTACAAAGATAGGTCCCAAATGAAATTAGACGTGCGGAAATAAGTTTGTTACAAGCCAAACGATGTTTTAAAGTGCATAAATCCCATGTGTGACGCGTCGTCACCACGACTCTATGATAAGTCCACATGCATGCCATGAAGTGTATGCCTTAGATACCTGAAAATACATTGCTAAAAGTGTCAACACAATGGTTGAGTGAGTTCATAGAGTTTATAAAAATGTTTAATACGACTACCACAAGTATAGGCTATGTATGACAAATATGTCACATAAAATGTTACAATTGCTATAAGCACATGACACAAGCCGGATGATGTTCGCCCAGCAGTGTTTTGCCAAACAACTCAACAATGATAAAATGAAATGCATCCGTTTGACCAGTTGGGACCACCAACCCGGATGGAGAGTCACCGCAATAGATCTATCCACTCACCTCGCTTCTTAGGAATTAACGGTTCATGATTATGAAATGGGGACATTCAATTGGCAATGAAATAACTTAAGCAATGTAATGAATTTGATATACTTGGTATCGTAATGAAAATGATGTGCAATGTATTCTCCCCCGTAGGTTTGAAATAATGTATAAACTTGAAAGACGGGGCTATGAAAACTCACCTGTTGCAATGGTTATGATGACAAAAGTGGATACACTGAAATGAGGCGCAACCACTAACCGTGACCTATTATGAATGATATGTTCTATAATAAGTTATGATGTAATGTTAGGCATGCAATTCGTATGATATCTATACCACTTGAGAATTTTTGAAAATAACGTTTATCGTCGAAGAATAATCTTATAACGTCTTGACAATTTATAAATTACTTTACAAGTATTTATGTTTAAATGATATCCTACGATAATCATTTAATGATTTATTATAAATTATAACTTTTAAATAGTAAAACAATGTCATTTGACAATTTCATGAAAGTGACTAAACGGCCTTGAAAAGCTTGTCGTAAAATGGTGCACATCGAGTGTTAGGAAACAAACTCAACGGTTTTAGAAAGCTTGTATCATTATCTCAAAGTTTTAGCTTTTAAGTTTTTATCATAGAGGTCTCGATCATGGAGAAAAACATAGGTAAAGTATGGTACTTGTACCAAAAATATTGTTTAAGGGTGGTTTTCGGCAAAGTTTGAGTGACCGCATCTTACTCGTTACAACTCCATTTGAGAAACGGTTGGACATTTTAGAAAATAGGCTAGGCGAACTTACTTTTACTAGAAGACATCATTTTATAAAAAGTACTACATCAATGTTAAAAACGACCCTCAACATGGTCATTCGCGGCCGTAATGTTTGTCTATTAGAAAATATATTAATTATGCTTATATAAAATAGTTACGGCAACTTTGTTTAAGCGTGTAATTTAATCGTTACAAGTCCGTTTTCTCGTTTTATATGTCCTTAGCTTCGTTAAAGTATACTAATATATTTTGATAAATCGACACATTTAATAACGCTTAAAACTCATTTTTGACTCGTAAAAGTTGAGACAACATCTTTGAATTTTACGAAATTATAGTTTCCGTCGTTAAACTTGAAAATAGCATAACTTCTTCGTTATATCTCGTTTAAACCCATTCAAGCGGCCACGATTTCTTTTTAAAGTATATTTTCTAAATAGGGTTAATATACAAAAAAGTTACTAAACTTTCAAAAAAATTTGTCCTAAGTCACTAATGTTTATCTTCTGTCATCTAGGTTACTATACTTCACGGGTTTTCACATATGTTACTAAACTTTTTATATGTGCCACCCTAGTCACTACATGGAAGGGCAACCGGTTGTGGCACACTTTTTCAATATATGTGTCACCCAGTCACTAAACTTTGCGATAAATTTGTCTTAAGTCACTAATGTTTCATTCTCGTCATCTAAGGTACTAAACTTTGCGAAAAATTTGTCCTAAGTCATCGATGAAAAATTTGTCCTTAGTCACGAGTTGTGGCACATATTCTTGAACCTTTAAAATTATCGTTTTGTGGCACATGTTCTGAACCTTTAAAATTATCGTTTTATTTATTTTCATTCGTTTTATACATTTTATTCATTTCATTCGTTTTATCGTTTTGTTTGTTTTCTTACGTTTTATGCTGTTTTATCGTTTTATCGTTTTCGTCGTTTTGTCCCATTTTTACGTATGTTTTATCGTTTTATGTTTTCATCCGTTTTATCGTTTTGTCCGTTTTATACGGTTTTGTCATTTTATACATTTTATTCGTTTCATCCGTTTTATATGTTTTCATCCATTTTTATCGTATAAAAATAGAAAATGGGCAAAACATAAGAAAAATGGACGAAAACGTAAAAATGAATAAAAGCGTATAAAAATTGTACAAAACCATATAAAGCGAATAAAAGCGTATAAAACGGATGAAAACATAAAAGCGATATAAAATTGTACAAAACCATATAAAAGCGGACAAAAGCGTATAAAAGCGGATGAAAACATAAAAGCGTATAAAATGGACGTAAAAATGGGACAAAGCGGACGGCGTATAAAAGCGGACAAAAACGTAAGAAAACAAACAAAAACGTATAAAAACGAATGAAAATGAATAAAAACGTTTAAAAGGTGTATAAAATCGTATAAAACGTATAATTTTAAAGGTTCAGTAACATGTGCCACAACTCGTGACTTAGGACAAAATTTTCATTAGTGACTTAGGACAAATTTTTCGCAAAGTTTAGTACCTTAGATGACAGGAATGAAACATTAGTGACTTAAGACAAATTTTTCGCAAAGTTTAGTGACCTAGATAACATGTGCCACAACTTGGTGTGTATACACGTCAGCCAAAATACCGGTAAAAAAAGGTTAGTGACTTAGATAACCGGTTACGTAAAGTATAGTAACCTAGATGACAGAAGATAAACATTAGTGACTTAGGACAAATTTTTTCGAAAGTTTAGTAACTTTTTTGTATATTAACCCTTTCTAAATATCTAGCCCAAAATTTTTTATCAACTGTCGAAATTTCCAGAATTCACAGAAATGATCAGACCCTTATTTATAGTTGTCGAAATGAGTTTTTCTCGCGTAAAACTCATTCTAACCACTTCAAACCAACGCCAAAGCTATTCTAAACCTACCATACACCTTCTTAGAGAGTCATGGGTTCCTAGACATCATCAAAAATGATATGTTTCAAGGGATAATTATAGGATGATATATATTCATTTATAGTACTTAAAAACAAATAAAGTGGTATAGATAATCATATAACTTGCATGTTTTTCTCAAGCATGATAATATGACCAAAGTATGAATATGAAAGATGAAAATGATCATGAAATGCTTACTAGTTAATTGATGAGGTTTAAATAACAAGGGTTTATCCTAAATACCCTAGGTTTTTATTCCAAAACCTTGCTTAAGAGTATGCTAGGGTTGTGAAATTAGCTTGACTTGAAAAAAAAATGATCTCCTTGCTTGTGATCTTCCTTGGCCGGTTGATATGAAGAAGAAATGAGAGAGTATGTTTTTTTTACACTTTGATATATTATGTTGTATGTGTAGTGTAAATAATATAATAAGTATACTTAGGATATTTGTACTCAAAAAGTGGTGTGTCACCTTATGTATGTCGACATACATAGAAATATAGAAGGCACGTGTATTTGATCACTTAAGCATGTATAGGTAGAAGTAAAGGTGTAATTGTTTAAGGATAAATGGGTAACTTGTGTACATATTTAAGCATTTAGGGTAGGGTTAGTTAAAAATAAATTTTAACGGAACAAAATAAAATATATTGAAGTCATAAAAATTATAAAAATACATTTCTCGCAAGTATTGAATGAAATAATAATTATCGTGTAGTATTTACGAAAACCGTCGTAATTATATAAATATAACGACTTATATACAAAATAAATTTAAAACACCGGGTAAACTAATAATATTATTTTTATAATCTTAATATGAGTATAAAAATATATCAGAATAATTTTTGGAAGTGTCGGATCAAATGTTCAAAATAAATGATTACGTGATAGCGTTTATTTAATAGAAAATTATGCGTTTAATGTAAAATGCAAAACCATGCATGAACTAGTATGATGATAATGATGCTAATGATATGTAGACTAAACCTAGTCTATATGAAATGTCCTTGATGATTGTTCATGAATTCGCAGCTAAACCATTAAGGTTACGCGAATTTGATACTCGTAAACCTAGTTTACGATAAACGATGAATAGTGAAGCATGAATAATGGTTTTCTCCGGGAATGAATAGTGTTTCGTGAATAGTAAAATTTTGAAATACGTTCTCAGAATATCAAATCGACTTCGAAAATGATGAATAGTAAAATGATGAATAGTAATCGATGAATAGTAAATTCCCGAGATAAATAGTAAATTTTCAAAGTCTGTAAAATGACCTGAAATTACGAGTTTTCACATTCGCCCACCCAAAAAGGAATTCAGTCCCTGAATTCAGTTCGTGTTGGTCTATCGAATTTTGAGTTTGTGATGATTAACGAGAAGAGAAGACATGAGGAAGTGTCGTTACGATTATCTATGATTAAGAGTGTATAAACATCGCGATAGAGAAAATATATTGGAAGAATCTCCCATGAATATCACTTTGACTTTTTGGAATATGTGAAAATTTTGCTTGCACTAAGATTTATAAATAACTGCTCCCAACGTAACATGATCCCTCCAGAATTAGACATAGGTAGCTAGGCTATGTATAATTAAGGAACGATAATGTGACGTTCGGTTTAGTTGTTATAACTCTCAATGTTTACAAAGATTTAAACCATGTCGTAAAAATAGCAGTTTAAGTAAAAAGGAAGTAAAATTCTCGTAAGTGATAACAAATCAGAAAGAGAATAAAGTACGATAGATGAGAATATTTTACAACGAGTGGTTTATCAAAAAGTAATACATCTTAAGTTATAAAGATCCGGATACGATGGAAGACATAAACTTAGTACGACATAGTACATAAGGAAAATAAGACTATTAGTTTCCGAACTTCTTCAGTCTTCCGCGTTGTTGATACCTTGATGAGCTTCTCCTCCTTCTAACATATATGCTTTCCCAAGAGCACCTTCAACTTGTTGACCTTGGTTTTGAGGACATTGATTCCGATAGTGTCCTTGCTCCCGCATCCAAAGCATGTGACTCTTTGCTTACCTCTACAATCCACGGCTAGGTGTCCCAATTTTGGCACTTGGCGGGGCAAGGACCAGTGATGAAACTTACATCGATTACATAGTGGGTGTGTTCCGGCGATAACCTCTCGCCTTCTATTGGTGCGACAACATAAACCATTGCGACTTCTCGCCTTCTATACATTGTTGATGATGGTTAGTGTTACGGTTTTGGTTGTTGTTATTATAACCTCCTTGGTCATTTTCCCATTTTCTTTTGTTGTGGTTAGTTTGGTTGTTGGTGTTGGTGTTGATGGTATGATTGTTGTTATTGTTGTTGATGTTTTCCCCCTTAACAACTTGAGCCATGAGTTTTTGAGATACTCGAATAGATTCTTCAATTGTTTGTGGATCAAAAGCAGTTACATCACCTTGAATAATTTGTGGAAGTCCTCCGATGAAATTTTCCAGTAGTTTCTCATTGTCCGAAACCATAGATGGACATAAAGCAGCCAACTCTTGAAACCTTCTGATGTAGGTCTCGATGTCGTACCCAACAGTCACTAGCTCATAAAATTCGGTTTCCAACTTCTTCACCTCAGTACGCGGACAATACTTTTTAGTCAACAACCTTTTGAATTGCTCCCAGGTGAGCTTGTAAGCATTTTCCATACCCATAGGCTGTGCATAAGAGTTCTACCATGACATTGCCCCATCTAAGAGCGTACTAGTAGCGAACTTAACCTTGCAATCATCAGGGCAATTGCATAGAAGAAACACATACTCTATTTTCTCAAACCAACGGATCATAGCAGATGGCTCCTTCCGTGCCTTTAAACTTTGTGGGATCACCGCTCTTAAATTCCTTATATGTACAATTTGAACTCAAACCCTCCTTGGTCCACAGAGCATGTAGCAAGTCCGGCGGCTTGAGCGGCGGCTGCGTTGCTCGTTCTTTCCTTAGTGCCTCGGCTATACTATCCTTTACATACTTTTGGATAGCAGCTGGTGTCATTTCTGGTGCAGCTTTCTTTGGTGCCATAACTCTTCAAAATAAGAGGAAAGGTGAGACGTAGCAAAGTCCTATGTTAAGAATAAGCGCTCTAAAGATATGTGATATGAGGCGATAAATTTGAGGTTACTTTTCAAAATGAGTGACGGTTTAGTGACTTAGTGTGTGAATAGCGTGTAACTCGACATGCTAGTGGTGAAACAAAGGAGTGAGAGTGACTTCACCTTACTTGAAGGTTTCGTCTCGGCATTCGATATTATCGATGATGAGTCAACTGATGTTAAAATTGAGATAGGGAATGACAAGGCATTCTCCACGTTAGAATCTGAAGAAAGGATAATGGAATGGGTATTTGAAGGCATCTATGTGACAATCGATTTGAAATGAAAGTAAATAACTCGAAAAATGTACGCATAAACCGCATGTAAAGTGAATATGCACTTATGATGAAATGATGAGATGCTATGATGATGTAGTTATAGTCTAGGGTCAAAGATGCAACCTAGTTCTCTATAAGCTGAAGCTCGATGCCAATCATCACACCCCAAATTACATTTTGCAACGGAATGGAATTCACGGGATTGATTGTCATAGCATCACGATTCTGAGATATATTGAGCGACCTAAAGTGTCGTTTGAAAAGAACATCGTTTGATATAATAAAACATTCGAGTTTACAAAGATAGGTCCCAAATGAAATTAGACATGTGCGGAAATAAGTTTGTTACAAGCCAAACGATGTTTTAAAGTACATAAATCCCATGTGTGACGCGCCGTCACCACGACTCTATGATAAGTCCACATGCATGCCATGAAGTGTATGCCTTAGATACCTGAAAATACATTGCTAAAAGTGTCAACACAATGGTTGAGTGAGTTCATAGAGTTTATGAAAATGTTTAATACGACTACCACAAGTATAGGCTATGTATGACAAATATGTCACATAAAATGTTACAATTGCTATAAGCACATGACACAAGTGGGATGATGTTCGCGCTGTCACACCCCAAATTACATGTTTTGCGGTGGAATGGAATACCTTGGGGATGACCATCATAGCATCAAAGTTCTGATTATATCGAGCGACCTAAAGTGTCGTTTGGAAAATACATCATTTGATTTATTAAAACAATCGAGTTTACAAAAGATAGGTCCCAAATGAAAATCAACTTGTGCGGAAATAAGTTTGATACAAGCCAAACGATGTTTTAAAGTGCATAAATCCCATGTGTGACGCGTCGTCACCACGACTCTATGATATGTCCATATGCATGCCATGAAGTGAATGCCTTAGATACCGAGATAAAACATGCTAAAAGTGTCAACACAAAGGTTGAGTGAGTTCATAGAGTTTGTGTTGAAATGTAAAGCCTTTAAAGAATGTTCATGCAAGCAAAGGCATTGTAAATCCACTCCGTTCAAGTTCGCCCATACAAAACTTGCAACTGTGTGTTTACAACCCTTTGCCAAGACATAGAATTGTCAATCTTGTTTGTAAGTAGGACATATGTGCATACGATATACAAGTACTTAATGCAAAGAATCACGATAACTCGAACCTCTTGACAAGTCTACATTGTTTGTTGTGTCTCATTGAATAACGGATTATATTCACCCCATGTCAAGTCATCGAGGACACAAGGGTGGGGCCGACCGATAGTACCATCAATACCTCTCCGCCGGCTCCCCGAGTTAACCATTGCTAATGTATGTATGTTGAGGCATAATTGAAAACAAGTTTAGCACATTAAGGCACATATCGCAATAAACCACACATAATGTCCAAAGAGTATAAAGTATAGTGTAACACAATTATATAAATGGTTTGAGTATTCGCAAGAGTAAAAACAAGTATTTAAGCATGTATCTCCCCAAAGAGTTTGTAAGAATTTAAGCGAGTAAAAGCGGGTATGAACTCACATTAATATGTAAAAGTTTTGAGTACTTTTGAAAGTAAAATAGGTAATGAGCATGTATCTCCCCAAAAGTATTTCAAAACAATTAAAAGAGTAGGGCTATGAAACTCACTGTGCAATAGTTACGATGACACGGTGGATGCACAGAAATGAGATGCAACTCTTTAACGCGACCTATGATGAATGATATGATCTAATATAAGTCATGAAACAATGTCGTGCATGCAAATCACATGTAATCTATACCACTTGTACATTTGAAAATAGAATTTATCGTCGAAATGTATGTTTATGACATCTCGTCATGTTATAAAATACTTTACAAGTATATACGTTGAATCAATATCCTACGATAGTCGTTTAATGATTTATTATGAAATTATAACTTTTCGTCGTAAAATAATGTCATTTGACAATTTTGTGAAAGTGACTAAACGGCCTTGAAAAGCTAGTCTTAAAATGGTGCACATCGAGTGTTAGGAAACAAACTCAACGGTTTTGGGAAGCTTGTATCATTATCTCAAAGTTTTAGCTTTTAAGTTTTTATCATAGAGGTCTCGATCATGGAGAAAATCATAGGTGAAGTATGGTACTTGTACGAAAAATATTGTTTAAGGGTAGTTTTCGCAAAGTTTAAGTGACCGTATTTACTTGTTACAACTCCGCTTGACGAGCGGTTGGACATTTTGGAAAATAGGCTAAGGCGAACTCACTTTTACTAGAAGACATCATGTTATAAAAAGTACTACATCAATGTTAAAACGACCCTCAACATGGTCCTTCGTGGCGTAATATTTGTCTAATAGAAATATATTAATTTTGCTTATATAATATAGTTACGGCAACTTTGTTTAAACACGTGTAATTTAATCGTTACTAGTCCGTTTTCTCGTTTTATATATCCTCGCCGTGTTAAAGTATACTAATATATTTTTGATAAATCGACACATTTTATAACGCTTAAGACTCATTTTTGACTCGTAAAAGTTGAGAATACATTTGAATTTTACGAAACAAATAGTTTTCGTCGTGTAAACTTGAAAATAGCATAACTTCTTCGTTATAACTACGTTTTAACCCATTCAAGCGACCACGGTTTCGTTTTAAAGTATATTTTTTGAATATCTAGCCCAAAATATTTTACAAACTGTCGGATTTTCCAGATTTCACAAATAAGATCAGACCCTTAATTATAGTTGTCGAAAATGAGTTTTTCTCGCGTAAAACTTATTCTAACCACTTCAAACCAACTCCAAAGCTATTCTAAACCTACCATACACCTTCTTAGGGTGTCATGGGTTCCTAGACATCACCAAAAGTGATATGTTTCAAGGGATAATTTATAGGATGATGAATATATATTTATAACACTTAAAAACAATAAAAAGTGGTATAGCTATCCATATGACTTGCATATTTTTCTCAAATATGATGAAATGAACATAAAATAAATATGAAAGATGAATATGAACATGAAATGCTTACTAGTAACTTGATGAGGTTTAAAAGAACAAAGGTTTAATCCTAAACACCCTAGGTTTTTATTTCAAAACCTAAACTAAGAGTGTAACTAGAGTGTAATAAACTTGACTTGAAATTTTTTTATGATTTCCTTCTTAGAACTTCACCATGGCCGGTTATGGAGGAAAGGAAGAAAGAGAGAAAAGATTTTTCTTACACTTAGTATTTTTGATATGTATGAGTAAAGTGTAGTATTAAATGATATAAGTGTAGTTTAATTAGATATTTTGCAAATTTGAAGCATGAGTCATCTTGGGTGTCGACATACATAAAAAAAGGACTAGATGCATTAAGTAATAATCAAGTGTTTTAATGTTGAGTAAATGTGTAGTTAATTAGGAATAAGTGGTAACTTGTGTAAATATTTGAGCTTGTAGGGTAGTGTTAACTAAAAATATAATTTTAACGATGTCAAAATAAAATATATTGAAGCCATAAGAATTATAATTATAAAATATATTTCTTACAAAAAAATTGAGTGCAAAATGTATCTTAATATGAGAATTATTTTTGGAAGTGTCGGATCAAATGTTCAAATAATGTTTACGCGATAGCGTTTATTTAATAAGAAAATAAGCGTTTAATGTAAAATGCAAAACCCATGCATAAATTGATATGAAATGATGTTACTAATGATGTGTAAACTAAATCTAGTCTATATGAAATGTCACGAAATTACGAGTTGTCACATTCGCCCACCCAAAAAGGAATTCGGTCCACGAATTCGGTTCGTGTTGGTCTCTCCGGTTTAGGGTTTGATGAGGCAAACTTTCCCATTCTCGAGCAAAACCCTCAAAAGACTTTTAGGTAACCGATTTTACTTAATCCCACAACTCATCAAACAAGAAGCGTCATACGATTAGGCTAAATCGGTTTAGGTAACAACTTGTTTCTAGCTTGATCTTTGCAACTCATCAAACAAGAAGCGTCACTTGGATCAAGCTGAAACAAGTGATTTGAAGAAAATCTTTTGAAAATTTGGCTCGATTACGAATTGCTTACTCATATGAGACTACTACTCCTTCATTGCATGATTCTTCCGAATTAGACATAGGTGATCGGGCTATGTATAATTTAGGAATAACTATGCAATGCTTGGACTAATCAACTCATATGATGTTTGGTGTTAAGTCATAAACCCACACGTATAATGAGTATGCACTTATAATGATATGATGAGATGCTATGATGAAGTAGTTATAGTCTAGGGTCAATGATGCAACCTAGTTCTCTATAACCGATGCTCGATACCAATCTGTCACACCCCAAATTACTGTTTTGCGTGAATGGAATACCTTGGGAGGGCTGTCATAGCATCAAAGTTACGAGTTATATCGAGCGACCTAAAGTGTCGTTTTGAAAATACATCATTTGATTTATTAAAATAATCGAGTTTACAAACATAGGTCCCAAATGAAAATCAACTTGTGCGGAAATAAGTTTGATACAAGCCAAACGATGTTTTAAAGTGCATAAATCCCATGTGTGACGTCGTCATCACGACTCTATGATATGTCCATATGCATGCCATGAAGTGAATGCCTTAGATACGTGAGATAAAACATGCTAAAAGTGTCAACACAAAGGTTGAGTGAGTTCATAGAGTTTGTGTTGAAATGTAAAGCCTTTAAAGAATGTTCATGCAAGAAAGGCATTGTAAATCCACTCGGTTCAAGTTCCGCCCATACAAAACTTGCAACTGTGTGTTTACAACCCATTGCCAAGACATAGAATTGTCAATCTTGTTTGTAAGTAGGACATATGTGCATACGATATATACAAGTACTTAATACAAAGAATCACAAACCAATGAACCTCTTGACAAGTCTACATTGTTTGTTGTGTCTCATTGAATAACGGATTATATTCACCCCATGTCAAGTCATCGAGGACACAAGGGTGGGCGTCGACCGATAGTACCATCAATACCTCTCCATGGCTCCCGCAGAGTTAACGATTGCTAATGTATGTATGTTGAGGCATAATTGAAAACAAGTTTAGCACATTAAGGCACATATCGCAATAAACCACACATAATGTCCAAAGAGTATAAGAAGTATAGTGTAACACAATTATATAAATGGTTTAAGTATTCGCAAGAGTAAAAACAAGTATTTAAGCATGTATCTCCCCCAAAGAGTTTGTAAGAATTTAAACGAGTAAAAGCGGGGTATGAACTCACATTAATATGTAAAAGTTTTGAGTACTTTTGAAAGTAAAAATAGGTAATTGAGCATGTATCTCCCCCAAAAGTAATTCAAAACAATTAAAAGAGTAGGGGCTATGAAACTCACCTGTGCAATAGTTACGATGACACAGTGGATGCACAGAAATGAGATGCAACTCTCTAACCGCGACCTATGATGAATGATATGATCTAATATAAGTCATGAAACAATGTCGTGCATGCAAACTCATGTAATCTATACCACTTGTACATTTGAAAATAATGTTTAACGTCGAAATGTATGTTTATGACATCTCGTCATATAATAAAATACTTTACAAGTATATATGTTGAATCAATATCCTACGATAGTCGTTTAATGATTTATTATGAAATTATAACTTTTCGTCGTATAATAATGTCATTTGAAAATTTTGTGAAAGTGACTAAACGGCCTTGAAAAGCTAGTTGTAAAATGGGGCACATCGAGTGTTAGGAAACAAACTCAACGGTTTTGGGAAGCTTGTATCATTATCTCAAAGTTTTAGCTTTTAAGTTTTTATCATAGAGGTCTCGATCATGGAGAAAAACATAGGTGAAGTATGGTACTTGTACCAAAAATATTCTTTAAGGGTGGTTTTCAGCAAAGTTTGAGTGACCGTATCTTACTTGTTACAACTCCGCTTGACGAACGGTTGGACGTTTTGGAAAATAGGCTAGGCGAACTCACTTTTACTAGAAGACATCATGTTATAAAAAGTACTACGTCAATGTTAAAAACGACCCTCAACATGGTCCTTCGTGGCCGTAATATTTGTCTAATAGAAATATATTAATTTTGCTTATATAATATAGTTACGGCAACTTTGTTTAAACACGTGTAATTTAATCGTTACTAGTCCGTTTTCTACGTTTTATATGCCCTTAACCGTGTTAAAGTATACTAATATATTTTTGATAAATCGACACATTTTATAGCGCTTAAGACTCATTTTTGACTCGTAAAAGTTGAGAATACATCTTGAATTTTCGAAACAAATAGTTTTCGTCGTTAAACTTGAAAATAGCATAACTTCTTCGTTATAACTACGTTTAACCCATTCAAGCGACCACGGTTTCGTTTTAAAGTATATTTTTGAATATCTAGCCCAAAATATTTTACAAACTGTCGGATTTTCCAGATTTCACAAATAAGATCAGACCACTAATTATAGTTGTCGAAATGAGTTTTCTCGCGTAAAACTTATTCTAACCACTTCAAACCAACTCCAAAGCTATTCTAAACCTACCATACACCTTCTTAGGGTGTCATGGGTTCCTAGATATCACCAAAAGTGATATGTTTCAAGGAGTAATTATAGGATGATGAATATATATTTATAACACTTAAAAACAATAAAAGTGGTATAGACATCCATATGACTTGCATATTTTTCTCAAATATGATGAAATGAACATGATATGAATATGAAAGATGAATATGAACATGAAATGCTTACTAGTTACTTGATGAGGTTTAATGAACAAAGGTTTAATCCTAAACACCCAAGGTTTTTATTTCAAACCCTAATCAAAAGTGTAACTAGATTGTTTTATAAACTTGGCTTGAAAAATTTTATGCTTTCCTTCTTAGAACTCACCATGGCGGTTATGGAGAAAGGAGAAGAGAGAAAAGATTTTTAATCCTTTTAGTATTTTTGATATTATGAGTAGTTTTAAGTTTAAATGAATATAAGTACAGTGTAAGAAGATATTTTGTAACAAAATGAAGCATGAGTCATCTTGGGTGTCGACATACATAAAAATTAGGCTAGTGGATGCATTTTGTAATAAATAAATATTTGTAGTGTGAGTAAATGTGTAGTTAATTAGGAATAAATGGTAACTTGTATAAATATTTGAGCTTGTAGGGTAGTGTTAACTAAAATAAATTTTAACGGGTCAAAATAAAATATATTGATGTCATAAAAATTATAAAATACTTTTCTTGCAAAATTTGAGTGAAATAATAATTACCGTGTAGTTTTTACGAAGACCGTCAGTAATTATATAAATATAACAATTTATATACAAAATAAATTTAAAACACTGGTAAACTCATAATATATTTTTATAATCTTAATATGAGTGCAAAATATGTTGGGATAATTTTTGGAAGTGTCGGATCAAATGTTCAAATAATGTTTACGCGATAGCGTTTATTTAATAAGAAAATAAGCGTTTAATGTAAAATGCAAAACCCATGCATAAATTGATATGAAATGATGTTACTAATGATGTGTAGACTAAATCTAATCTATATGAAATGTCACGAAATTACGAGTTGTCACATTCGCCCACCAAAAAGGAATTCGATCCACGAATTGGTTCGTTGGTCTCTCCGGTTTAGGGTTTGATGAGGCAAACTTTCCCATTCTCGAGCAAAACCCTCAAAGACTTTTAGGTAACCGATTTTACTTAATCCCACAACTCATCAAACAAGAACTGTCATACGATTAGGCTAAATCGGTTTAGGTAACAACTTGTTTCTAGCTTGATCTTTGCAACTCATCAAACAAGAAGCGTCACTTGGATCAAGCGAAACAAGTGGTTTGAAGAAAATCTTTTGAAAATTTGGCTCGATTACGGAATTGCTTACTCATATGAGACTACTACTCCCTTCATTGCATGATTCTTCCTGAATTAGACATAGGTGATCAGGCTATGTATAATTTAGGAGTAACTATGCAATGCTTGGACTAATCAACTCATATGATGTTTGGTGTTAAGTCATAAACCCACACGTATAATGAGTATGCACTTATAATGATATGATGAGATGCTATGATGAAGTAGTTATAGTCTAGGGTCAATGATGCAACCTAGTTCTCTATAACCGATGCTCGATACCAATCATCACACCCCAAATTACTGCTTTGCGGTGGAATGGAATACCTTGGGGGATTGTCATAGCATCAAAGTTACTGATTATATCGAGCGACCTAAAGTGTCGTTTGAAAATATCATTTGATTCATTAAAATAATCGAGTTTACAAACATTAGGTCCCAAAAGAAAATCAACTTGTGCGGAAATAAGTTTGATACAAGCCAAACGATGTTTTAAAGTGCATAAATCCCATGTGTGACGTCGTCATCACGACTCTATGATATGTCCATATGCATGCCATGAAGTGAATGCCTTAGATACGAGATAAAACATGCTAAAAGTGTCAACACAAAGGTTGAGTGAGTTCATAGAGTTTGTGTTGAAATGTAAAAGCCTTTAAAGAATGTTCATGCAGCAAAGGCATTGTAAATCCACTCGGTTCAAGTTCCGCCCATACAAAACTTGCAACTGTGTGTTTACAACCCTTTGCCAAGACATAGAATTGTCAATCTTGTTTGTAAGTAGGACATATGTGCATCGATATACACAAGTACTTAATGCAAAGAATCACACCAATCGAACCTCTTGACAAGTCTACATTGTTTGTTGTGTCTCATTGAATAACGGATTATATTCACCCCGTGTCAAGTCATCGAGGACACAAGGGTGGGGCGTCCACCGATAGTACCATCAATACCTCTCCATGGCTCCCGCAGAGTTGATTGCTAATGTATGTATGTTGAGGCATAATTGAAAACAAGTTTAGCACATTAAGGCACATATCGCAATAAACACACATAATGTCCAAAGAGTATAAGAAGTATAGTGTAACACAATTATATAAATGGTTTGAGTATTCGCAAGAGTAAAAACAAGTATTTAAGCATGTATCTCCCCAAAGAGTTTGTAAGAATTTAAGCGAGTAAAAGCGGGTATGAACTCACATTAATATGTAAAAGTTTTGAGTACTTTTGAAAGTAAAAATAGGTAATTAGCGATCCCCAAAAGTAATTCACAATTAAAGAGTAGGGGATGAAACTCACCGTGCAATGAAATGAGATGCAAATGAGATTCTAACCGCGACCTATGATGAATGATATGATCTAATATAAGTCATCAAACAATGTCGTGCATGCAAACCACATGTAATCTATACCACTTGTACATTTGAAAATAGAATTTATCGTCGAAATATATGTTTATGACATCTCGTCATATTATAAAATACTTTACAAGTATATCGTTGAATCAATATCCTCGATAGTCGTTTAATGATTTATTATGAAATTATAACTTTTCGTAAGTAAAACAATATAATTTGACAAGTCATGAGAGTGACTAAATGGCCTTGAAAAGCTAGTTATAAAATGGTGCACATCGAGTGTTAGGAAACAAACTCAACGGTTTTGGAAAGCTTGTAGCATTATCTCAAAGTTTTAGCTTTTAAGTTTTTATCCTAGAGGTCTCGATCATGGAGAAAATCATAGGCAAAGTAGGGTACTTGTACCAAAATATTGTTTAAGGGTAGTTTTAAGCAAAGTTTAAGTGACCGTAATTTATTCATTACAATTCCGCTTGACGAGCGGTTGGACGTTTTGGAAAATAGGCTAAGCGAACTCACTTTTACTAGAAGACATCATGTTATAAAAAGTATTACATCCATGTTAAAATGACCCTCAACATGGTCCTTCGTGGCGTAATATTTGTCTAATAGAAATATATTAGTTTTTCTTATATAATATAGTTACGCAACTTTGTGTAAACGCGTGTAATTTAATCGTTACAAGTCCGTTTTCTCGTTTTATATATCCTTAGCTTCGTGTTAAAGTATACTAATATATTTTGATAAGTCGACACATTTTATAGCGCTTAAGACTCATTTTTGACTCGTATAAAGTTGAGAATACATGCTGAATTTTACGAAACAAATAGTTTTCGTCTTTAAACTTGAAAATAGCATAACTTCTTCGTTATAACTCCGTTTTAACTCATTCAAGCGACCACGGTTTCGTTTTAAAGTATATTTTCTGAATATCTAGCCCAAAATATTTTACAAACTGTCGATTTTCCAGATTTCACAATTAAGATCAGACCACTATTTATTGTTGTCGAAATGATTTTTCTCGCGTAAAACTTATTCTAACCACTTCAAACCAACTCCAAAGCTATTCTAAACCTACCATACACCTTCTTAGGGTGTCATGGGTTCCTAGATATCACCAAAAGTTATATGTTTCAAGGAGTAATTATAGGATGATGAATATATATTTATAACACTTAAAAACAATAAAAAGTGGTATAGCTATCCATATAACTTGCATGTTTTTCTCAAGCATGATGAAATGAACATGATATGAATATGAAAGATGAATATGAACATGAAATGCTTACTAGTTACTTGATGAGGTTTAATGAACAAAGGTTTAATCCTAAACACCCAAGGTTTTATTTCACAACCTAAACTAAAAGTGTAACTAGATTGTTTTATAAACTTGACTTGAAATTTTTTATGATTTCCTTCTTAGAACTTCACCATGGCGGTTATGGAGGAAAGGAAGGAAGAGAAAAGATTTTCTTACACTTAGTATTTTTGATATGTATGAGTAAAGTGTAGTATTAAATGATATATGTGTAGTTTAATTAGATTTTTTGCAAATTTGAAGCATGAGTCATCCACCTTGTCGATATACATAAAAAAAAAGGACTAGATGCATTAAGTAATAATCAAGTGTTTTAATGTTGAGTAAATGTGTAGTTAATTAGGAATAAGTGGTAACTTGTGTAAATATTTGAGCTTGTAGGGTAGTGTTAACTAAAAATATAATTTTAACGGGTCAAAATAAAATATATTTAAGCCATAAAAATTATAAAAATATATTTCTTACAAAAATTGAGTGCAAAAATGTATCGGAATTATTTTTGGATGTGTCGGATCAAATGTTCAAATAATGTTTACGCGATTGCGTTTATTTAATAAGAAAATAAACGTTTAATGTAAAATGCAAAACCCATGCATAAATTGATATGAAATGATGTTACTAATGATGTGTAAACTAAATCTAGTTTATATGAAATGTCCTGAAATTACGAGTTGTCACAAATGAAATGTTCTATAATAAGTTATGATGTAATGTTATGCATGCAATTCGTATGATATCTATACCACTTGTGAATTTTTGAAAATAACATTTATCGTCGAAGAATAATCTTATAACGTCTTGACAATTTATAAATTACTTTACAAGTATTTATGTTGAAATGATATTCTACGATAATCATTTAATGATTTATTATGAAATTATAACTTTTCGTCGTAAAACAATGTCATTTGACAATTTCATGAAAGTGACTAAACGGCCTTGAAAAGCTAGTCGTAAAATGTTGCACATCGAGTGTTAGGAAACAAACTCAACGGTTTTGGAAAGCTTGTATCATTATCTCAAAGTTTTAACTTTTAAGTTTTTATCATAGAGGTCTCGATCATGGAGAAAAACATAGGTAAAGTATGGTACTTGTACCAAAAATATTGTTTAAGGGTGGTTTTCGGCAAAGTTTGAGTGACCGCATCTTACTCGTTACAACTCCATTTGAGAAACGGTTGGACATTTTGGAAAATAGGCTAGGCGAACTTACTTTTATTAGAAGACATCATTTTATAAAAAGTACTACATCAATGTTAAAAACGACCCTCAACATGGTCATTCGCGGCCGTAATGTTTGTCTATTAGAAAATATATTAATTATGCTTATATAAAATAGTTACGGCAACTTTGTTTAAACGCGTGTAATTTAATCGTTACAAGTCCGTTTTCTACGTTTTATATGTCCTTAACCGTGTTAAAGTATACTAATATATTTTGATAAATCGACACATTTAATAACGCTTAAGACTCATTTTGACTCGTAAAATTTGAGACAACATCTTGAATTTTACGAAAATTATAGTTTCGTCGTTAAACTTGAAAATAGCATAACTTCTTCGTTATATCTCCGTTTTAACCCATTCAAGCGGCCACGTTTTCTTTTTAAAGTATATTTTCTAAATATCTAGCCCAAAAAATTTTATCAACTGTCGAAATTTCCAGAATTCACAGAAATGATCAGACCCTTATTTATAGTTGTCGAAATGAATTTTTCTCGCGTAAAACTCATTCTAACCACTTCAAACCAATGCCAAAGCTATTCTAAACCTACCATACACCTTCTTAGGGTGTCATGGGTTCCTAGACATCATCAAAAATGATATGTTTCAAGGGATAATTATAGGATGATATATATTCATTTTTAGTACTTAAAAACAAATAAACTGGTATAGATAATCATATAACTTGCATGTTTTTCTCAAGCATGATAATATGACCAAAGTATGAATATGAAAGATGAAAATGATCATGAAATGCTTACTAGTTAATTGATGAGGTTTAAATAACAAGAGTTTATCCTAAATACCCTAGGTTTTTATTCCAAAACCTTGCTTAAGAGTATGCTAGGGTTGTGAAATTAGCTTGACTTGAAAAAAAAATGATCTCCTTGCTTGTAATCTTCCTTGGCCGGTTGATATGAAGAAGAAATGAGAGAGTATGTTTTTTTTACACTTTGATATATTATGTTGTATGTGTAGTGTAAATAATATAATAAGTATACTTAGGATATTTGTACTCAAAAAGTGGTGTGTCACCTTATGTATGTCGAAATACATAGAAATATAAAAGGCACGTGTATTTGATCACTTAAGCATGTATAGGTAGAAGTAAAGGTGTAATTGTTTAAGGATAAATGGGTAACTTGTGTACATATTTAAGCATTTAGGGTAGCGTTAGTTAAAAATAAATTTTAACGGAACAAAATAAAATATATTGAAGTCATAAAAATTATAAAAATATATTTCTCGCAAGAATTGAATGAAATAATAATTATCGTGTAGTATTTGAAAACCGTCGTAATTATATAA
Organism: Chrysanthemum lavandulifolium; assembly: GCA_022545495.1. Taxonomy (NCBI): domain Eukaryota; kingdom Viridiplantae; phylum Streptophyta; class Magnoliopsida; order Asterales; family Asteraceae; genus Chrysanthemum; species Chrysanthemum lavandulifolium. The sequence goes on along the minus strand of CM040243.1, from coordinate 243,048,874 downwards.
ATATAACGACTTATATACAAAATAAATTTAAAACACCGGTAAACTAATAATATTATTTTATAATCTTAATATGAGTATAAAATATATCGAATAATTTTGGAAGTGTCGGATCAAATGTTCAAAATAAATGATTACGCGATAGCGTTTATTTAATAGAAAATTATCGTTTAATGTAAAATGCAAAACCATGCATGAACTAGTATGATGATAATGATGCTAATGATATGTAGACTAAACCTAGTCTATATGAAATGTCATGATGATTGTTCATGAATTAGCGGCTAAACCATTAAGGTTACGCAAATTTGATACTCGTTGTAGGATCGTGAATATTATGTTGTTTGATGATTCGGTGCTCTAGGATGATGATAGTATATGAATGCCATGGTTAGAGAGATGAAGAGAGTAGAGAGGAATTCTAGAGATAAACAAAAGTGTAGAATATTAGATTAGAACTTCAACCCTCTACCTTGCAAGGTAGAGGGTATTTATAGGTTACAAACTAAGCGACATCCGACGGCACTGTGGATCGGTATACATTGGGTAAAGACCCGTCCTTCCTCCACGGTGTTACACTACGCTAAACTAAACTACTAACTACCTCATGATTCAATAAATAACGATATGTCTACGAGCTAACATATGCTAGACTATAGATGGGGTGACCGACACTTCACTATGGAATTTCCAATTCCTAGCAATCTCCCCCTAAGGGAGGTCACCCAATGTTTTACATTTCGAATCCTATCATTCTAATTTGTCTTCTGTTTTGAGCTTGTAGACTTCAATTCTTCAATGTCCACATTCTTTGTGCTTTTGTAGTGACTCTTCATTGTTCGATTATTTTGTACATTCAGTGGAGGTCTTTGAACTGATCCACATTATTGATGATCTTCGAGCTTTCATTGAGATCATCAGCCACAGTAAATCTCTGGATCACCCTTTATTGTGTTGCCATCATGTGATGTTGTGACTTTTGGACCGACATGCTCACACTTTTGAATCATGACATCTTTCCATCGAGTAGCGGAAGATTCTTGGTTCAAGATATTTGCTGACGTAGCGAAGCATAGTATAGAAATATCGAGCGAGTTATGTAGATATGCACCAGTCATGATTTCTTCAATTAAGTGTGGATCTTGTGAGCATGCGGCTTTGGATTGACTTCTCGATTACGATCGGTACCGCAACCGTCCAAATGTACCGCAAACAACAGTTAGCAATAAAACACACCAAAGTGTCTTTGATCACTTCGTTGAATTAAGGTACACGCCCACGGTTTCCGTTGATCGATGCAGTCGCTTGTAATCGGTATGATTCGAAGAATCTCTTGACGGGGTTTCACAATTTGTTCTAGCTGTTCTCAAACCGGAGCGTCTCAAAGAAGACACACGGAGTGAGTGAACCGGTAATTGAGATTCAGCGATTGATGAAAAGTGATTTGAAAAACAATCGCATATTGCTTAGAAGAAAGAGTTTTGCGATCTGACGAAGGTTTTATGAGAAAGATCAATTTTCAATCATAAATACTTTTATATTTAAAAGAGTACACATTCGATGTGCTAGATAAAAGAAGAGATTCGCACATCGAGCGGTTTTCAAAAGTATTTTTCAATCGAGATACTTTTTGTGTTTGAAAACATAAATACACATTCGATGTGCTAGAGAAAGAAGATTTGCACATCGAACGGTTTTCCAAAAGTATTCGTCAATTCCATTCTGGACCAAGGTTGATTCAAGATTGAATCTCCCCATCGTTTCTATCCGGTTGTCACAAGTTTGATCTTACGAGAAGATCTCACCTGTCACCCACAAAGAGCTTGTTTGATGTGGGCTCTAGAAGGATTTCCATATTCATTGTGAATATTTTTACATATCACTCGGATGTTCTAGCAACACCACAAGGATAATGCGTAGGACTCTTAATATATTCTTACTTTCCACATTGTGTGAAACAGCAAGTCTTCATTAATTTTGTGTCCTAATGAGATATTGTGGATGATCTCTTGGCTCTAGACTCAATCGTGCATATTTCGTTCCTATCTTTGAAGACTAGGAGAGGGTCTCCTTCTTCAATATCAACAATCTCTAAGAAAGTCGATAGATTATGTAGGTTCCCGTGAGAATGAAACAAGCCCTTTTATGAGGAACTTGAGTAGCTTGGGAAGTTGTAGTGCGGTGCTTCACTAGGTCCATGACGTCTGTCTTCAATACCGGTGTTACCTTAGTAAACACCGTAGCATATGTATTGAACCCGGTTTACGCCCTAAGGTTGAATTATTGGAGGTTATTTCTTTTCACCCTTTTCACATTCATTTCTTTTCATTCTTCAACCCCCGATTGCTTACGAGACTTCATTACTAGAACCTTGTTGGGTTTATTACTGATTACTAGCTCGTCTCAGTCGACACTCTTCCCATATTCTCATTTTTCTTCTTTTTTCATCATACCTAAGGACTCTACACTATCTAGTGGATTGTCCCTGGGTAGATCCTTCCGGCTCTGGCGGATCGTGGGAACAAATACCTAACCTAACCATCCTTATAACTCCATGCATAAAGTAAAATGGTCGGTCTTTTGGTATAGTTCATTCTTTCTTGAAACCAATAGAAAAATCATTTGGAAAATCAATCAAGGTACCTTTGATACGAGATCAAAGCATTTTATACCTTAATAGTTTTGATCATTTAGAAAACCTCCCCCTCAACCTGTGCATATGATTTAGAAATTGTTTAGCACATGGAGGCAAGAGTTCTTTGAAATAATTTCTTTGAAATAATTTTTGATCACAATTTCCATAGAAAAAGCCATTTGATTTTCTTTGATAAATTCTCCCCCTCAATATGTGCATAGGATTTTTGAAATCATTTTTATCACATAGAGGAAAGAGTTCTTTTGAAGCACATCCACGATCACAAAATCCATTAAGAGACCATTTAAAACTCAATCATGGTACTTTATGTTAAAACATAAAAGCTTTTGTACCTAGATAGTTTTATTTTCATTTAAATGCTCCCTTCAATATGTGCTTGAGATTGAGCGTTTAGCACATATGAGAGAGCGACTGCACAATTGAATCAAAGCGATCACCTTTTCTCAAATTTCATTACTAAATCACAAATTCTCTCTCGATCAAAATATCAAACCCTTTGAGATTTTGGATCCCAAGTGATTTAATACGGTTTAGAAAACATGGGAGAAAATGTGCACGATTTAAAACTCATCTTGTTTTAGGATAAATGCTCCTCCTCAATCATGTTCATCATATATTGAAATCGTTTGGCACATGGAGGCAGAAGTGCCTTTGAAGGACTAAAACCAATTCCATTAAAACAGATTTGAGATTTAAATCATGATCTCTCCCCCGATCAACAAATTTCAAACCATTTGAGATTTGTGCTCCCAAAAGAATTAAATCATTTAGAAAATTTTGGGGAAAGACGTGGCAAGAGTTGATTTTGAAAAATGACAGATAAGGACCATTTTAAGACATTAAAGATTGTTAGTGTCAGGTATGATTGTTTTAAGAGATCTTTTAGTAAAATAAAACAATTTCACAATCAAACAAGAACAGAAAGAATTTCATTTTGACAGATCTTTGAGTTTTAAAGAAAATCATACCATGACATAACATTAAATCTTTAGATCACCGCATTTAAATGTACAAACCGGAACTTTTATGAAGAAATATTGTATGAAAATATTATATTATAAATCACTCTCCCCCTCAATCGATGACCGAAGTCGATAATTGAGTGACATAGGTTTTGATAAAAAGAAGTCCGGTGATTTTCAAAATTAAGACCAATTTATTTTCAAAACAATATTTTCCATTTTCAAAACAATTTAATATATTTTGAAAAATGGTATCCTGCACAAAGATCGTTAGGTGGTTGAGAAGCTTACATTGATGTTCTTCTTTGTGGGGCTTGGAAGAAAACCGTCTGCAGATGCAGATGAGACTTCTTACGTTGCATTTTAATGCCAAGCGAGGTCAAATTAAGCTCCGTTTCTTCAATCACTTAGAAGAAAACCATCTGCCGATGCAGTGAGACCTCTTACGTTGCATTATGCCAACTCTCCATAGAAGTCCAATTAAGCTCCATTTCTTCATTTGCCAACCCAAGATATAGTTACCCTTTCCTTTCGGCATCCAATCATCATATTATGTGGGATCCGGATTGGGAACATTCTTATACCAAAATACACGCATCGTTAGTGAACACACATCTGAGATATATGGTGGTCGACATCACCCAAACGACAATCGACTAATAAAAGTCAATTCAACATATCAATCGGTTCATATAAGGCATGGGAATAATGTGTTTCATCAAACTATAATCATCTAAACCTAACAATCATATCCTAAATTCCTAGTCCTTCGACATAGGCAAATATCATTTTAATTAAGCGTGGGATAATTAAGAAAGCCCGTTAGATGATATAGATTTGAAAACATTATCCCCCAATCAATGACTCATTTTCTAACAAGTTTAAAAGCTGAAGTCATTAATTGAGTTTTCAATTTTTGAAAACTACTGGCGGTTGATTTTCAAGCAACTCATTTACCACCATTTTGAAAACAACAAATATTTTTCGAAGAATTTTAGACGGAAAAACATTTGTGTAGGGCAACAGATCCTTGACATACTTTCCTCAAATTTTTTTTAGGATAAGTGCACGAAATATTTGAAAAGTTGGTTAAGTGACACTTTCCTTCCTTGAAGAGCGGGTTGCTATCGAAATAATAGCAAACCATAGTTAAGCACGGGTTCTGATGCGAAATAGCGCAAACCATAGTTTAAGCGGGTTACGATCTGAAATAACTGTAAGCCATTTTTTGAGACATGTTTAGAAAAGAATATTTACACCTCCTGCTCGAACTTCATCTATGGTCCCGTGCCATTATTGAATGACATTTATAAGACCGTAGATGTTATCGATACTAGAAGACATGTCATGAGAAAACAATATTTTTGGTATTTTTCAAATTTTCTGATTTTTATGGGTTTTTGATGGTTTTATATTTTTCTATTTTCTTTTGCTGGTTTTATATTTTTGTATTTTGATTTTGATAAATATATACAAAGATAGAAGATGATATAGTAAAAGAAGATGATGATCTGATCTTAGAGATAAGGATATCAAGCGACCCGTTGTAGAAGATAAGTCATCATCTCTTAAACATTCACCACCAAAGCAAATCGAGGCTCCATAATAGAAGCAGAACATGAGCCTTTGAGAAGAGAGACTTTGCGACTTCCCCAAACCGAAAATCCATTAGATGAGCGATTGAAGCTCTATTTCAAGCTTGCTTTAGCAGGTGCACAAAAAGCACACCATTATCATAAATCCATTGCTCCTTTTAAGAGCGATAATCTAGATTCTTTGTTGGGGTTATATCATCAACAAAACGACAAAGTATCACCCCACTCTTTAAAATTCTTTTCATATTTCATTACCACTGAAGTCGAAGCAATCCATTCCAAGAGGTGTCAAGAGAACAATTCCCTCAAGTAGTTGAATTGATGCGTCGACCTCTTTGTATAATGCTCAAGAACTCTCCCAAATACACATCATGAGGGAATGAAAACACCTCCCATGTTCACATTTTCTTCCACGATGATCGTGTATGAAGCTCAAGAACCAAGTACACCAATACCCAAGAGCTCTCCGAATACATATCATGAGGGAATGAAAACACCTCCACAATGTTCACATTTTCTTCCACGATGATCGTGTATGAAGCTCAAGAATCCAGTACACACATTCCTACCGAAAGAATAGCGATAACACCTCCTCATGTCATACATTTATCTCCCCAATATGTCATACTTGTGTACCTCATTTATCTTGAAACTTTCTCTTACATCTCTTCCCCCACGTAGTTGGAACAAGAACACTAGAAGCTACTAGATACACTGAGTTTCTCTGCGGTAATGACATTTGTCTTCCCGGGATAACTTCAATAACTTAGAAGTATTAAGTTCATCATGTGTAACACCCCAACCCGACAAGGGTCCGAATGCCACATTATGGAGTCATATCAGAACATACTAATAAAAATGCAAGCGAAAGTCTTGTAAAATAAAATACCAATTCATATAAATGAATGACTTCAAAAGAAATAGAAAATCTAACATGTCAAAAGAAATAAAATATTGAAACAAATGTTCTTCCAAATGAGTTCAAAATAATAAGGGAACTAGGGTCGGTTCACTCCAAGAGCTCCTACTCTCAGCCCATCAAAGCCCATCTTCAAACCTAAAACCTGCCGCAGGAAAAGAAATGTGGCTGAGCTTAAAAAGCCCAGTGAACAGATATAACAAAACGAAAGCTAAATATAATCAAAATACAAAAAACGAATCAGAGGAGACTGATAACAAAATCGTAACGAATGAGGACAATGAGTCTATGAGTCAATGAGGAATCTGCAGAACACAATATTAACATATTTCCCAGAAAGAACATAAATCAAAAGACCAAAGTACAGCAAAGCAGCGAATCATTAAACAAATACAAACACATATAAATAACCAAACATACAAGTATCGAAACATAATCATATCGGAGTTGATGAACAATATCATAATCAAAACAAGTAACCAAACGGTGAACAAGCATATCAGTCAACGGATCAATTAAACATGAATATGGTAAAACAACAAATCAGAAAATCAGATATACATAAGCTAAGCTGAATTCCATTAGCAGGTGGAAGCAATTGCATAGAATGTAAGCATGACAATCACACAAGTCAGAAAATCAAAAATTAATAAACATGATAAATATCATAACAAGCTGAGATACTAATAAATGCATAAGCATGTCAGTCACAAGTATATGTAGGAAATACTGAACGAACATCATAATCAAATGAAGTAACTAAACAAGAATATAGCATGGCAACTAAACAAGTCAACTAGACAGATAACATAAGTGGAACCTTATTTCTTCATGAACTGGTAACATGAACATAAGCGTAAACATGGTAGTCACAAATAGCAAATAGGATTACTAAATGATAATCATAGCCCACGAAATAACTGAACGAAGTATAACATGATAAACGGCTAAATCAAAGGATTACATATTAGCATGGCAACCAGACGAATCAAATAGTCGCATACTAGCATGGTAGCGGATAATCGGATATTAGCATGATGACGGATGAATCGGTAACTACATACTAACATAGTAGAGCGGAGAAATCATGTAATCATATACCAAGCATGGTAAATAGATAGATCAAATAATCATATAATAGCATAGACCACACTTGAATCCCATAATCATATAATAGCTCGGTAAACGGATGAAGTGGTAATCAAGTATAAGCTTGGAAGCCAACGAAATAGAGTGAAAGCATAGTAAATCAAATGAACTAAAGGCGAGTATAATAACCAAATGAAGCTGAAGCATGAGTCCAATAGTCAAACGAATCACATAAGAATCTTGAGTGAATAAGTAGTCAATGAATAGTGAATAGGCATAGCAAGCGAATGAATCGAATATCAGATAGTCACATAATAACCAAAATCAGAATATTGTCACGAGCACCTAATACTAAAGGAGATACTCCAATAGTCAAATCTAACAAATCACATATCATAACCCATATATGCCAAATCATATAATAACCAGAATAAGAATGTTGCCCCGAGCGCCTATACTAAAGGAGATACTCCAATAGCCAAATCTACAAATCATAACCAATATCATATCCAATCCGTCAAATCATATCAAAGTGTACATGGGTAGCTAGCCCAATGTACCAAAATGTGAGGGGGTGTATTGCACACACGCACCACATCACCAAAACTGAACTGAGTACCTAGGATGCATCCATACGCTCCCGCAAAAAAATCATATATACATATGCGGTTCGAGGCGTACATACGTATTCATAATGGCCAAGTGATCACATATATCATATCATATCATAAAGGGGCGTGGGGACTAATCACACCGCCCGGATAGTGTCATGCCATTGGTGCATCAATGACATGGTCATGGTACCTCCATGACTAGTTAGCTCGGGAAACTGAACATAACGAATCATATCAAAGTATATCCATAATCATATCATATCCTAACCAATCATATGAGCATAACTGAATCATATAATAGCAAACGGATATCACAACAGATCTCATAACAAAACGGATAGTAGATCGAATATCATAACGGATGAAATCATATCAAAGAAATCATAGTAAAGGGAATCATATCAAAGATAAGTAACCAAAGTCAAGGATCGAGAAGTCATGAGAATAAACCCTTAATGAGAAAGGGTAGAATATATGTACCTTATGCAACGCAAGCAAACCACCGTGAAAGCACACGAAAATCTGGAACTACTCCTTCCTCAGAGAGTCTACACGGATTAATGATCACGTATTACTTATTGGCGCGTAATGTTATCCGAATTTACGTAATTATGGTTTCTTTCTAATTTTTATAGCTTTCCATATTTAGTAACTTTCCAAAAGTAACTCGTCGTATTTTAATAAGTTTAGGTTACAAATGCTAATTAAATAAAATTAAGTCTAATAATAACAATTATCGTGGTTTAGGGTTTAAGATATAAATAATCCAAAATTAGGGTTTAAAGTGTAAAAATATCAAAGTCTAAAGTTCCAAGTGACAAATAACTAAACTCCAAAACTCAATATTATCTTTAGGATAGTGTAAGGTTTATTTTGTCAATTTATAAAAGTTGAGGGTTTGCATGCGACACTTACCAAAGCTTAGAGGTTAAAATGTAAATTTAGTTTTAATAAAAATCAATGCTACGTAATATATATGATTCCATATTTGCATGCAATATCGACTCGACAAGGACCGACGAAGCCGTGACGTATTCGAAACGAGCCTTCGGTACGACTACGATACCGAGACTTGACCCGAGTATTCATTCACACACGACACACCCTTTTTTTTTAAACCCAACATACACGCACCCGCAATTACTAAACAATCAAGTCTAGTGTGTACGCATATTTTCCTACTGTTTTAAACTTTCACTAATCATAAAACTAGCAAATCAGGTTATTCATATGCAATTTAAATGACTACTTACGACCTCAACACATGCAATTTAAATGACCCAAAACTCAGCCTCGTTATACACAAGCGGACAAATTCTTCATTCCTTATATCATATTACCATAAGACTTAAGTTATTTAACTGATTTTATACATCTTTATGTTACTATATAACTTAAGTCTCTGGATCATGTAATACAAGAGTGAGGATCATGTTATTCATAAGAATGTCAAAATGGTCGAATCAAGAAAAAACATTAGGATGATTAAGGGTTACGAGACACATACAAAACAGAAACTCGTGATCACCACGATCACTAATATTCAAAGAAGCCCAAACAGAACCCCCAAGACCCTCTCGGTACCCTCCAGTGAGACCAGGACATTAACAAATGTGAAACAAAATAACAGGTGGCGTGAGGGGATGTTACGAGCAGCCAAAAAAAATCATCACTCAAACAGCCCACATAGCGCGACGTAAAACAACCCTATATATAGGCGTGTATCTTAGGATTTCATGCGTGATTTCATGTGTGGATATTAACGAGAAAACAAAGATATATTAGAAAGATTATCATGTTGTTTCACACGTTCTTAACCTTGAATTAAATGTTCAAGTGTCGAATGGAAAACAGATTAGAGAGTAAAACGAACCTGTAAGTCGACCTCGAAAAACAAAAACCAAAAGGAACCAAGACTAGGCTCAGATTAACAACCCAAATCTCCAACGACTTGCACTCCTCTTTGACACCGACCTGTGCATTTTCTTTTTTCTTGACAGCCTATCGAAATGAGTTTTTCTAGTTTTTCTCTTGTTGTTATCGTTGTAAAGATAAGAACAAAATGGAATGATATACGGTTTAAATGGAGAGGATAATATCGTGTATAAGATTAAGGAGAATCTTGTATAACTTAGGAAAGGTGTGTACGTGGCAAGTGATAAACAAGGTAAATATTTAATTTATTCAGTGATGTGCATGCTATGATTTAATCTTATCACAACCGAATAGTAGGGAGGATTAGTTGACGACTCATTCTTCCAGTATTCAGTTCAAATTTGTGTTTATCACTTCTATCTTTCGGATTATGTACCATGTTCCCAAGACATGAATGGGTCCAACATAACTTTTAAACGTGTGATATCATTAAGTCGCAAGGGTGAGCCGATTTGTATAATTTCTTAGGTTAAAGATTTTATTTTGTAATTTAACTTATAGCATAAGTACATAACTTAGTCAAATGTTCAAAACTGTAGGTAATATTTGTATTCGAAAGTTCAAATGTTATCTCGGATTTCAGGTTGTTATAATTCTCCCCTTCTAAAAAGAAAATTTCGTCCTCAAAATTGAAAAGACGTAAAGAAAAGAACTTACCGAATCACGAAAAGAAATGCCAATAAATAGCCTCAAGCTCGGAGAGGTTCTTCCAAAAGAATCTTCACAAAAGAAAATAGTTTTATCTCTCATGACTCGATTCAGACAACTAGGATAGCCGCAGGCTTTTCACATAATACAAATCATAATAAATTTGATCCAACGAATATGAAACAAATAGGTGACATATGATAGTTGAAATTTCTCAAAGAGATATATGAAGCACGTATACATACGAGACAATTTCTAAGGTAGTGTTAATAGTAGAAAAACTTCATCAAATCAAACCAGATTCCGAACGGATCAAGGAACTTGCTAATCATTAGAGAATCACATACCGAATTATCAAACATATCAAGATTTTCATAAAGAGATGGGTAACATATTCATACTCACGATCAATTGAGCACATATCAGAATATCAAAAGGTATCAGAATGTGAAATTGAATGGGTAGGATACCTGCACGGTCGAGAATATCATCAAGGCTGACGAATCACAGATATAATTCTAATTCATCAAACGTACTAAACTCATGCACTTCTCAAGACATCGTATGATCCCAATAAGTTCAAGTCATATGATCTCGGTATTATCACATTGATCAGGCGTCATAATACTTGCATCATATGAACATGTCCTTATTGCCATCATATTCTATTCTGAGTCGTGAAAAATAATCTACTAATGCCAAATCAAATCATATTCACATACAAGTGACAAGCATATCATCAAATCAAACTCTAGAAAAATAAAAATTCAGAAGGCTAATCGAGAGCTTAACAATCCACGGAAAGAAGGAAGGTGGCCGTCTTACTTGAGAAGGTTCATCATGACTCATTTCTGACGATCCAAAACAATCTCAGGCGCACAAACAGTGCCAATATCACAAATATGATCTTGCTGGTACTAATCACATAAACAAAATAGATGATAATCGAAATCTCTCAAAGAGATATAAGATATGATACAAAGCTGAAATATTATCAAAATGCCAAATCATAAAACTTCACAATTCAAACCGAGTTCTGAACGAATCGAAGAAAAGTAATATCGATCAAAATCGCATAACAAAATATCAAACTGTCTCAAAACGCGTGACAAACAAATCAGAGTAATACAAGTCGCGCCCAATCATATGAAGCAGACTCATCTTCACAACATCTCAACGATGGGACTGTTGACCAGAATATGCCCAAACTCCTGGTAGTAGTTTCTCCGCACGCCTAAAGTACGCCGGTCATAATCTTGTCTCCGTGTTTGCGCCTCTGGTTGATCCGTCTAGCACCCTCCAGCAGCATCCTGATGTCTCCAGCAGCATTACAGTCAAGTGCGGCTTTTGCTTCATGAACCTCTACAGTTCAGAAACTGTTGCAGCAACGCAGGGTCGACACCATCATATTCGACTCTACGAGTAGTCTCCATCCAAACGATCGACAAAAGAATGCGCGAAGATAAACAAACAAAATCAAATGCGAAAAGAAGAAGGTCAAATCAGCGAAGACAACAGAATATCATAGTCAAATCTGAACAAAAATCAAAAGAATCGAAAGAGATCGAAACAGACAGAAGCCTAATGTCTACCCAAGTCCTCACAGGTCAATCCTAAGGTCAACAAGACGAAACCTTTGCTCTGATACCATAATTGTAACAACCTAACCCGACAAGGGTCCGAATGCCACATTATGGAGTCATATCAGAACATACTAATAAAAATGCAAGCGGAAGTCTTATAAAATAAAATACCAATTCATATAAATGAATGACTTCAAAAGAAATAGAAAATCCAACATGTCAAAAGAAATAAAATATCGAAACAAATGTTCTTCCAAATGAGTTCAAAATAATAAGGGAACTAGGGTCGGTTCTGTTAGGAATTAGAAATTCCATAGTGAAGAGTCGGTCACCCCAAATATAATCTAGCATAAGTTAGCTCGTAGACATATTGTTATTCTTGTTTTATTAGTTAGTTATTTAGTTTAGAGCAACACCGTGGAGGAAGGACGGTCTTTACCCCCGTATGCACGATCCACATCAGAAGGAGGACGTTTAGTTTGTAACTATATATACCTCTACCTCCCAGGTAGAGGTTGGACCTTCATTCATCTTAATCTAACCTTCTATGTTTTCTTTCACTTTCTCTCTCTAGAAAGGCTCCCACTTTCTCTCTAAAATCTCTAAATAATTCGACCATATTATTGTTTGTTATGTGTTTATGAAATCCAATATCCTCTGAGGTTCACTCCAAGAGCTCCTACTCGACCCATCTTCAAACCTAAAACCGTAGTAGGAAAAGAAATGCGGCTGAGCTTAAAAGCCCAGTGAGCAGATATAACAAAGAAAGCTAAATATAATCAAAATACAAAAAGCGAATCGAGGAGGCGATAACAAAATCGTAATGAATGAGGACAATGAGTCTATGAGTCAATGAGGAATCTGCAGAACACAATATTAACATATTTCCCGGAAAGAGCAGAAATCAAAGACCAAAGTGCAAACAAAGCGTGAATCATTAAACAAATACAAACACATATAAATAACCAAACATACAAGTATCGAAACATAATCATATCGGAGTTGATGAACATTATCATAATCAAAACAAGTAACCAAGCGGTGAACAAGCATATCGGTCAACGGATCAATTAAACATGAATATGGTAAAACAACAAATCAGAAAATCAGATATACATAAGCTAAGCTGAATTCCATTAGCAGGTGGAATCAATTGCATAGAATGTAAGCATGACAATCACACAAGTCAGAAAATCAACAATTAATAAACATAATAAATATCATAACAAGCTGAGATACTAATAAATGCATAAGCATGTCAGTCACAAGTATATGTAGGAAATACTGAACGAACATCATAATCAAATGAAATGGCTGAACAAGAATATAGCATGGCAACTAAACAAGTCAACTAGACGGATAACATAAGTGGAACCTTATTTCTTCATGAAGCGGTAACATGAACGAGCGTAAACATGGTAGTCACAAATAGCAAATAGGATTACTAAATGATAATCATAGCCACGAAATAAGCGAGCAGTATAACATGATAAGCGGCTAAATCAAAGGATTACATATTAGCATGGCAACAGGCGAATCAAATAGTCGCATAATAGCATGGTAGCGGATAATCGGATATTAGCATGATGACGGATGAATCGTGTAACTACATACTAACATAGTAGACAAAGAAATCATGTAATCATATACCAGCATGGTAAACAGATGGATCAAATAATCATATAATAGCATAGACCACACTTGAATCCCATAATCATATAATAGCTCGGTAAACGGATGAAGTGGTAATATGAAGTATAAGCATGGAAGCCAACCGAAATAGAGTGAAAGCATAGTAAATCAAATGAACTGAAGACTGAGTATAATAACCAAATGAACTGAAGCATGAGTCCAATAGTCAAACGAATCACATAAGAATGCTGAGTGAATAAGTAGTCAACTGAATGACTGAATAGGCATAGCAAACGAATGAATCAGAATATCAGATAGTCACATAATAACCAAAATCAGAATATTGTCACGAGCACCTAATACTAAAGGAGATACTCCAATAGTCAAATCTAACAAATCACATATCATAACCCATATCCGCCAAATCATATAATAACCGAATCGAATGTTGCCACAGCGCCTATACTAAAGGATATACTCAATAGCCAAATCTACAAATCATAACCAATATCATATCCAATCCGTCAAATCATATCAAAGTGTACATGGGTAGCTAGCCCAATGTACCAAAATGTGAGGGGGTGTATTGCACACACGCACCACATCACCAAAACTGAACTGAGTACCTAGGATGCATCCATACGCTCCCTGCAAAACAAATCATATATACATATGCCAGTTCGAGACTGTACATACGTATTCATAATGGCCAAGTGATCACATATATCATATCATATCATAAAGGAAACGTCAGGGACTAATCACACCGCCCCAGATAGTGTCATGCCATTGGTGCATCAATGACATGGTCATGGTACCTCCATGACTAGTTAGCTCGGAAGCCGAACATAACGAATCATATCAAAGTATATCCATAATCATATCATATCCTAACCAATCATATGAGCATAACTGAATCATATAATAGCAAACGGATATCACAACAGATCTCATAACAAAACGGATAGCAAATCGAATATCATAACGGATGAAATCATATCAAAGAAATCATAGTAAAGGGAATCATATCAAAGATAAGGAACCAAAGTCAAGGATCGAGAAGTCATGAGAATAAACCCTTAATGAGAAAGGGTAGAATATCTGTACCTTATGCAACGCAAGCAAACCACCGTGAAAGCACACGAAAATGCGGAACTACTCCTTCCTCGGAGAGTCTACGGATTAATGATCACGTATTACTTATTGGCGTAATGTTATCCGAATTTACGTAATTATGGTTTCTTTCTAATTTTATAGCTTTCCATATTTAGTAACTTTCAAAAGTAACTCTTAGTATTTTAATAAGTTTAGGTTACAAATGCTAATTAAATAAAATTAAGTCTAATAATAACAATTATCGTGGTTTAGGGTTTAAGATATAAATAATCCAAAATTAGGGTTTAAAGTGTAAAAATATCAAAGTCTAAAGTTCCAAGTGACAAATAACTAAACTCCAAAACTCAATATTATCTTTATGATAGTGTAAGGTTTATTTTGTCAATTTATAAAAGTTGAGGGTTTGCATGCGACACTTACCAAAGCTTAGAGGTTAAAATGTAAATTTAGTTTTAATAAAAATCCATGCTACGTAATATATATGATTCCATATTTGCATGCAATATCGACTCGACACGGACCGACGAAGCCGTGACGTATTCGAAACGAGCCTTCGGTACGACTACGATACCGAGACTTGACCCGAGTATTCATTCACACATGACACACCCCTTTTTTTTAAACCCGACATACACGCACCCGCAATTACTAAACAATCAAGTCTAGTGTGTACGCATATTTTCCTACTGTTTTAAACTTTCACTAATCATAAAACTAGCAAATCAGGTTATTCATATAGACCATAACTCACACTTGAATCAAAAGACACCAAAACTCTACCTCGTAGATGACTACTTACGACCTCAACACATGCAATTTAAATGACCCAAAACTCAGCCTCGTTATACACAAGCGGACAAATTCTTCATTCCTTATATCATATTACCATAAGACTTAAGTTATTTAACTGATTTTATACATCTTTATGTTACTATATAACTTAAGTCTCTGGATCATGTAACACAAGAGTGAGGATCATGTTATTCATAAGAATGTCAAAATGGTCGAATCAAGAAAAACATTAGGACGATTAAGGGTTACGAGACACATACAGAACAGAAACTCGTGATCACCACGATCACTAATATTCAAAGAAGCCCAAACAGAACCCCCAAGACCCTCTCGGTACCCTCCAGTGAGACCAGGACATTAGCAAATGTGAAACAAAATAACAGGTGGCGTGAGGGGATGTTACGAGCAGCCAAAAAAAATCATCACTCAAACAGCCTACATATAGGCGTGTATCTTAGGATTTCATGCGTGATTTCATGTGTGGATATTAAAGAGAAAACAAAGATATATTAGAAAGATTATCATGTTGTTTCACACGTTCTTAACCTTGAATTAAATGTTCAAGTGTCGAATGGAAAACAGATTAGAGAGTAAAACGAACCTGTAAGTCGACCTCGAAAAACAAAAACCGAAAGGAACCAAGACTAGGCTCGGATTAACAACCCAAATCTCCAACGACTTGCACTCCTCTTTGACACCGACCTGTTCCTTTTCTTTTTTCTTGACAGCCTATCGAAATGAGTTTTTCTAGTTTTTCTCTTGTTGTTATCGTTGTAAAGATAAGAACAAAATGGAATGATATACGGTTTAAATGGAGAGGATAATATCGTGTATAAGATTAAGAAGAATCTTGTATACCTTAGGCAAGGTGTGTACGTGGCAAGTGATAAACAAGGTAAATATTTAATTTATTCAGTGATGTGCATGCTACGATTTAATCTTATCACAACCGAATAGTAGGGAGGATTAGTTGACGACTCATTCTTCCAGTATTCAGTTCAAATTTGTGTTTATCACTTCTATCTTTCGGATTATGTACCATGTTCCCAAGATATGAATGGGTCCAACATAACTTTTAAACGTGTGATATCATTAAGTCGCAAGGGTGAGCCGATTTGTATAATTTCTTAGGTTAAAGATTTTATTTTGTAATTTAACTTATAGCATAAGTACATAACTTAGTCAAATGTTCAAAACTGTAGGTAATATTTGTATTCGAAAGTTCAAATGTCATCTCGGATTTCAGGTTGTTATATCATGTGTACTTGTTATGCTTTTTTATATGCTTGTCTCCTTCCCCCTTTGCTAGTTTAGACACTTCATAATCTGCAACATAGTATAAGCCCAAATACTTGAAATCTTTATGAGAAGAACACTTGAACTCTTGTGATAATCAACTTGCAGAAGACTCTCTATGACTATTTTTATCAACCCTTATGTAGACAATTTGAAGTGACCCTGAAGAAGAAAACTCGATAAGCCATACTTGAAAGCGAAGTCAACTTCCCACATTTGTATCTTAAGCTTGCACCCAATGATGGAAGAACGTGTATAGAATTTATGCTTCAAGCAAATCTCTAAATACTCACAACCCAAACAAAGTATGAGACATTAACACCTCTTGAGATTATCCACACGTCATATGCGTGTGACAGAGTAAAACAAAGTAACTCTAATAGTGATAGTTAACGGTCTTCAACCATCCACCTTGACCTGGTAACTAGATAAACCAAGTCTTCAACTCAAATTCTTAAGCCCGAGCAAGTTATCAAATAAGAACACGCCTTTGTGAAAGTCAACTTCAATCTCAAATAAGTGATAAGCGATTAACTCAAGTAATCAACTTGTGTCAAATGTCCAACACGTGAATAAATGTACAACCGGATGTACATTGACCCACTTAATGAATGGAACAAATGATTCCTCAACATCAATTCCATCTTCCTAAAGATATACATATAGAGGCCGATCGGAAGATTCACCAATAATGTCTTGAGCGGATGAGAAGTCATTTTCCTTAATGTTCATGTGGTTGATTTCTGAGTGCACAATAATCCGTGAAGATTTGGCAAAGGAATACCAAAGAGCGGATTATTATTCAATAGTGCAACTGCAATATTACAATAGTCAATAACAACGCCTCGAGGAATAACTGGAGATTGGGTTTCTCGAGGAATCACTGCTAAGGAATATGAGCAAGTCTAATTGGGGATTGAATATGACTTTTCAATCTCCCCCAATTAGTGCTCTCCCCTAAACTGACAATCTGTTTGATTAATGCCTTGAGTAAGAAGAAGTCTTTAGATTGTTAAATGCAACTCGTCTTTAGTCTTCTAACATGTAGCAGAGAATGTAGACCCGACTGTAGACTCGACCTTCTTCAAGATTTTCCAGTTGGGGAATAGATAGTTAACATCTTCATCACACTAAAAAGCATCCCAATTAACTTACATCTTGCAAATCCCTTACCAAAAATCCTCCCAATCAAACAAGAACAAAAGATCTTCATCAAGGAAATTAGCAATCACCCAGAACGAACACACGAAATGGTAACACCAAGCAAACAATCACATCAAACAAGAACGAAGGTCATTCGAATCATCATGTTGATGTGCACGTGAAGCATTAACGGAAGCACTTGTCTTTAAACTCATTAGCCGTGTGAAGATGTCAACCAACGCTCTTTGAAGAAACTCCATGTAACGATGACCCGATAAGAAGAAGCTCGGTTCTTACATGAGTTAGGGCCGTTTGACCATTTATTCTCTAATATCAATCAACCATGCAAAAATTCACACTTCTTCTCCCTCAAGAATTGCATACGGAGATGCCATTCTTGATTAAGTAAGTGAATATCATCCAAATGTATTCTATTCACACTTCTCCCCGCAAAATTAGCACATGATGTCGCCATCTTCATTATATTGAGCAAGTGGAATGAGAAAACAATCAATGGTAGCCGGTTCACTTGATGGACCAAGCGCATGGAAAAGTATGAAGCATGTTGATGAGAATGGTCATTAATAAGAAGATTTCTCTTCTTGAGAAGATAATCATCAAGCGCATACATTGCTTTTCTTAGAGGAACGAGGCTTGAACTGTTGTGTTCAAACGTCATAAGAAGATTTCTCTTCTTTTTGAAGATAAAGCGCACTGAAACGTACACTTTTCTTTTCTTTAGAGAACGAGGCATGAACTGTTGTGTTCATACGTCATAATGTTGAAGTACGAGGCCTGGACTGATGTGAACAGACGGCATCAATCTCTCTCTTTTCATCTACTCTTGGCAAACTTATAATCAACCCCATTATCATTCAGTAGGCTTATTGTCATGACAACTGATGAAGAAAACCCAATTTGATGAATTTGACCCTGAAGTAAACTACCCCGAACTCGTGACTTAAACTTGCACATATGTAACAAAGAGCGGTGCCGATTTCCATTAGCATCTCTAAGTACTCTCTAAATACTCTATACTCTTCAACCAACCAACCATCAAGTATAAGACGTACATCACCTCTTGAAAATCCACAATTGAATGTGACACTGAGCACTACAACGTAACTCCTTAAAGTGATAGTTATTTTGTGGTGGTAAGAGCCTAATTCCCCCAAGTGGTAAAAGAAAAGGTAAAAGATACCCAACAATAACTAGATTTCCATGTCTTCATTTTTGATAATAAGCTCGAACAAGGATCTTGAAGAATCTTCATCCAACCATCCCCGATACCTTCAGATACTAAGTACACTCGCCGTGATATTTCACTTGACTTCAAATAAATAATAATGAATTAACGCGTTGTCACATCTTCGGTTAAGCGCTCAATTCTAGCCTCTTTTGACGTTTTAAGTGAACTTTGATAATGGTTTTCATCCGACCATGGTTAAAGGCACATAACCCGTAAAACCATGTAATAATCAAAGCGCCATGACGAATATCCAAACACATCCAATTCATGAAGTACACCGTTTATCCCTTCTTGAAGCGAAAACGTAGCACTAGCATTAAATAAGATCCCAAATACACTTTCCTTTCTCAATATAGTTCCATCAATACGGATTTTACAATTCTATGGTTTAAACCGAGAAATAGGTTCTTTCGCGGGATTTTACAAAACCAAAAATAAACCGTAAGATAGATCCGAAATGCACTTTACTATTACCGGATGTTTCCATTGTCACGGATTTTACAAGTCTATGATTTAAAGCGAGAAATAGGTTCTTTCGCGGGATTTTACAAAATCAAGACAAAACCGTAAACAATGTCAGCTTGAATGTGTTATAACAGCTTTGGTTTCGGTGAATATCTGTTTTAGGGGAACATGCAGCGGTTCATCAACAATTCTTTGTCCAACATCAACAATATCATCACCCATCCAGTAAACACTTTGGTAAGCACATCATTCACGCATTCTGTCGGCTATTGCAGTAACAACATGGTGAAGTAAACCCGATATGCCAAACTTGATCTTGAAGTGAACTTCCCTAGATTTGTTACTTAAACTTGTACTAATCCTTGTGAAGAACAAACGGTGTACCCAATGTACAAAACCTCTTGACGTATCCTCAACTGCGTGAGACACTGAAGTGATAGTTACGTTGTGGGTTAAACGAGAAAGAATCACAACCATAACTAAATAGCCAAGTCTTTATCACACTCTATCAATGCCCAAACAAGTCATCTTCGTGGAAGGGTAGAAAGAAAGAAGATGAAAATAAGTAAACGCGCCTGGAAAATTTCACAACAAATCCAAATAAGAGATACCGTACAAACATCCCCGTAGTCAACTTTTTCCAACCATCAATTCAAGCCGTGACAAAATATCATCCATGAAAGTGTATACACCAAATCTCTTTAACTCACATCATCAAACCTTATGAACATCAAATCTCTTCAACAAATTTCATTTAAGCCAAGTCACATGTAGTCCATTACCGACCCAATCATGTGTATTGCCCGAACATGGTCACATATAATAATAGAGGCCCGGTCAATGAAAATAAATCCAAACATCCAAGTTACATATTTCCCGGTTCAAAATTACAAAATTCACATCCATGGTTCTTATATTTCATGGGCAATTAACATCCATTTGAAGAAATCACTAACTCTTTCCAGTCTATCATTATCTTCGGTCTATGTCAAATAATTAATTCTCACAAATCCGATCCCAAGTCAACATTAATCAAGATCCACAATATCCAACTTCCATGTTCAACCTATGACATTAAATCTAATCCATAATCAAAAGAACTAACACCCCCAAATTGTGATATCTCATTCGAATGTACCCCCTCCACGTCCAAATGTATTCATCAAACAGCATCATGAGCATAGCTTAGGCCCAAGGCTATCATACCGCCCAAGTTGCAAAAAAAAACGGTCAGCCCATAAAGAAAAACACACTCGGTCCAAAGTTAGTATGCCCTAATCTTCGGGTATTTAACCTTTACTTATCACACATTTGCCTAAACAATACTTCCATAATAATCTCACACCTAAAAGCACTCCTATCAACAAACCCTAATCACAAATACCACCGCCCCCTTTTCAGTCTAAATCACATCTTCCCTGTGTTTGGTCACACAAACAATATGCTTCAAACATCTCTGTGACCTCGCCACAGGGTTGGCTCGAGGAAGAGATTGGCTTTGAGATCAAACAAAGAGAACCAGTTAGGTTCGAGATCACATCGAAGATAACCGGGTAGGTTTTAATTGGTTTGGATTTTGTATTCTTGAATTGAACGAGTAAGGTAACTAAACATGACATTCATGTTATAATTTAGTACTTTTAAGACTCGGATATTAAAATGGAGATAACTCCTCACATGATCAATGAAGAACCCGTGTAACCCTTATAAGATATATTTTGTCTTTTATGCAAGAGGTTCACAAATATGAGATCCTAAAAGTTGTCCGTTTGGTTTATGGTTTGACCGACCATAAGTTGTGAAGTTTGATTTGATTAAGAGATAAAGCTTGTCTCAATCTGAGATTTGTTTGTAGTTTTGATTAGAGGCTTGTTTGATAATGAGAAGATGAGGGTAAGAATGAGAGTGAATGAATCCAACGGATTTGCTTTTTGATTTCAGATTTCTGATTCATGGACTGAGGATGGTTAATCAATAACCTGAGGTCATGATGATATGGTATTTGGTCTTATGTGGTCGAGTCAAGTGAAAGGTCAACAAGTCGAATAAGAGTCTGGTAGACAACTCGCATCAATATGGAGTCAAAGTTCATTCATTCATTATCATAACTCGAATTCTTTAAACAGTTTACACAACACGCATCTTGTTGACTCAAAAGTCAAACAAGCAACTCGCTTTTGACCCATAACCAACTCGGTTGTGTAGTATGTTATTAACTCGCTTTAAAGAAAACAAGTTTAGCCAAGTCGTTTTTGACTTGTTAGCAACTCGCTTTACATTTATTGTACACACAACTCGCATACTGACATTAGTAAGCAACTTGTAGTTGACTAAATAGTCAACCCGCATCCTTAAAGCTAGTACCCGACTCGCTTCTGAATCTGGACATGATGGCAAACCGCATAGTGTACTAATAACAGACAGGCAACTCGCAAAGAACAAAGATGAATTTGGACATGACCTTGACAACTCGCTACGAAGAATACCACAACCAGCATAGACGAATGAGTGCATTAAAACCAGTTTACACAGTTAACAGCTTCTTACTGCAAGTGAATACCAGATTCTGAACAGTTTTATCACATGTAAATAATATCAAAACGGTTAATAGCTTAAAACAAATTTGATCATTGAAGAGGAAAAAGAAAAAACTGCTCAAAACATTATGTAACACTTGAAACCGCATTATGACCACGAGACCAACATAAACCATACTCAATAACCATATTCAAACCAACATATGACCCATTCATAAAATCAGATTCAACAAATATGTAAAGCAAATCAACAGACTTCACAAACAAGACGCATCAAACATGTCAACCCGCATACAAAACCGAGAGCAAAACCATACGAAACATCAAGAACAACACAACCTTGGCTCTGATACCAATTGTAGGATCGTGAATATTATGTTGTTTGATGATTCGGGTGGTCTAGGATGATGATAGTATATGAATGCCATGGTTAGAGAGATGAAGAGAGTAGAGAGGGAATTCTAGAGAGATAAACAAAAGTGTAGAATATTAGATTAGAACTTCCAACCCTCTACCTTGCAAGGTAGAGGGTATTTATAAGTTACAAACTAAACGACCTCCTGACGGCCTGTGGATCAGGTATACAGTGGGTAAAGACCTGTCCTTCCTTCACGGTGTTACACTACGCTAAACTAAACTACTAACTACCTCATGAATCAATAAATAACGATATGTCTACGAGCTAACATATGCTAGACTATAGATGGGGTGACCGACACTTCACTATGGAATTTCCAATTCCTAACACTCGTAAACCTAGTTTACGATAAACGATGAATAGTGAAGCATGAATAGTGATTTTCTCCGGGAATGAATAGTGTTTCGTGAATAGTAAAATTTTGAAATACGTTCTCAGAATATCAAATCGACTCCGAAAATGATGAATAGTAAAACGATGAATAGTAATCAATGAATAGTAAATTCTTGAGATGAATAGTAAATTTTCAAAGTTTGTAAAACGACCAGAAATTACGAGTTGTCACATTTGAAGATTGGAGTTGGAGTTATACAACCTGAAGAAGAAAAGGTAGTGTCCCCATCACGACGTCCTCTAATGACACATCTACCTTGCATTTCATGATCCGGTCTCTAGACTTCTAAGCTTGAACTTTGGGCGAACGGTAAGTGGTGATGACTTAGTTATAGATTTAGACTACCTGCTTGTTCTTCATTTTACACCAATTATATATCCCATGTCTTATCCTACCCTTTAGTCATGAAGCGTGTCTAGGTGATGCAACGACCAATCTTTGGTGTCTTGGCCATGGATTTGGTCATTTATCATTGATTTTGTCTACTTCGCGTGACATGTTAGTAATGACTAGTCACCCATAACCTTTGTCGTGTCTACCCATATTGTCTTGAGAATTGTTTAGCCCTTAACTCTAGTGGTGGAGATTTGTGTATGACCAAGCTTATGATAGAATACATGCTATGGTATGCGATTGAGTGATCACCTCAAAATTGACACTTAGAATAGTTGAGAGATTTGAGTGTTTGTTCCTTTTCGTGAGGTGTTCGACTTTGTTTTATTCTAGCATAAGGGATTTTTAAACTCATATTTTCCGTGTTTTGGGAGATATCTTTTAGGAATCTATCTAATATGGTCTACTTGAGGGCAAGTAGAGTTCAGTGGGGGATATTTGATAACATCAAATAGTCCCGAATATTAAGTGTCAATTTCCCGTTAATGCTCGTTATTTATATCATTTATATGGATTTACGCTTGTTTTCCATTGTTTTCCACTTTTAGGTAAATTACGAGCATTGGAGCTAAAGAGACGCGGAAATAGAAACATTACTAAAGATTTATCACGGTATGCTTATTTTGAAGAAGTTACGGCGTAACTCATCTCTCACATTACCGTAACTATTGCGTGACCCGAAGTCCAACTTATCAAGAGGTTACGGCGTAACTCTTCCCAAAGGTTACGACGTAACTCCATTAGGTCAAAAGAGGTTCCACGCCAGCGATACTTACGCCGTAATCGCTGCATCACTTATGCGTAACCGATTTTATTGAAGACTACGGCGTAACCACTTATAAGGTTACGCCGTAATTCAGCGAATCTAGTGCATTTACGAAGAAATAGAAGGTTACGGCGCAACTCCTCTGTTGGTTACGCCGTAACCCGGACTCGGCCTATAATTACCCCACTAATTCCAAACATTTCAAAGCATCCCATTCCACACACAACACTTTGAGAATGTGGTAAAAGCTCAAGGAGGTCTAGGAAGCATCTGGATTGTTTCAAGCGAGAAGTCACACCATTACGATAAGCTTTAGCGTTTATTATTTCTTTACTTTCAATTCATGTATTTCGTACCTTTGAATATTGAATTGATGTGCATGATTAATATGAGCTGCTAAGCACCCTTTGGTGCTAGCCTAGTTATGATTCTTTAATTGTTTTGTTTACGTTTACCTTTACTTCCGTACAATTATTTCTAAGTGTATGCATGCATAGTTCTTTGGTAGTCACCCCTGGTTCGGTAGTTTTTAATGGCGATAGAGGCCAATTTCCTAGGAGATATGACCAATTGACCCTAGGTGAGCGGATGAGACGGAAGGGTAAGATATGACCAACCGGCGACCCTTTCTACTTGTGCGATTTGACCAACCGATCACCTATCGTTTGGATGAACTTAAGAATTGGGGGTGTAGTGTCTAAGTTCCTAACGGCGGGCACTCACTATTTAGAATCTAGCATGTAGCGGTACTTAATGACTCGGCTTAGGGGACCCGGAACAACAGGACTTATGACGGTGCGCTGATTTCTCTGTGGTGGCATCTTTGCCGATAGGTTAGAGGCGAATTGACCAAATCTTGTCCTCTCGAATTTGACCCACTTGAAGTAATTGGAAGTAGGTAGACGTGGACATAACTAGCTAGGAGGATTAACTATGTTAGCACCACTATTCCTCTATTGATTTTCCTTCTACCATTTATTTGCTTTTATAGTCGCATTAGTAGTTTAATTAATTAAAACCTATCAAACCATTAATATTCGTGACAATTAGACTTAGTAATTATCGACACACATAGCTCTTGGGACGACCTCGGCTTTACCATGTACTACACTACACACGACCGGCACACCGCTTGCCGTTAGTGCATCGAGGTAGACCATAGGTATAGCAAGACACTATAAATATTAAGACACAGTCGATAAAACTGCATCAATCATGTTAACAAATAACAATCATAAAAACTTAGTAAAACATAAACCCTAGATTTTAGGTTTAAAACCCTAATCAATGTTCAGAATTTATGAGAATAAATTAAAGATAAGTAAGTGATTACCCTCATTGTTTCAAGTGTGTGAATTTTAAGTTTTTGATGATGTTGTGAATTTTGAGTGATGAAGTCCGTCGGTTTTCTATGTTGTTTTTGTTTTTGTTTTGTGAAAATGAGAGATCTTTAAGTTTATAAGTGTTCCATCTAAAAGTGTGGCGGTCTTAAAGAAAAAACCATCATGCTTTTAGGTATTTTTCTTATCAGAACGGTTAAAAATAAAAAATAAACAAACATTAATCTAAAACAAACTTTCTAAACAACTTAAAAATATCATAAACATTCATTCAACTCATACAAAACATGGCAATCATCGCAATCATTAACACATAGTCTTTTTTAGGATTTAGAAAATCCGATAGTTAAAGTGTCGGTCACCTCAAGTATATATACTCGATAGAAAGCTCGTAGTCGTAGTCATTTAAGGAAAGTAAGTAGTTTACTTAGTAACACCGTGGAGGACAAACGGGTCTTTACCCACTGTATGCTTGATCCACAGCCCAAAGGTGGCGTCTCATGTTTATACCTTTAAATACCCTTTGCCTTCCAAGGCAAAGGGTTGGAGCTTTCATAATTCATTTTTCTTTGTCTCTCTAAAGTTCCCATTCCCTTTCACTTTCTCTCTCTAAAACTATAAACCATACGCCTCATATTAAGCATATGATGTGATTGTAAAAACTAAGATGCTACAAATGGTATCAAGAGCCATGGTTTGATCATCTATCTTTCATGTTCTTTGTTTATAGTTATAGTTGGGTTAAAAGTTTGGTTATACGCGTGGGTTTATGTTATACGCGTGGGTTTTAAATGTATACTTTTGATAAGCTTAAAGCTTTAGATTTTACACTTGAAAACTCAAGATTCTTATGGGTTAAGGTTTATTGAGTGTTAATATTTCAGTTTCTTGCAAAAAGTTTCAAACTTTACGTGTTTTTATAAGTTTTTAAGCTTGGTTTGGTTTGGGTGTACTATCCTACGCGTAAGAGTGAAAAGTGGTTTGGATCATCAAGTCTTAAACTTTATTGTTGTTTTGGTGTTTTTGATATTGTTTCATCATTACAATCTGGTTACCTAAACGGTGTTGGGCATATAAATCTGTGTTGGTGTTTTTGGTATTTCCTACGCATAAGAAAACCCTAATTCTACGCATAAGGTGTTCTTCACGTGATCTTCGAATCTGTTGGTTTACTCAGTGTTTTCTTGCTTGGATAAGCCTGAAAATACTTCGACTTTGGATATCTTTTACACTTGGACGAGTGTAGAGGATATTTGGGTAAAACCTTAGTTTTACGCATAAGCCTAAAAGCTTACGAGTAAACTTATTACGCATAAGATCATCTTACACCTAAGGTAACCTTAGGCATAAGGTCTCTAGTCCTGACAGTTTCCCTATCCCACTGCCAAAAAGAAGACAGCAAGCGTAAAAGCTTACGAGTAAACTTATTACGCATAAGATCATCTTACACCTAAGGTAACCTTAGGCATAAGGTCTCTACTTCTAAGCCTTTAAGTCTACGCATAAGCTTAAGTTTCATCTAAAATCTACGCGTAAGATATTAGTCTACGCGTAAGTGTTGTTTACGCGTAAGCCTCAGTCTACGCTTAAGGATCTACGCCTAAGTGTTGTAATCATGTCCTCCGTTGCTGATGATGTTAAAGTTGCAGGATCTGATACTCGTCCTCCCATGCTTGATAGAACCGATTATGATTCTTGGTTTCAAAGAATCAGACTGTATTGCTTAGGAAAGGAAAATGGGGTTAACATCCTTAAGTCAATTGATGAAGGACCATATCAAGTTGAGACTACCGAGACGTTCTTGAAAGCGATGTTGATGGTTCGGTGATATTAGGATTGGATAGACCAAAGACGATGATGAACTTCGATAAGAAGAAGAAGAGATACGATGTCGACATCGGGGCTTCAAATATCATACTTGTGGTTTACCTAAGGACATTTACAAGTTGATCAATCACAACATCAAGCAAAGGCAATATGGGACAATGTTAAGATGCTTCTCTCGGTTACGAATTAACCAAAGAAGAGGGAGTCTCAAGCTGTATGATGACTTTGAGAACTTTAAGTGGAATCTAGGGAAGCAGTTCTTGAATACTACGTGAGATTCCACAAGCTTGTGAATGACATGAGGAATATCAAAATGACTATGCCAAATATCCAGCTCAATTCAAAGTTTGTGAGCAACATGAATCCCGAATGGCACAAATTTGTCACTGCAGTCAAGTTAAACAAAGGATTGAGGAACACAAATTACGAGCAATTATATGCTTACTTGCTTCAAAATGAGAAACATGTTGTGTTTGAACGAATTATCTTGGAAAAGTTCAAGACCAATTCCAGAGATGCAAGCTCATCTAATGATTCAACTGCATTCTACACTAATGTAGGAATAACCACCAAAGAATCACAAGTCATACCAACTGGAAATGGCAATCACAAACTCATTCCGGATCCGGTATAAGCCTCCGGACTCGCACATTCATGGAACATCTTGTTAATCAATTGGCTCTAATGGTTAAACAAAACTTGAACTTCACCCACACACCAACAATCATATCGAACCGCTTCAAATCTCCACAATCATGCTACGATCAAAGAAGGAAAGGTAGTGGTGCAAAATGTGCAAGGACGACAGAATGAACAAGGAATGGCGGGAGGGGTTATGGAAATCTTTGGTATAGGTGGAGGATATGTGGTGTCGAGAATCGAGGAAGGAACATGACTCGTGGTCGGGGAAGCCAATCAAATGTTACAACTGTGGTGGAGAAGGACACATTGCAAGGCGCACATCTCCAAAACGTACACAAAATGTTGAGTAATTTAGGGATAAAATGTTCGTACAAGCTCAAGATAATGGAGCAGTTTTGGATGAAGAAGAATTGTTGCTTTCTTCTTGAAGGAAATGCCAAAACGTCACGATGCGAGATGTAGATGAACAACGGTGGTATGGGACACAACAATCCAAATGCATTTCAAGTTGCCGATTGTGATGCATTTGACTATGATGTCGATGATGAACCTACTGCCCAAACCATCTTCATGGCTAGCATCTCACCAATGGTCTCTCCAAAGGCTCTTTCACCACAAAAGGCCAGTCTCTCCAAGGAATCAATCATATCAGAGGTATTAAAACTATACGATGATGTTAAAATGCAAAAGATACACGACAAGGTACAATCAACTGAAATTATTGAATCAGATATTGAAAATATAGGTAATATCAATGTTATCCCATATGATCAATATGTGAAACAAAATGAAAGTGAAATTGTACCAAGTGATGCATCTTCTGCAGTAAATGATGATTATATTTTTTATGAATACACTGCACGTGCTCCTGAAGATTCCATATCCTCTGAACTAAATTCCTATAAGGAACAAGCTGCCATCTATGAACAACGTGCTAAGTTTGAATTGACCACCCGTGAGCAGGAGATGGATAACCAAATACGTACAGTCATTAGAAAAAGTAACTTTAGGGAAGAAATGTTAAAACAAGAGTTAAACTCCTTACAAGAAAAGCTTACTAAAACTGTTAAGCAAAAGCCAGAACTTCAAGAAAATGTAAAAGTGCTTAAACGAATCAAAACTTTTGAATGACTTTTCCAACCTAAAAACTTTGAAAAACAAACTTGAAAACAAACTTTACATACAAGGGAACACCATTCAGAGTGCTCACATGATCACTAAGCATAGAATATTAAGAGATAAACATAGTATCCCCCTTGTAGAGGTACCTAATCCCGAGTATGGAAAAGTTGCTAGAGCTGCACAAAAGGTAGTCTATGATGGTAATGAGATTCTTAAGCCTAGGCAAACACCATCATGTATTAGAAGCACTGAAGAGGATAGAAAATTAGAAGATGCCTCTAGGGAGAGAATGGCAAAGAAGTTAAATGATCCTAAGTGTACAAAGCATAATATAACGTTTAAACCCCATGATTACACTAAAGAAAACTGGATAGCCTTGAATAAATTTAAACCTCAAACTCAATTAACCCCTGAGCAAGTATTCTGGAAGAAAGATTTGGACAAGCAAAATACCGATAACTTGATTGAGAAGAACCCTCCCTGTAGGAGAATTCCTCCAGCCAATGTGTATCCCCCAAATACACCTATGCATTTAGTGCCTAGAACTCTTGCCACACAAAGCAAAACCTTAGTCAGCTTATATGTAGTTTACCAACTATTTTTTGACTTTGAGAAAACATGTAAGAAGAGAATTACACCCACGGGGATTACTGAAGGGGAAAGGGGTTTTGAGCAAACCAAAGAGTGCTATTTAACTGAGGTCATGCCTTTCTTTAAACTACTAAAAGAACAATTTAAAAGTCTTCAAAAGGGAATTGACACAGAGATTAAAGAAATGAAAAAAGTGTTCAATGAAATGGAAGTTGAGGTTGAAGATTATGAACATGAGCTTAAAAGTAATAAAATTGAGAGGAAAAATCTACATATCTTAAATGATAACTTGATTTCTAGCTGTGCTGCTCAAGATGTGTTTTATACTGTCACAAATTATTCTATTACTGCTTCTCAATTTCATGAATTATCTGTTGCTCTTAAAGTTTCCCATGATTGTATCATTGAGCTTGAAAACACAAATTCAAAACTGCATGAGAAAATAGAACAGGATGATCATGATAATTTGGTAAAACATTATTCTAAGCTGGAAGTTGAACATTTTGATTTGCAACAAAACTATCAACATATCAAAGAAAATGTTAAAACCTCAAATATCAAGACATCCTTGGATGTTCCCGAGTTTGATGCGATTTTTGAAATAAGCAAATGTGACGAACGATTCGAAGCCATTGTAACACGATCGGAAGATTGAAAACCCAAATTTCACAATTAAATGGTGAAAAGAACAATGTGAATGGCTCCCAAATGCCTCCTCCTTTAGATTCTTAGTATTCTCAAAACTGTCATCTTCAAAACATCATTAATGTTTTACAACAAGAAAATGAGAGTTTTCTAGAAGAAAATGAAATGGTTAAACGACACTTCAAAGAGTTATATGATTCAATGAAAGTCACTCGTGACAAGAACAATGAAAAAAATAACTTCTTTACAAAAGGAAATTGAGAATCTAAAGAGTCAGGAAAAAGGGAAAATGCCACTTGTCTGTGATGAGAATTTTGTATCAAAGGCATCTGCGGATTCTAAGTATACTATGACTGTAAAGTATATTCCCCCTCATCTTAGAAATAACGAACGTGTGTGTCAAGAATATTTTTTGTATCTTAAGGATAATCTAGAATGCCTCTGTGAGATTGTCGAAGAGGATAGCATCAATAAACCACTTGATAGAGAAGTTAGGTATGCATGCTTATATGCCAAACGTTCTCAGGAGCTTTTAGAATGTTTAAGAGCAACATGCCCTAAATCCTTTTGTACTAAAGATAAAGTCATTGTGCCTTTGTTCTATGCCTAAAGTTAAACATGTGAACTTTGATGTGCATGCTAGTACTTCAGATCCCAGCACTTCTAGATCAGGAACACAAAAAGTAGCAAAACCAACTAATGTTCCCATCATTCCCTCTACAGGAGTAATCAGTGACACTAAGGCAAGCGTGTCAAAGCCTCTAGGCAATACAAAGCAAGATAGGACCTCGCAAGCTAAGAGTGATAAATGGAAGAAAGTAGAAGACCACCCTAGGAACAATAAGTTTGTGTTGAATAAGATGAATCATGTTGATTCTAGTATTAGCTATAAGCGTACTGTAATTAATTCGAATTCTGCTCCTAATTGCAAAACATGTAATGAATGCTTGATTTCTGGTATTAATCATGAATGTGTTGTGAATGATTTGAGTAATGCTGTCAAATCTATGGTAAAAAATGTTAACACTAGAAAACAGGATAAGAAGATCAGAAAACCAAGGTGGAAGAGGGCTAGAAAACATTGGAAACCAACAGGAAGAAAATTTAGTAATGTAGGTTATCAATGGATATCCAATGGCCGTAAATTCAATCTTAATGAGTTGTGCCCTAAATTATCTAGATCAATGCCCATTAGGAAATGGATGCCTACTGGTAGAACTATACCTTTTAGAAGTGAACATACTTTAAATAGATCTACTATTACTACTAGCCCGACATCTACCTACTTCTGATGTGGGTATTCCAATCTCATTCACTAACCAAGTGGAACCCATTCTCGCATGGGGATCCTAATTGTCCAGTCATCCATTCTTGTCTGTGTTAAACTACGGTCGCTCAAATCGTTCGTGGTACCGGACTCAGTTGTTCCAAGCATATGAGTGGAGATCGCTCATGACTCATGAACTTCGTGAGTAAATTTATCGGGACCGTTAGATTCGGGAACGAGCATTTTGGGGCTATTATGGGTTATGGAGATTATGTGGTTGGTGATAGTGTAATTTCCCGGGTATATTATGTTGAAGGTCTTGGTTATAATTTGTTTTCCGTCGGTCAATTCTGTGATTTTGATCTAGAAGTGGCCTTTAGAAAACATACTTGTTTTGTTAGAGAACTTGATGGTGTGGAACTGTTAAGAGGAAAACGTAGAACAAACTTGTACACCATCTCTATCGAAGATATGATGAAGTCTTCTCCAATCTGCTTGTTATCAAAGGCCTCTAAAACAAAGTCATGGTTATGGCATCGTCGTCTCAATCACTTGAACTTCGGAACCATAAATGATTTGTCTAGAAAGGACCTCGTAAGAGGTTTACCCAGATTGAAGTATGAAAAAGATCATTTTGTTCAGCATGCCAATTGTGAAAAAGCAAGAAACATACCCATAAACCCAAACCTGCAAACTCAGATATGGAAGTTCTTCATACTCTTTACATGGATTTGTGCGGACCCATGAGAGTGCAAATTATAAACGGGAAGAAATATGTGTTAGTCGTGGTTGATGACTACTCTCGGTTTACTTGGGTTAAGTTTTGAGGACAAAGGATGAAACTCGGATGTCATCATCAAACTTATTAAAAGCACTCTGAGTTCGACTTAATAAAAGCGCCGAATTATCCGAATAGACAATGGAACCGAGTTTGTTAACAAAGAACCGAGTCGGTTCTATGAAAGCATTGGAATCACCATCAAAGAAGTCTTCCACGTACTCTCAACAAAGCGGTGTAGTTGAAAGGCAATCGAGACTCTTGTCGAAGCCGCAAGAACTATGATAATTTTCTCAAAGGTTCCAATGTTTCTCTGGGCTGAAGCCATTGCCACTGCCTGCTACACCCAAAACCGTTCCCTTATTCACACCTCTCATGGAAAGACTCCTTACAAACTTGTCCACAACCGAAAACCAAATTTATCTCTCCTTCGTGTGTTCAGTGCCTTATGCTATCCAACGAATGATGGTCAAGACTTAGGAAAGTTAAGAGCTAAGGCGGACATTGGAGTTTTTGTTGGTTGTGCACCAAACCGAAAGGGTTACCGAATCTACAATAAAAGAACCCGAGATATCATGGAAACTATTCACGTCACGTTCGATGAGCTGTCAGAGCAAATGGCTCCAAGACAATCAAGTTCTGGACCCGCATCTCAACATTCATTAAGTAGTCCCACTAGTTCTTCTCTTGTACAAAACCCCTCACCGGCAGTTCCATATGTACCTCCTTCTGAAGACGATTTGAAGAAATTGTTTGATCCGATGTTTGATGAATACTATGAACCTATTGCTAATGATCAGTCTACTCCATCAACAGTGGCGGCTTCTAATCCAATCAACACAGATAATCCATCTGCTTCAATAACTCTATCTCAAGAAGCGCCAGCTGCAGATCACTCATCTTCATCCTCAAATCCTCAATCTTCAGATGTACATCATGGAAATGAAGCTACAAATTATGATGAAGATAACCCTTTTGCTACTCCCGAAGATGCTCCATTTGAGAACATATTTGCTCCGAACCAACTTGAACCATCTTCATCGGAGATCCAAACTCGCTACTTCAATTCCTCAAAAACAACCACACGAGCACCTTAGAAAATGGACACATGACCATCCATTGGACAATATCATTGGGAACCCTCTCGTCCCAAGAACCACTCGTAAACAACTTGAAACCGATGCCTTGTGGTGCTTCTTTAACTCCATACTATCTAAGGTCGAACCAAAAGATGTTAAAACGACCATCATCGAGACGAGATGGTTCAATGCCATGCAAGAAGAAATTCATGAGTTCGATCGACTAGATGTAAGGGAATTAGTACCGCTCCCGATCGTGCTATGATCATTGCTCTAAAATGGATCTTCAAAGTAAAACTTGATGAGCATGGTGATGTGCTAAAGAACAAGGCTCGATTGGTTGTGAAACGATACCGTCAAGAGGAGGGTATTGACTTTGAAGAATCATTTGCTCAGGTTGCACGTATCGAGGCAATCGAATCTTCTTGGCTAACGCTGCTAGTAAGAACATGGTAGTCTATCGATGGATGTAAAGACCGCTTTTCTTAACGGAGATCCGAAAGAGGTTGTATACATCACCACTCAAGGTTTTGTGAATCCGAGCATCCTACTCATGTCTATCGCTTGAAGAAGGCCCTTTACGGTTTAAAGCAAGCTCCAAGGGCATGGTACGACACGCCATCAAGTTTCTTCTATCTAATGGATTCAAGAAAGGAGCAGCTTGATCCGACATTGTTCACCGAAAGTCGAGCAAACACTTAATTCATGTTCAAATCTATGTTGATGATATTATTTTTGCCTCGATCGACCCCAATGAATGTGGCCGTTTTCTAAGGAGATGGGCTCCAAATTTCAAATGTCAATGATGGGAAAATGTCATTTTTCTTGGGATTACAAATTTCACAAAGTCCCGGAGGCATTTTTATCAATCAATCTAAATATGCTAATAAGATCTTAAAGAAATTTGGATTTGATTCTTGTGATCTGTTGACACTCCCATGGTGGAGCGTACTAAAGCGGATGAGGACCACTCGAGGATCATGGTTGACCAAACTAAATATCGTAGTATGATTGGATCCCGATGTACCTTACCGCCAAGAGACCGACATTATTCGTCATTGTATCCATGTATGCTAGATACCGTGCTAAGCCTACCAAAAGCACATTGAAGTCATTAAACGGGTCTTCGGTATCTCCAAGGAACCATCAACATGGGACTTTGGCACCAAGGACACCGTATTACACTAACAACCTATGCAGATCTCGACCATGCAGGTGTCAAGATACACGTCGAAGCACGTCGGGAGGTGCTCAATTTTTGGTGATAAGCTTGTGAGTGGTCTTCAAAGAAACAAATGAGTACCTCAATATCCTCTACAGAGGCAGAATACATAGCCATGTCATCTTGTTGTGCTCAAATCCTATGGATGAGATCCTAATTATCGACTATGGCTTTGAATTCAACAAAATCCTCTGTCATTGTGATAACAAGAGTGTCATTGTCTCTCAATGCAACAACGTTCAACATTCAAGAGCAAAGCATATCAACATTCGACATCACTTCATCGGGAGCAAGTGGAGAATGGTGTGGTGGAACTATATTTTGTGAAGACCGAATATCGCTAGCGACATCTTCACCAAAGCTCTTCCTAGAGAACGTTTTGAGTTTATCCTTCCACAACTTGGTCTAAAAAGTCTACAACCGGAAACACTCAAACGTCTTCAAGAGGAAGACGAGGAGTAAAGGTTTTTCTTCATCCATCTCTTGTACATAATTATTCAAAAAGAAACATACAAAATTATAAAACCTACAAAAAGAAAATATAAAAATATTAAATTTCAAAAATCCATAAACAAATAAGAAAATCTTTGAAAAAGTCCAAAAATATTATTTTTCCATCTATTTCTGTTCTTCGATAACATCTACGGACTTTGATTTGTCATTCAAAGAATGGCACGGGTCTTTAGATGAAGTTCGATTGTACATAAAACTTAAAAAAAAAAAAAAAAAAAAAGGGATGGAGAAAAGTGATAGTTTATTGTCATATCAAGCAGTAACCTGTTTTAAAAGAAAGAACAAAGCCATGCTTAAATTAATTTTTAAATCTTCATGCTCTGATTCTAAAAACAAATGTTTGTCGCCAAAAAGACACATGTTTTCATCACAAATATTTTTTCTTCTAAATGTTCTTCTGAAAAATATTTGTCATCTAATGAAAACAAAATTGCTTTAAAAATAACTCTAACTATATTTTTGAAAATCATCTGGACTTATCATTTGTCAAAATCTCTAACACTCAATCAACAACTAATGTCATTGATTGAGGGGGAGAATGATTTCAATCAAATCAAAAAGTTATTTTTCAAAAAATTGGCACGTAATCGAGCAAGGTCTAATTTTGGATAATAAAAAATAACAATGTTTTTGTACTATTGGATCCAGACCTAGGCTAATGTTGTATTTTCATAAGATACTTAAGCATGTTTAATCACTGGAGTTTAAAGTCTCTGAATTCGATCCTTATCAGTTAAATGTTTTAAAAGCAAGTCACAATTCTCCTCAAAAGCTTTCAAAAACAATTTAAATCAATAAAGATCACATATCACAAAGGATTTGAAAATTGTGATCGGGGGAGAATGCGTGATTTAAATTGGATATAAACTGACAATTCAATAAGTGGTTCTATAAAGATAATAACATGCACTCCTCCCTACATGTGCCAAACGATTTTAAATTTTTCATGCACATGTTAAGGGGGAGCATCTATCTCAAACCTAAGAATTGAAACGTGATTGATTTGTCTCTAAGTGCAGGTTCTCTCTAATATGTGCAAAACACTTTCGTATCTCAATGCACATATTGAGGGGGAGCGATCATATGAAAACCTCATCCTTCCCAAAATATTTGGTACAAAGTCCTTAAAATACTCGAAGTGATGATGATATCTTTAGAAAAACATTGTTAATCAAAGATTGAATTTCTCATTCTTAATCTAAGATTTCAAAGTTTTCTTGCCTCCATGTGCTAAAACAATTTCAAATATTTGATGCACATGTTGAGGGGGAGCTTTTTCTAAAAATATCAAAAACAATTCAGGTACAAAATGTTTTGATCTTGTATCACAAGTACCTGGATTGATTTTCAAAAGGTTTTCAATCGGTTTCAATGGCGGAAGAACAATACCAAAAAGACCGACCAAATTTACTGTATGCATAAAGATATAAGAATGGTTCGGTTAGTGTAGGACCTTACAAATATCAACCTTATCACTTTACCAAACAAACCCAACACTTAACCACGTGAAACAAACACAAACAAAGCTTAGAAATAAGATGAGAAAGATGGTGACTTGAAGATATAAATTCGTGTATATGTGAGATAAAGATAAACACAAGATGTTGTATATTCAATAAAGAAAACACACACACACACACTTTTAGCACACCCTCAAATGACCATTTGAGGGTATTTATAGTACAAGCAACTTAAAACCCTAAAGGCTTTGCTTGGGCTTTTCGTGGGTTAGACATGGGCTTGGGATGCTTAAGCTTATACAAGGCTTAGCATACGCGTAACATTTAACCAATTAGCTTAGCCCAATCCATGAGCCCGTTGACTATTCTATCACGATATCTAACACACATTATAAAGTTCCTAAACGTGAATGACCATCACTTCTAATAAAACTATTAAGGCTAACAATCTCCCCTGGGGTGGTCATTCAAACGATGCTCCACTTGATTAGGTCTCTACTTTCCTCGAGCAAGAACTTTGTGTGTAGATATTGAATAGTCTTGATTCTTTGTTCCTTCATGCTTTGTGATCGATAATGTGGTTGTTCGCCATTGTCAACTTCGTTGGTTAGGTGTCTCCACGTCATTCTCCATTTCTTTCTCCACCATGCTCACACTTCTATTTTCTTTTGGTTACCAATGATGTAGTTCTCGAGTCTTTAAACTTTGTAGATTCTTTGACATTGACGAAGAATCATCTCCTTTGATTATGATGAGAACTTTCATGTGTTGTTGGTATGAGCATGTGGCAAGTCTCGCACGATCCATCCGCTCGGAGCTTCCATAAGAAGAAAACATAAAGCAGGTTAGTAATAAGCGGATTCCAAGCACTTACAAGTTTGAATTTCGAGGTGTTAACATAAGGACGCTTGGACATAGTGTGAAAACACATCTCTAATTCTCACAGAGGCCGTTCTCGAACTGGAGTCCCACAAGTGAGATAACACGATATACCAAGTACATCTGATTCGGATGAGTCAACGAGGTACATCAAGCATCACCCCACGATCAGTAGACCGTTTGAGACACACTAAGCGTAATCCATGGGGAATTACAAGTGACTGTTGTCGGTCGCTTGATGTTGACCCTGGCGGGAGTTTCCATTCAATCATCAAGATCACAAGTGAAACTTCTCATAAATGTTACGGCAGATTGCTAAGACTGCGTGGGACTCTAGAATATATCACTTGTGTCCTTATTGATGAACAACAAGCGATGTCATGTCAAGTGTTCCTATGAGATCTTTTGATGAATCTCGTGGCTCTAGACTCGATAAGTGCATTTTGGTTTTCCGAGCGGAGACTAGGGAGAGGGTCTCCTTCTTCAATACCAACGATCTCTAAGAGAAAGTCAATAGATTATGTAGGGTTCCGGTGAGAATGAAACAAATCCTTTTAAGAGGAATTGAGTGGCTAGAAGGTTTAGTGCGATGCGCCACCGGGTCCATGACGTCTTTGTCTTCAATACCAGTGTCATCTAAGTGACAACCAAGAGTGAGATGAATTGAACCCGGTTTCGCTCTAAGGTTGAATATGGAGGGCTATTTCTTTTCACCCTTTCTCATTACATTTCTTTTAATTCTCCAACCCCTTCTTTCTCCTTTCTCACATTACTCCTTTTTCATTCATACCGAGGACTTCTAATACTAACTATGGGTATTGTCCTTGGGTAGATCCCTCCGACTCTGGCGGATCATAGGACAATTTCCTATCCTTAGTCACCTTATAACTCCATGACCGTCCTATTGTTGCCATAAAACCATTTTCTTTGAAAATCTCTCGAGTGTTTATGATAGAAAACATGTTTGCAACACTCAAGTGAGTTTTATATTTTCGAAACACTCCCCTTCACATGTGCTTATATGTTTTGACGTAATACGCACATAGAGGGTAGAGTTCGCACTTTTGAATTGATCGACTTTAAATGAACAAGACCGATCCCGATCGAGACACGTTTACATCACTAGAGAACTAGCTTGAAATTATTACCCGTCTGGTCAAGTCCATAGAAAGTTTCTCGAGATGGTACATAATTGTTCGTCAATTCATTGGTTTCATCCGAGTCGAGCTCATTTGAGATTCAAACCTCGATCATTAAACATTTTGATCACATTTTAATCACGTCTCCTCCCCTCAAAATAGCATATTCGTGATATTTTGATATCAACGATTAAAACATTTTAGAATCTTTTGGGAGACAAACGGATTTGATTTAAGCATGAATTTGGAACATTTTGTTTTATACTCCCCTTTAATAAAGCATATTCAATTAAAGGGTTTTAGAGGAGTTATCTTGAGCACAAAATATTTTGAAAGATTTTGAAAATCTTTTTGAACAATCTTAAAAAGGTGCTCAAGATGATGATGATTTCTCACCATTTTTAAATGTAGTACACGGAAGCGTACACCTCATTTTTCGATCAAAGCACGAGTTTTGATTTGAAAATAATCAAAAGTCATCATTTCGGTCCGGGTTTCGTACTGATGTATACGAAAGCCATTATTGAAGAAATTTTGAGAAACGACATGTTTTGGAAAACAATTAAAGAACTCTCGCTCAAGCATCTGTACATACCCGTATCATTGTTGAATGACATTTCTAGATACGTACAAAATATCGATTATACAAGAGACATGTCGTAGAAGAATATTTTTGGATTTTTGATTTTATAATGTTTTTGTATTTTTTGAA
Organism: Chrysanthemum lavandulifolium; assembly: GCA_022545495.1. Taxonomy (NCBI): domain Eukaryota; kingdom Viridiplantae; phylum Streptophyta; class Magnoliopsida; order Asterales; family Asteraceae; genus Chrysanthemum; species Chrysanthemum lavandulifolium. Next base: position 243,009,459 of record CM040243.1, on the reverse strand, counting down.
AGTTTTATATTTTTATATTTTGCTTTTGTTGGTTTTTCAAATTTTGTATTTTGTTTTTCAAAACTATTTACAGTGAAGCTTTTGGAAAATCATTTTCAACAAGATTCGAGAAGACGTTCTAACTCCTCGGGGTTAGGCTTCGCATTCCAATTCGTCGAACTAAATACTCAAACCTTTCTTTTGGAAGGGCTTTAGTTAATAGATCGGCGAGTTGGTAATCGATCTTCACGAAGAATAATTCAATGAGACCATTTTCGACGTACTCTTTGATGAAGTGGTAGCGGACACGGATATTCTTAGTCTTTGAGTGATGAGCAGGATTGCATGATATGGCTATGGCACTTTTCGAGTCACAATACATAGGTATTTTATCGAAAGTAAAGCCATAATCTGTGAGTTGTGTTCTCATCCATAGAACTTGAGCACAACACGCAGATAGAGACACATACCCGCGGTTGATAGTGCGGTGCAATCTTGTTTCTTTGAAGACCGGTGACTAACTTTTCACCCAAAATTGTGCTCCTCCGGATGTACTTTTGTCAGAACTTGGTCACTGCGTGGTCCGCATCCGAAAAGGCAATTAGATCAAATCCGATTCCTTCGGATACCAAAGTCCCATGTGAATGGATGTCTTGTGCACCGAAGATCCTTTTAACCTCTTTGAGGTGCGTTCGGTAGGCTTAGCTCGAAACCGTGCTAATAAGCAAACAACAAAATGAATATCCGGTCGACTAGCGTGAGGTACATGAGAGAACCAATCATGCTCCGATATTTCTTGGATCAATAGGTTTCCCAAACAAATCGGCTCCAATTTTTGGTGAAGTTACCATTGGTGTTCCGACCAAATCACAATTGTCCATACCATGATTTTCCAAAATCTCGGTTGTGTATTTCGCTTGATTTATAAAAATTCCACGAGGGGACCGATGTATTTGTAAACCAAGAAAGAATTTTAGTTCCCCATCATGGACATTTCAAATTTGCTTTTCATGAGATTTTCAAAATGTTTTGAAAGATTTGGATTAGTGGACCCAAAGATGATGTCGCCCACATAAATCTGAACAATCAAAATGTCGTTTTTGCATTTTGTGTAAACAAGGTAGGATCAACTGTTCCTTTGGTGAAATTGTTTTGGATAAGGAAAGAGATAGTTCGTCATACCACGCTCTTGAGCTTGTTTTAAACCATAGATTGCCTTTTGAGTTTGTAGACGTAGTCCGGATGTTCCAAGTCGATGAAGCCTTGGTCGACTCACGACACTTCTTCTTTCGTAGTTCCATTCAAGAACGCGGTCTTAATGTCCATCCGATAAACCGTGATGTTTTTGTGAGTCGATAGGCTAAGAATATCTGATCGCTTCAAGTCTAGCTACCCGCGAATGACTCTTCAAAGTCTATCCTTCTTCCCGTATGTATCCTTTGGCCACAAGACAAGCTTTGTTGCGAATGACGATCATTTCTTCATCCCGTTTGTTCTTCCATAACCATTTAAGATCAATGACTCGAACGTCAATGGGTCTTGGAACCTTTTCCCACGAGTCATGTAGACGGTATTGAAGAAGTTCCTCACATTGCTTCTATCCATGCGGATCCGCCATTGCCTCGCGAATGTTCTTTGGCTCTAGATTGCTATTTGAGCAAAGGTAAATGCACAAGTCGCAATCGGTGGCAAGTTGACGCCTTGTCCGAATTCGCCTTGATGGTTCACCAATAACTTGTTCAATCGGATGGTCTTTTGTCCACTTGAGTAGAAGGATACCGTTGGTTAAGCGATGCGAGTTAGATGGTTCTCGTAAGCTTGAAGAAGATTCACCGATTCCGTAGCAAACGGGTTTTCAAATAAGTCGTCATCTAACGTTGCATCGCTCGGTTTTGGTTTTGCTCATCAACCTTGGTAGAACGGTGCAATAACTTGAGTAGATGTAGATGATGTTGATGGAGTTGGTGCATTGGTTTCGACCGTTGTAGATGCATCTTACATTGGTGGTGGAGGATGATTTTGAGCGGGTGCGTGGAATGATCGTTTGATGCATTTGTCGAAGTTCCACCATAGTATTCATCGAACATTAACTCAAGAAATTCTCCCATTCTTGTTCTTTAGGATTATCAAATGAAGTTGATTGAGCTCTTTGAGGTACGAGTCCCGAACCGATGTGTCCGTAAGTCCGTCGGTTTAGTGCGGGTTCTAGAGCGAGTCTCTCGAAGCCATCGTGAAAGTTCGTCAAACTTCACATTCATCGTCTCCATGATTTTCTTTAGCCTTTCGTTATACACCCCGAATGCCCTCGAGTTATCTCGAATATCCAATGAAGATTCCAATATCACCTTTAGCTTTCAATTTTCCAAGATCTTCTCATCATTCGTAGGATAGCACAAAGCGCCAAACACGTGTAAGTAAGAGATATCCGGTTTTCGTTGTTCACAAGCTCATACGGGGTTTTATTAAATCTTGGATGGATAAGGGATCGGTTACGAGTGAAACAAGCAAGGCAACAAACATCGACCCACGAAATAACGGTGCACTAGAATAGATTAGCATTGTGCGGAGAGCCCACAAGAGTTCTATTTCTTCTTTCAACTACCCCATTCTCTGTGGAGTTCTAACGGTGATGTCCGATGAGTAATTCCAACATCTTCAAAATAAGCTCTTAACTCCTCGATTTGTGAATTCGGTCGTTGTTATGTTCTTACAACCCTTCGGAGTTTGAAGAAGTACTTGAATGCGTTTGTAAAGGTGATGATGATGCACGGTGCTTCGTCTTTTGATCTCGTAAACTTAACCCATGTATATCGTGAATAATCATCGGCGATAACAAGAATATACTTTTTCCCATTAATGCTTTCAACTCTCATTGGGCCACATAAGTCCATGTGCAACATATGCAACTTTGCTTCCGAACTAGGTACGGATTTGGGTTTATATGATGCTCTTTGCTTTTCCTTGTTCGCATGATGGACATAAGTGATCCTTGGTGTATTTGAACTTTGGAAGTCCGTTGACGATGTTGTCTTTGGCAATTTTGTTGATGGTGTCGAAATTGAGATGAGATAACCTTCGTGCCACAACCAGATCGTGTTCCGGATGCTCGTGTCATAAGACATATTGGTGATGAAGATGCCATTTTGTTGATGTCGATAGCATACAAGTTTGTATCACGATTCCCGATTAAGAGAGCGATGCCATCCAAGTTTCTAACGAAGCAAGCATTTTCCTAAAAGCAACCTCTAAATCGCATCACGAATCGCCTGATCGAGAACAAATTATGTCCCAACCTTCGACATAGTAAACCCGAGTGATCAAATAATTTCCAAAGGTAGATCTCCATAACCCATGATAGCTGCTACATGATCATTTCCAAACGTCATGGTTCCATGAATTTCAGACGAAATTGATCAGTGACTTGATTCGGTCATGTGCTTGGAGCAACCCAGTCGACGATCCAAAGACAAATTTCGATAACACGCCGATTCTGTAAAAAGAATATTGTGGAAACCGTTTTGATTTTGGTTCCTTTGGGTTAGGGGTAAAATCCTTATCACACTCGTAGAGGTTTTCTGAGGAAGTCTCGGTTTTTCACTCATTGTACCATTACGAGTGTGAAAGTTCTACACGTGGGTTTCAAATATCATCCCTAAAGTATACACGTTGGTTCTTGTCAAGAGTGTAAAGCCTAAGTTTTGCAACTAGTCTTCCTACTCGTTTAGCGTAATTACTTTTTGGGACGTTCTTAACAGCTTATCATTCACATTCTTAGAAACACAATCATCTTGAGCAGCTTAAAGATTTCTTGCAAGTTAAACAAAGAGATTCAACACATTCATTAGACTTAGCAAGTTTCATTGGTTCAATACATTCGGATGAAATGTCTTTCTTATTCAAAAGTCAGTAAATTCCTAGGGTGTTCTTCTACTTTCTTCTCTTTATTCAAGCTACTACTCCTAGAGGCGATCGAGACTCTATTGTTCCTTGTATTGCTCTTAGGCTTTAGTCCGCTGCTCCTAGAGGTGCTTTCTAGTCTGTAGAAGGTGAGGCACACGCATTAGGATTCACATTGTTATGAAGGAGGTGGTTTCAGCTATCCTAGTCTCTTTAGATGTGGAGGCGGGCGCATTAGTGGTACTCATCTTAAAAAGGCCAGTGCTAAAACTTTAGGATTCTCAATAACCGCTTTCCTTTATCAACATTTTGTTTAGGTAGGCGGGTGGAGTAGTGGTTTGATGAAACATTTTCTCATTGACTTTTGGAGGAGGCAAAAAGCAGACATTTTGGTTTTGAAACGGTTTGGGAACATTTGCTTTCTCCATGATCCAATGGTTTTGTAGTCACAGCTTCCACTACCTTTCCTTTTAGACTTTCCAGTGAGCCCTCAAAAGATCATTTTCGCTTTCATGTCATTGTAGGCACGCTCATACGACACTTTGTCATACTTGCATTCCTCGCTTTTTCGATCAAGTTGTTTAAAATATGAGATATTTTCTTTTCAAGTTTCATAAGAGCTTTTTCATATTTTGAAACAATTTGGAGGTCTCATCACGAGTCTTTCATGATCTTCAATGAATATGTTTGCGAGAATGATGGACATAATATCGATGAGTCGAACATCTTGGGAGAGAGTCATTAAACTTTTCCAAAACTTTGATGTGTTCAACACTTTCATTAGCTTGCTTTACCGGATTTATGGTCCTTGACAAAGTCATTTGTTTCTTTCAAAAGGCTTGTTCAAAATGAATTACCACAGGTTGATGTTATTCGGTGAGGGGCAATTTGAGTTTCAAAAACTTTTACATTCATTATCAAAACTATTAAACCGGATGTTTGTTCTAACATTGGTTTTAGTTTTAACATCTCTTGAAGATCCGCAATTCTCGTTTCACATTTTCCAAAATACTTGGCGCTTCACTTGTGTTAAAAGGATTGTTTGAAGACATTTGTTCAATGTTCGAAAGATATTTGGAGACAACAAGCGGTTTTGAAGGCGATTTTGAAAGCGGTGTTGACACTTTGTTTGAAACACTTGATGTGGTGGAAAGCGTTGATTGTTCTTTTGAGAAACAAAAGGAAGAACATTAATTTGGTTCCATTTGTTATAATCAATCGGTTTGATTTCGGATGTTTTGTTTCATTTTAGATCTACTCTCCTCGGATAGTTCCAACGTTTCAAGAGAATCATGCACAATTATAGGTTCATGCAAAGGTTTTCCATTGTGCAACACATTCGAGATTTCGAGCTTTATTGAGAAGCGAAGAAGGGTCATTACCAAGTGCCATCTTATGTGAAGTATGAAAACGTGGATTTACTTGGTTAGAAAGCATCTTGTTTGATTTAATGAATGACCCGTTGTAAGAAGCAAATTGTCCAATGTTTTGATTTTTCCGTTTTATCAAGAATTTCATCAAGAAGAGAATCTTCTCGTTTTGAAAATCAAGACAATCAACTGTTTCTTTTCTTTTCAAGATCGAAAATAGTGCTTTTGTTTAGAAAGTTGGTCATTTAGATCGAAATTTCCTTGTTTAAAGATTTGATTTTCAAATTGATTCACATCAAGTGTATCGTATTTGAGTTGCAATTGTTTTCTCTTAAAATGTAATCTCGATAACCAATTTCTAATTCGGACATTTTGTTTGTATGAAATTCATAGGCTTTGGCATGCTCCTTGTAACTCTCAAGCTCGTGGTCAATTTAGCATTCGCGGCCTTAACTTCGCGATTGACCGCTCTAACTTTCTCAACTTCAATGCCACATTGATTGATTAATGATTCAACATAAGCACGTGTTTCCTCATCGGTCGAATATTTTGTGCCACGGCCTCCATTAGGATCCACATCCGAGTTTGAGTTAGTATTGCTACAACTCGGATTGTCCGGTATGTATCATAAGTAGGTGCGGCGTCATGTAATGTTGTTCGTCATGAGTAAACACATCAAATATGACATTGTTATAACATGGATCAATGATTGGTACCTCGGATACGGTATTGGCGTCATAGGCGGGAGGTGAGTCGACTCGATTGTCGTACTTAGCTTCTCAAGATTTGCCATGAAGATGCGATTCGCATTAATTTCCTCGAGGTCTTCCAAATCATCCATAATAGCCATAAAGTCATGTTCCTCAAGACTCAGCCGAAATCCAGTAGCGTTCCTTTTGTACCAACAGGCCAGTTTTCTAAAGATACTCAAGATCGTTCTTGTTCGGCTTAGAAGGACAATTCCTTGGCATGTGACCCATTCCTTGTGATTATAACACTTAATCTTACACGATTCACATTTCCATGATTCCCAACATTTGAGCTGCAACATTCGATTACGATTACCTTTGCTCTATTCCCAACATTCATCTCATCGATTACCGATTCGAACCGCTGATTACCATGCGAAATCGTTAGCATATCCTGCGATTCCAATAACTCCAACCATTTGACCTTGATTACCCATATTCACACGGTACAGTGCAATTTGCTGCTGCGAGTGTTTGATGATATCCTTTGGTTGTTGTTAGTAGGTGTGGAATAGCGACCTTTGATTACTTGACCCAAGAGAGAAATTATTTGGGACATAGGGTCTTCTTGATCGATTCGAGATCGGTGATTTCTTGTTCCCGGTATTGTGGATCCGGATAGAATTGTTGTTGTGGTACGCAAGTTGTTGTTGTTGGAAGATGATGAAGCTTGTTGTTGTGTATTCGAAGATAGAGTCTTAGCAATGAGTGCCAATGGATCATGATTCTTTGCCAATCTTTCTTTCCCGACTTCATTCACTTCATTTGGTTTTGTTTGAGAAAATCATTCGATTGATCAAAGTTCACCGATGAAGGTCTTTTGTTTGGTTGACAATAGTTACATATCGTCCCCATTCTTGGAAGATTGTTCAGAACTTGATGTTTTGAGCGATAGTTACGGTGTCGACTTGTTTCGATTAGCTCATTCATCAAAGTGCAAAACCTTCCATAGTATGATTCAATGGATTCTCACAGGTGGAAGTAAACTTTTCCCATTCGGTTAGCGACTTGTTCTCCATGTCTTGTTGACCAATTTACATTCCATGACAAAGCCGTCTAACACGTTCCCACATATCGAAAGCGGTTTCACAACCTGCTCACCCTTGACAAAGATGTCTATTGGTAAACCCGGTTGGATAATATGAATTGCCATGTCATCTGCTTCGACTTGTTTCGATCCTCTGCGGTGTATTGATTCATATTGAAGGCGAGAAGATGGTGCGGTGGGAGGTGTTGCATCGAGATTTCGGGTTCATTAACTTGTCGAGGTGGAAGGGTCCATCCCGAATAGATTTAATCATGAGTTTGCCATTAGGTTTGGTCTTGATGTAACGGAGCATTCGACTTGTCCATTGAAGATAACCACCTTTTGCCAACATAGGAGGTCGGTTTTCGGCACCGACCGCATGAATGTCTTGTTGAGTAGCCATTGATGAAGGTATGATCGATAAAGTTGATGTAGGATCGATTCAACGATAAAGGAGTTGTGGTTGATGAAGATTAAGCTCGATTGAGGTGTTTCCGAAGGTCGTACTCAGTAAACTCGGTTCTTAAAAATTTTAGCCCAAAATTTGAAATTCACTATAAAATTCAATTCTAATGTCGTATGAAAATTTGAGTTGTGACAATTTTGACGCCAAATTTTACTAAAAATTTGAATTTAGGCCCAAAATTTGAATTTTTGACCAAAATTTCAAGTTATACCAAAATTTGAATCTCGAAGAATTGAACGTTTAGTCTCCTCGATTTTTTTTTTTTTTTTTTTTTTTTTTTTTTTTTTATGCGTAGAAAGAGCTTAGGCGTTGAAACACAAACCGACAGACTTAACCACGTGAAACAAACACAAACAAACCCAACACTTAACCACGTTAAATATCAATTGTAGGACCTTACAAATATCAACCTTATCACTTTACCAAACAAACCCAACACTTAACCACGTGAAACAAACACAAACAAAGCTTAGAAATAAGATGAGAAAGATGGTGACTTGAAGATATAAATTCGTGTATATGTGAGATAAAGATAAACACAAGATGTTGTATATTCAATAAAGAAAACACACACACACACACTTTCAAGCACACCCTCAAATGACCATTTGAGGGTATTTATAGTACAAGCAACTCCCTAAAGGCTTTGCTTGGGCTTTTAAATGGGTTGGACATGGGCTTGGGATGCTTGCTTATACAAGGCTTAGCATCGCGTAACATTTAACCAATTAGCTTAGCCCGGTCCACGAGCCCGTTGACTATTCTATCACGATATCTAACACACATTATAAAGTTCCTAAACGTGAATGACCATCACTTCTAATAAAACTATTAAGGCTATGATTAGGTATTCGTTCCCACAATCCCGCCAGAGTCGGAGGGATCTACCAGGACAATCCACTAGATAGTGTAGAAGTCCTTAGGTATGATGAAAAAGGAGAAAAGTGAGAAATGGGAAGAGTGCTGGGTGAGATAGAGCTAGAACCGTAATAAACCCAATAAGGTTCTAGTAATGAAGTCTCGTAAGCTTGAAGGGTTGAAGAATGAAAAAGAAATGAATGAGAAAAGGGTGAAAAGAAATAGCCTCCATTAGCTCAACCTTAGGCGAAACCGGTTTCAATTCATATGCTACAGGTGGTTACCAAGGTAACACCGGTATTGAAGACAAGACGCCATGGACCCAGTGACGCACTGCACTACATCTTCCCAAGCTACTCAAGTTCCTCTTAAAAGGACTTGTTTCATTCTCACAGGGAACCTACATAATTTATAGACTTTCTCTTAGAGATTGTTGATATTGAAGAAGGAGACCCTCTCCCTAGTCTCCGGCATAGGAACCAAATGTGCACTATTAAGTCTAAAGCCATGAGATCAACAATAAATCTCACTAGGACACAATCTATGAAGACTCATTGGTTCACACAATGTGGAAAGTGAGATTATATCTTAAGAGTCCTACGCATTATCCTTGTGGTATTGCCAGAACATCTGAGTGATATGTAAAATATTCACGATGAAGATGTAAATCCTTCTAGAGCCAACATCAAACAAGCTCTTGGTGGGTAATATCTGAGATCTATCCAATAGATCAAACTTGTGACAACTGGATAGAAACGATAGGGTGATTCAATATTGAATCAACCTTGGTCCAGGAAATGGATTGACGGATACCTTTGAAAAACCAGTCATTGTGCTTAAAATTCTTTTCTCTATCACATCGACTGTGTATTAATATTTCAAAATAAAAGGTGTTTATGATTGATAATTGATTTTCTTTAAAACCTTCGTTGTATTGCAAAACACTTTATATTAAGCAGTACACGATTGTTTTTCAAATCACTTTTCATCGATCAATGAATCTCAATTCTACGGTTCACTCACTCCGTGTTGTCTTCTTTGAGACGTTCCGGTTTGAGAGCGGCTAGAGCATCCGCGAAACCCCATCAAGGAGGTTCTTCGAATTCTACCCGATCACGAGCGGACTTGTATCGATCAGCTGGGAACCGTGGGCGTGTACCTCAATTCAAAAAAGTGATCAAAGATACTCGTGCAATTTTATTGCTAATCGTTGTCTGTAGGTACACCCAGCGTTTGCGGTGATCGAATTGAGAAGTCAATCCATAGCCGCATGCTCACACATCACATTCATGGCTAAAGAATTCATGATAAGTGCATATCCTCATCAACGACTCTGATATTTTCACTCCATGCTTCTGCTACGCTGCTGTAAATGTCATGAATCAACTAAAGCTTCCGCAACTCTGATGAGAAAATATCATGATCCGAATATGAGCATGTCGGTCCAAAAGTCACAACGTCATATGATGGCAACGCTACAAAGGATGAGTCAGAGATTTATGGTGGCTGATGATCTCAATGCTGGCTCAAAACTCATCAACACGTAGATCAGTTAAAGACCTCCACTTGAAACAACAAAACATGCGGAACATGAAGAATTAAAGGCTACGATCTACAGAGCAAAGAACTTAATCAAGAATCCAAGAACAATCAAAACGTAATATCTGTTTGTATTCAAGGCAAATTGAGGTGACCTCCCTTAGGGGGAGATTGTTAGGATTTAGAAAATCTGATAGTTAAAGTGTCGGTCACCTCAAGTATATATACTCGTTAGAAAGCTCGTATTAGTAGTCATAAGGAAAGTAAGTAGTTTACTTAGTAACACCGTGGAGGACAGACGGGTCTTTACCCACTGTATGCCTGATCCACAGCCCAAAGGTGGCGTCTCATGTTTGTACCTATAAATACCCTTTGCCTTCCAAGGTAAAGGGTTGGAGCTTTCATAATTCATTTTTATTTGTCTCTCTAAAGTTCCCATTCTCTTTCACTTTCTCTCTCTAAAACTATAAACCATACGCCTCATATTAAGCATATGATGTGATTGTGAAAACCAAGATGCTACAGTCTTTGATGACAACTTTGTTGGGAATTATATTTTGTAATACATATTTAAGTTTAATTATGTTTGTTTAGAGTTAATTCGGTAGCTTTAGTAGTTAAGTCAGTAGACCGACTTAAGTCTCATGAGTAGTTAAGTCGCCAAGATTAAATATGTTAAGTCTGGCAGAACAAATAGTCGTGAGTTAAGTCTGTTTATGTCAAAAGCAGAATAGTTTGTTAGAGCTATATTAGGAATATATATGTACGAGTAGAGATATCTTAGGAGAAGATATCTTTACCCTTCTACAAGTTTGTTAGTCAATTAGGGTTTCCTTGGTGTATAAAAGGATTCCTTAGGTGTTAGGTTAATGTACGAGTTGTAAGCATTAGCATTTAAGAAAATTAATAGAAAATACGAAGTTAGTAATTCTTGTATTCTTCATACTTTGTGTGTTAAGATTCCGCATTAACACATCAAGCTTTTGCTAAGAGTTCTTCATATAGTAAATTGAATTCATTCAAGTTTACTATTAGTCATTCAAGGCTACTTGGATCCATAAACTTTTGGACCTACAAGTGGTATCAAAGCCTATTGAAGAACTCTGATTTGAAAAAACAAAACACACTAATAACACTCATCTCATCTCACTTAAAAACTCTAAAGAATGTCTCATCAGGATAACTTCTCAAATCATCTTAGTGATGAAGAGGGCACTAACCATGAAATTGAAGCATCTGAAGTAGGTTCTAAGAAACAACAATAGAAACAACAACAACAGCTTCCTGCAACAACAACTATCTCCAATCACAAACTTCCTATTCTGAAAAGGGAAGAGTACGATATCTAGGCCATGGAGATGGAACATTATCCGGAATATGTATGTAATGAGGTCTGGAAAGTGATCCAAAATGGGAATTCAAAGAAAAGAATCTCCAAGGGTAAAGATGGCGTAGTCGATTTCGCCACCAATCTCATTGCGGATATACTTCTTTGTGGAGAAAGAAAGAAAGGCAAGAACTCTCCATCGATGGCCATACCAAAGGAACATCTCGGAAGGTTCCACGGTATGGATGATGCTAAGGAGATATGGGAGGCTATTAGAACAAGATTTGGAGGTAATGCTGACTCCAAGAAAATGAAAAAAGCTATTTATAAACAACAGTTTGAGGCATTTACCATCAGCAGCTCTGAAGGCATGGAGAAAGGCTATGACAGGTTCCAACAACTCCAATTACAGTTGGAAGCACATGGATCTGAAGTGTCTAATGAAGATGCAAATATGAAGTTTCTTAGATCATTGCCCAATGAATGGTCAAATCTAGCAATGATCATGAGACTAAAGAAGATATTGACACCTTGTCAATAGATGACTTGTATAATAATCTCAGAGCTTATGAACAAGACATCAATGGGATTTCAAAAGCTTCTTCAAGTGACAACAATGTTGCCTTTGTCTCTCAAGGCAGGAACACTAAAACCAGAGTTAAGTCAGGTAGTGGTTTTAGTTCTGGTATCTATACAATTTCTACTGGTGTAAAATAAAATGATGAGGCTACTGGCTTTGCTGATAAGATCATCTACTCACTGTTTTCTAATCAATCTGAAAACATTCTAGATGAAGACTTAGATCAGATTGAAGATGAAGAAATGGATATCAGCTGGCAGTGTGCTATGATTGCCTTAAGGATGAAGAAATTCTTCAAGAAGACTGGTAGGCAAGTGCGCTTTAATGGAAAGAGACCAGTAGGATTTGACAAGTCAAAGCTGAAGTGCTACAAGTGTCAAGAGAGGGGTCACTTTGCTAAGGAATGCACTGTAAAGGAGGCCAATGAAGAAAAGAAAATATATTCCTTCTATCCTAGGCATGCTGAGAAGGAAGAGACGAATCAGACAGGGCTACAAACCTTGGAAGCTGGTGTGATTAACTGGGGAGAGCATCCTACTGAGGAGACAAAAGTCAATCATGCTCTTATGGCCATAAGTTCTAGCAGTGAGGTAACTTTATGCTCAAAAATTTGCACTGATTCATGCAATAAAATGCAGTCTCTTTGTGATGAACATGCAAAAACATGTGTGTAAATAGGTATATCCAAGACATCATCACATTACACACCTACGCAAGAAACTAAAAACATATGTTAAACTCCTTAAAAAGCAACATTTCAGGTCAAACGATGAGTGAGAAACATCTTAAAATATAAAATCATAAAATGAAGCGATATTTCATTTATTATAAGCAAAAAGGGGTCGACATCGTATAGTAAATTCATATATGTAATTAAGTGAAACCCTACTACATTGACACTACTAGTGATAGCTTTTCGTTTTGAACCACGAGCTTTCTTTTTCACCTTCTTTAGTTCATCAACATCTTCAACCACCACTTTCTGGAATAACAATTCAAAATTTTTCACCAACTGAAAAGTAATATACTTAAATTTAACTAAAAAAATGCAAACATGGGAAGATACAACAGTGAAATAATCCATCTTTTCAAGCAAAAACTCATAGTAAACTAGTAAAGTTGACATTGAGAAAAAAAGCTCGTCCAGTTTACTAAACTGAGTAGCATTCAAAGCAAGTGCTTCCTTTTCCACGTTTTCTTCTTCCTTATGCCTTTGTTGTTCGAGTTTAACTTCCTCCTAGGTCATTGCAGGTGATATGAGAGTAGCGTCCCCATTCTTTGCATCCATAATCAAGTCCTAAGCCACCATATTACCAACTTTCTCTTTTTAAATGTCCTTCAAGATAAACCTAATTCAGTAACAAGTAAAAATGCTAATACTAGTAACTTTTATAAATGAATATCTAAACATAAATTTCTAGAAGGGAACAACATGGTTAACTTTAATCTCTAATTACGTGCAAGTATAGGTTACAATCCTATTAAACCACTCGTAACAACGTAATAGTAATATTTACCTGATACTACATGTATATAACACCAACAGAATAACCCACATTTCAACTCATTATCGCTAAACCAACACTTTCAATCACCAAAAGTTCAAAGCTAATGCAACTTAAAAATAAAAGTACTCATTTTTCATCAAAATTTCAAACAAACTCTACTACACTTAAAAGTTGAAACTAATTATGCCCCTTTCCACTCTAACTCTTCAACCTCCTAACAACATCCAAAATCTGAAGAGACCAATCTTGAATAAATTTTCATAAGAGATTCACACATGCAAAATCAAAACCCTACAAATCAAAAAATTTTAATCTTTTATATAAAATCTCAAAAGGTTATTAATCAAAAGTCAAATAATTAAAACCCAATTCATTTTTAATGATCAAATCATTAAATCTGAATTCATTAAAAACTTCAAAAAAAGATATGATCATACTTACATTAAGGCAGCAAATAGAGGCACACCTAAGCGGAGGGACAACTGTGAAGACGAATGTTCAAAGTTACGCCGAAAAACCCAAAGACACGACGGCAGCAGTGGGTGTTTTTGGGAGGACTGGTGACGACTTTAGACCAGTGGCTAGAGATGAAATGCTAGAGATTGAAGCTATTGAGGGAGTTTGGTGTGTGTGTGTGTTTTTTTGTTGTAGGTTAGGATTTTTCTGGATGAGGACCATGGTTTTTTTATAACAATGTGTAAATACCTAATGAATTTTTTGAATGTATGAAAATAATTTTTTGATAGTGGTTTATAGGTGGTAAGCATGCAATTACATTTTAGTGGGAAGAAGCTTTAAGAGGAAAATGGTCATCAAAATTATTTTTAATTTCCTTTTGAGCAAGAATAATGTGAGAGAGTTGGAATGAGCAAGAACCCTCCTCACAATTTGTTTTTCATAAATGTTATATTTATATAATAAATGTGAAGATATGCATCTACTCTTTAGTAAACATTCCTTTTTATAAGCCGATCCAAGGTGAAATCAGATGAGGCTCTTTTGATGTGTCAAGCATCGAATGAAACATTACATATTTCATGAATGCGTCTTTTTATGAAGAGTCAAACCCCACTTTAGTAAACAATTGAGACAATTGTGTTGTATTTTTTTTAACCTAACATTATATACGTTTTGTAATTTCCTGCAATGTATATTATCTCGCTATTTTTTTTCTTTTTTTTTAAAGTCCCGCTTATACGTCAAAGATACTTTGAGATAAGGGTGTTTATTGGCTTGGTTTTCGGTTTTGTGGGTTGTATGGTTCAAGTTTATCGGTTTGAAAATTTTTAAAGTCAAAACCAAAACCAAACCAAACCAATCATAAAACGGATAAAACCAAACCATACACCAAATTAGAATTTGATTTGGTTTCGGTTTAAACCAAGAAATTTTTTTTTAAGTAAACATAAAAATATAATCTAGAAATCAGAAATAAAAAACCTTAAAGTTCATATAAAATTAACAAATCTAAAGGTCTCATAAAGTGTTTAAGCAAATCAATAAAACAGAAGTTTAAGAAACTAAAAGATTTCACAACTTAAAGGAAGTATATGAAAATGAACCAAGATAACATTACTTCCTCCCCAACCACTAGTTCGAGGAGGTTTGGTCATCCATAAAATGTGAGAGTGTGTATTACTTAAGTTTATAAAACAAGATAATAGTGAACTATGACCGAAATTAACATAAGAAAACACACTAAGTAATTTTCAACATCATATTCTTATTAGAAATAAATCCACAAAGAATACGTTACCCAAGTACTTATGAATAGTACTTGGGATTGAAATGACAAAGTTGGGTGACTCCTCTCTAAGCTCAGCTAAGTCCGAGCACAACTCTTAGAGCTCACCGAGCTATCTCAGAACTGTTGATTTGGAGGAGTGAAAAGATGGCTCATGCGTGTATGTGTGTTTTACAATTCACAAGCTTAACCTTTTCACTCCATCTCTTATGCTATTTATACATGTATGATATTTGACTCTTTCCTAAGTGACAACCGACATCATTCGAGTAAGACAAAATATCGATGTATTTTGTCTCTATTTATAAAGACTATTCTAGGTAAGAGACAAGACTACTTTCCTAAGTTCGGTGATGACACCGAGCCCGATCTTTTGCCATTCAGTGAAAGTTGACTTTGGTTGATAAGGACTTCGCCTTATCCGATTCAACCTTTTCCCGCCTTGTCCCGCTCTTTCTTCGCCTTTACATCCTTCGCCTTCTACTTCATTGTTTGTCTTGATGTAAGAAGTTGGAGAAGATCTTGGGATTCAGTGAGTTATTGTCATCACCACCGAATCCATCATCTTCTTCTTGACTCGCCTTCACCCTTTAAGTTCCGCCCATCGAGTGGAGAGACTTCTTCTTTGCCTCATACCGAGTATCTCGAAGACGACTCACCGAGAGACTATGCACTCAAGGACTGCTTGTGTTAACGGATTAAACACTTGGGCTATTTTCTATTCAAATCCTAGATTAAGGGGTTTGGGTATTTATCGAACCCAACAGTCTCCTCTATTTGGATATACAAATAGCCTAAGTGGTTGATCGATGTAAGTGAGCAAGAGGCTTCTTCTTACACCGAATTTACTAATGAATACATTAAGGAACACCGAGTAAATGAATAAAACATACATCGCTTATTGATCGATTACATAGTTCCTATCGCTAGTACAAAAGATAAAACAAAATGATGTCACCCGGATGGATTCCCAATGCTTCAAGCTTGACCTTTTGGTGATGAGTGTTTCTCTCGTCGGATGGTCTCTTATCTTGGCATTCGTGTCTTGGCGTAACTCGATGTTCATTTGGGTTTGATTTGAGAGGCTACCGGTATGTAGCTCAAGATTGCAACCACACCACCGATCAATGTCACTCCATCTTTGAAAATCGTGGTTTCCATAGACATCAATGTGGAATAGCCCTCTTCGTGCTTCTCAATCACTAAACAGTTCACAAATTTAACTTCTTCAGCACCCCCGTTACACTCCATCCGTGCACTTTAATCTCGTGTTGGAACTCAACTCTTCCTTTTGCCAGTGGATGATTGTGGTTGAGATCCTTGAGGTGCGATTATGGCATGAATTCCCACCGAAATGGACAATCTCTCGCCTTTCATATCTTTTATCGAGCATTTTCATCGATCCTTAACCACCGCATTCTTCTTCTTTTCAATGATTGGACCAAGCTCATCAAGTTCGGTGATCCCAAAGTCGGTGAATTTAAGGGATCATGGACCTCAAGTGTCTTTTATCAACCCTCTATAGACGCTCATGGCCGGTGGTTTGGTATTGGGGATGATTCGACATCGTGATCTTTTCAGAAGCCTTCGCTTGTCATTGTCCGCTTGTACTCCTTAATTTCGCTTTGCCCGAGAGCTTCAGCTTTCTTCTTCTTTTCTTCCGCCGCTTTTCATTGCGACCATCCGAGCCACCGAGCTTCCTTGAACTTTGCCCCGCTCGACCCTTTTGAAGTTTGCTTGGATCTAATCCCATGTTCTCGCCTTCTTTGGTGACAACCTTTTCCAAGGCTTTTCTGTTCCTTTTCTTCCTCGACTTGTTTCAACCTTTTTCTTCTTTAGCAAGGTGTTTACTCATTTGTTGTTGTGTGAGCGGTATTCAATGTCGCCAATTTTATAGGGAATCTTCTCGTGCTCGAAGTTGCCATCTTGCCTTTTCCTTTGTCCCGGCCCGAGGAAGATGAAGTTGCTACCGGGGTGGAGTAGTTGATGTTATTGGAGTGATTATCGTCGTTGTTGTTGTTGTTGATGTTGTTGGTGGGATTGATGAGATAGGTGTTGCCGAGACCGGTGGTGATGATGATATTTGACCCATCGATGTCAGTTGGTGTTGGCTCCCCTCGGTGTGAGAAGGAGTTTCTTCAAGAATATTCTCCCTCAACTGCTGCCGGAACTTCGGTGAGGGCAAGAGTTGGAGTTGGTGCCGAGGGGACGGAGTGCTTGACCTTGAAGGCTTGATATATTTCGGTGATCATAGCCTTAATCTCAAGTATCGCTTGAAGACAAGTGACCTTTGTATCCAAGTTAGCCCGAGAAAGCTCCAAAGCGGTCATCCGAGGACCAAGATTCCGTGCCATGGAAGACGAGGCCCGAGCCATAGCAACCACTGGTGTTCAATGAGTCCACCGAGGTCTCAAGAGACCGAATCGAGGATTGAGACCTCGAACATTGGCGATTGGAGCATTTCAATCATTCGCTTAGTCGAGATGAATTCTTCACATACACCTCGGTGGCTTCCAAGATTTTGGCATTGATTGCGTGGTCCTCTTTAACAAAGATCCCCGATTTCATCAATAGTAACTCCACATGATCAAGATGCTTGAGAAACTTAACCGTGTTTTCATCCATCGATAAGGTGTTGGTACATGAGATCTCGTGCTTATGAACATTTTCATTGAAGGTGAGCACATCGTAACGAAGATCGCCAGAGTGGGTCAGCCGCTTCAGCTGTGTTGATCCCAAAATTGTTCAAGAACCCCAGGTACGCCTCCTTGAGGCTTTAGTGATCCACCGAACCAAACTGCCTTTCAAATGATCGGAAGAATGTTGTCAAACGGTTAAATTCCTTGAGTCGGATGATGAGGAGTTCGAGTCATTATCTTCGGATGAAATGGTGACTCAAGATGCTCCTTTGGATCAGCCGAGGCTCTTGTTCGATTGAACCTCGGCCCATTTCTTCTCCGGTGATAAGATTTCATCATCGGTCTCAAGAAGCTCATCTTCGAGAATAATATCCCTGACATCAAGAATAGCTAACTGTGGGTTGGTGATGGGTTCCATATCGCCGGTGGTATGTTTCCTCTCGAGTCTTTGTCCTCGTTGACCCCTGACACGGTGGGCATTTCCTGTCTTCACTGGAGTCGATTGGTTGTGGGTTTTGTATCGGCGGTTGTTCCTTTCCTCCAGTCTTTGTCCCCAGTGACCCCCGAGACACCGGTGGGCGTTTCAGTGCCTTTTAGTAGTCGGTGATAGTTGTATCCCTATCGCGGGTTTTTGATTCCTCCGAGTCTTTGGGATTGATCTGTGCCCTCGACAAAGGCTTGGATTTGCTAATGTCATCATTGGGCGTTGTGGAAGCGCGCCCCTACCGGGTTGTTTGTTTCCTCGGATCTTGGGAGTAGTAGGTGTGACCAAGGCACCGACCGTGATGTATCGGTGTCCTTCGTTGTCACCGGGTGGTTGTTGCCTCGTCGGTGGGTGTCTTTTGGTCTCGGGCTTTTTGTGTCTCTTAGGTCAGGCTCCTCAAGCCTCGTGGCCCCGAGACTTTGGTTTAGTCTTAGTCCCACCGAGACTTCCCTTTTCTTTTAGGAGCGGGGTTTGAGACATCGATCCACTTTGATTGTTTACAACAATCATGTGGGCCGTCAATTCAATGGGAGTGACGAGGATGGGTCCTTTGAAAATTTGAAGGGCTCGGGATGCCGTAAATTTCCAAATTTTCATCCCGAGTATAATTTGAACCCAAGAACGATTGCAGAGCACAAGAGACAAACCTAGGATATGAAACGCACTTCGTCCTAGTTTTGCTCAGAGCTTCGCTACGAGATCACCGTAAATGATCTCCCTATGTCGACAAGTGACCCCATTCATCAAGCAAGATGCCATCATCAACCGAATAGAGTTAACTTGTTCGGTGGATGAGTGGTTCCCGCCGAGGACCCGAATCACAAAAGTGAAGAGGATCCTCCAAGCCACGGGAATGAGCTTTTAGTGATCGGGGTCTTGTCCAAAAAGTTGGATCTAAAAGATTTGTTTTAACCCATCCTTCATCGTGGAGGGTTCGTGATGGGCGACATAAGCACCTTTGTTATAGTCTAACCTCGTTGATGTGCAAAACGCTTTGTAATCCAGGTGTGTTGTTTCATTTAGACCGAACTCGATGAGATACTCCCGAGAGGTCTAAGGTTATTCTCATCAAGAGAAGGTGTCGGGTCAAAGGCTCTAGTCTGAGCCCAAAACTCCCCGAGGTAGTTTGGGTACACTCATCGAGGACATTTTACAAAGGCCGTTTTGAGTGGGCGGTTGAATAAAAATTTTATAATGTCTTTATAGGTTGGGACATTTTCGTGATAATCAAAATTTCCTATGACATTATTTGTTTTAAATTCAACGTTAGTAAGATCCCTACCAATCGAGAAGCAAACCGAGAGATTGTGTTCTAGCCATTTCCATATGAAATATTTTAGGTTTTGAAAATATTTTGACTAGAATAATCAAAGTTGTTTTTATCTCTCAAGTTTGTGATGAAAACTTTGTAAATGTTTACAAGAAGGGTTTTCCAAAAGAGGTTTTAAGAGTTTTGAGCACACACAAATGTTTTTGAATTTTAGAAATGATTTTGACGTAGTTTTGTTGCGTAAAAGATTTGTGTGTGTTTGTTTGTGTTGGAAGAGGTATTTATAGAGTGATAAGAGGGTGTTTTGTGCACAAATGGGAATATTAAGAGTCGGTTTTGAAAGACGTTTGAATTTCCACATTTAATGCTACCACCCATTACCCGCAAAGAAAACTCGCTTTTCAAGGAAACAATTGCGGTACAAGAAAAGTGCACTTTTGCGTAGATAAAATATCAATTTGATATTTTTGTGAGAGGCATTAAATGCCAAGTGGGATGACAAGAAGACAAAGAGACATATATTCCTTTATTAAATTGGCAAAGTTACCAACCTAGGACATTTAAGTAATCGATATTTAGATCATTTAGTTACTCATTCAATGCTCTTTGTCAAGTGTCGTGGACCCCGAATGAGTCTTACTTATTCAATGAGAGGTTGGTTTTGGATATTCGGGAGGATGGACCATTTCGCAGAACTTCATCGAGATTGGTTTTCGATACTTGACTTTCAATGTCAAGCATTCCCAATTCAAATTTTCGCCTCCAAGGTAGGTTCGCCCAAGGGTTTGGTGAAGATATCACCATTGATATTCGTAGGGATGAAATGAAGTTCTATGTCTCCTTTCATTATGTGATCCCGATGAAGTGATATCCGATATCAATGTGTTTGGTTCTTTGGTGGAGGATGTGGTTGTTGGAGATTGCAATAGCACTAGTGTTATCAAAGAAGATGGGCACCATTTTGTAATGGATGTCATAGTCACCGAGTTGACTTTTCATCCATAATACATTGGCACAACATCCTCGTCAGAGCTACATATTCACTTCACCGAGGACATAGCCACCGATTGTTGCTTCTTTGCACTCCAACAAACTAGTTTTCCTCCAAGAAATTGACAGACCCCGAGGTACTTTTTCGTTTATGTTGCACCAAAGATAATCGTAATCGAGTAACCCTTGAGATCAAACCCCGAGCATTTTGGATAATAGAGTCCAAGGTTTGGGGTTCCTTTCGTGTACCGAGTATTCTTTTGGCTGCAGTGAGGTAAGATTCTTTGTGATTGACCGATATCTTGCTATCAAACAGATCGAAAATTGTATGTCCGGTCTAGTAGCTGTTAGATACATCGGTGAGCCAACAATCCTCTTAAATGAGTTTGATTGACTGATTTGCCAATGAGATCAGTCCAAGGTTGTTAGGTGGGGCCATTGGTGTCTTCACCGATGCACAATCGATATCTCATATTTCTTCAAGAGATTTCGTGTATTTCTCTTGACCGATGGATATTCCTTTATTAGTTTGTTCGATTTGTAGTCCAAGAAAGTATGTGAGTTCTCCCATCATGCTCATCTCAAACTTCTTTGTCACCGCTTTTCAAACTGTTTGCAAAGTTTGTAGTTTGTTAAGCCAAAGATGATATCATCAACATACACTTGGACTAGAATCACATCCTGTTGAGTTCTATAGACAAACAAATTGTGTTGTCTATCTTTCCTCCGACAAACTTGTTTTGTATCGAAGGCCGAGAGAGTCTCATACCATGCTCGGGAGCTTGTTTAAGTCCATAAAGGGCTTTGTCAAGCTTGCGACATAGTCGGAATTCACTACTCTCAAAGCCAAGAGGTTGTCGAACATACACATCTTCCTTGAGATCACCATTTAAGAATGCACTTTTAACATCCATTTGGTAGACCCCAAGTTCATGTATGTTGCATATGCAAGGAAGATCCCGATGGCTTCCATTCTTGCAACAGAGCAAATGTCTCATCATAGTCAATGCCTTCTTGTTGATTGTAACCTTTGGCTACAAGTCCGCTTTGTTTTTAATGACAAATGCTGCTTTCATCGCTTTTTTTTCAAAACCCACTTCATTCCTATGACTACTACATCCCGAGGACATTTGATCAAGGTCATGACCTTGTTTTTATCAAACTGCTGCGCTTCTTCTTGCATAGCCCGAACCCGGCTTGGGTATTTTAGAGCCTCGGTGACACTTTTGGGTTCTATTTCGATAGGTAATCAAGATATAGACATTCATTGGTCGAGGTCAGCAGTTAGACTAGCGACCATGCTTCTAGTGAGCATGCCCTCGGTGGGTTCACCAATGATGTTTACAAGCTTAATATCCCGAGTTCTTGTCCACTTACTTTGTGGTCCGGGATCCGAGCTTGATGATGTCATGGGTGATCGATGTGAGTTCTGTGCAAGAGTCACGTAATCATTTAGAACATTTGTAGAGATGTCTTGTTCATGGTGAGATTCATGAGATACAAGTTCTCGATCATTTGAATCGGTGTTTCCTATCCCAAAGACGGACCGACCGATTATCAATGAGCTCACCGATGGTTGGTTGAGGTAGGTTGTGAGGTAAGACATAATATGAGATGTCAAGATCGCCTTGATATGAGGAATTGAATTCATGTTGTACTCATCGAAGGATATCTTGATGAGTTATCAATTCCTATTTCCTCCATCGAGGTGTTGGTGAACCCGATGCTTTCAAGATTTCATCAAAGGTGACATGAAAGGTTTCCTCAACTTGTTGTCTCCTTGTATTAAAAACCCCGAGGCTTTGGAGATCGTGAGTAGCCTAAGAAGTATCCATCATCGCCTTTTGCATCAAACTTGCCTAGATGATCCTTGTGGTTATGAATGAACACAGGACATCCAAATACATGAAAATAGTCGATGTTAGGAAGTCTACCTTGAAGATCTCATATGGGGTTTTATTATGTCTTTTGACAATGATTGACATGTTTTGAGTGTAACAGCGGTTTTGATCGCTTCATCCGAAATGCTTTGAGAGGGTGAGCCATTTAACATGGTTCTAGCAACCTCAATGAGGGTTCTGCTTTTCCTTCAAAGAACCCCATTTTGTTCGTGGGTATATGGAGATGAGAAATTTTGAGAAATTCCTTTTCATCACGTAAACTCTCAAGCTCTTGATTTCGAACTTAGTACCATTGTCGGCTCGATTTGTTAAACAAGAATGTCATTCGGTTTTCTATCTTCCGATGAATGACATTATCGTATCACCGCCTCGACTCTTCTTGGAAAGAAAGTATACCCAAGTGTATCTTGAGAACTCATCAACAATGACTTGTGTATACTTCTCATGCCGGATTGATCCGGGACCGATGGGTCCAAAGAGATCCATGTGCATGAGGTGAAGGCGCTTTTGATGGAGAAATTTTGTTTGGTTTTGAATGATGCTCGTGGTGTTTACCTTTTTCACAGCGAGCATGGTTTGTCTTTTGCAAAACCAGTGATGGTAAGCCAAGGACCTTGTTTTGTTTTGCCAAGTTGTTGAGGTTTTTGAAGTTTAAGTGTGAGAGTCTCTTATGCCATAGCCAATTGATAGTTTCAGTGGCTTTAGCAAAGAGACACATTCCATCTTGGGAGAGTGTTGACATGTCTAGCACATAAACATCATCTCTCCTAGGAGCTATCAACACAACTTCCTTGTTGGCATTGAAAATGGTACCTTGTTTATCATTGAATTGTACAATGTATTTAGCATCACATAGTTGATCGACATCGATGAGATTGTATTTGAGACCATTGACATAGGCTATTCTAGAGAAAACTATTCCATTGCGCCATCGAACCATAACCTTCTGGGACATGATGAGTTATCACCAAATACTACCTTGGGCCCTGGTTCCTTTACATACTTGTGCAGATATTCCTTCACACCGGTCATGCTTCTTGAGCATCCAATGTCTAGATGCCAAATAGGCTCCCCGGCATGTCTCGCACAAGTAGTAAACCGAATTAGTTTCTTCGTGACCCACTTACTAGTGGGCTTGGATCTCAAGGTCTCTTTGAAATTTGCAATCGACTCATGGTCGAGAGTTGTGTGC
This sequence comes from Chrysanthemum lavandulifolium, assembly GCA_022545495.1. Taxonomy (NCBI): domain Eukaryota; kingdom Viridiplantae; phylum Streptophyta; class Magnoliopsida; order Asterales; family Asteraceae; genus Chrysanthemum; species Chrysanthemum lavandulifolium. The sequence continues at coordinate 242,985,939 of CM040243.1, read as the reverse complement.
ATGGTGCTACCATGTGTTTTGCATTTAGAGGTCGAGGATGACTCGGTGACTGGGTTGCTTGAATTACTCCTTGCATGAATGACACTGTCATGTTGGGATGTCTCATGAGTGGATTACCGCATATATCACAAAGATGTATTCAAGAGACAATCATCCCGATGATGATCATTAAACCCATAGTGAGGCACAGAGGAAAAGGTTTTGCTCTATTCTTTGGAGCAGTTTTGGAGGATGAAGCATACCGATGACCAACTTTGGTATAGTTTGCTTGATCGACATATCGTAGATGATCTCATAGTCTATGATCATCCTTTTGCGATCATGCAAAAAGGATTCTATAGCGCTTGTCGATGGTATGGTGGTGTAATGACACACCACACTTTTTTTTGTTTTGGAGGTTGACTTAGACTTTGAGGAACCGGAGGAAGTCGACTTTGTCTCCTTGATTGGTTCAAGGACCTTTTCAATGGATTCCATTTTTAGTAAGCTTTCTCACAAGTTCACCGATTGTCGGATTTGGTCGCCTCTGGGGACAGAGGATGTTGAAGTCTTAGAGGAGTAGACTCTTGTTGGATTAGTTTTGCTTGTCTTTGTAGGATGGTTCTACCAAGTCTAGACCTTTCTTTTAGTGAATGAGGATTGAATTGTAGTGGAGTAAGCTCGAGCTTGGAGCAAGACCCAAGAGGTTTCGGTGGTGGAAGCGGTGCTTGAGATTCCGCCTGAGACTCAAAGATATGTTTAAGACCATCGGGCACATCGTGAGTCCAAGCATGCTCTTTAGAGCTTGACTTTCGTGCTCTAGAATCCTTCCGTAATCGAAATTTGGAAGCTTACTCGGGATTAACTCGCTCAATCCAATCACCGGAATTGGGATCACCAACATATTTGTAATCATGCCACCGCACACAAATGGCTTAGGAGATCGGTCTTTGTTGAGAGAGTCGTGAGATGATCTTCACCTATGACTCTCTTCTTGCTAATCGGGGCTCCACAAGATCAAATACCCAGGATTCTTAGCATCCAACTATTAAGAATATCATTTGCCTTTTAAGTTCATCTTGAAGATTATGATTTCTTTTAACTAGTTCAAGTGTTTTGAATTTGCAAAGTGTGACCTCAAGCTTAGCTTGTTTTAAAATAAGCAATTCATCCCTACACTTATTCAATTCAAAACTTAACTTGTTGTACTTAGAAAAAGATTCGCCTTTGCTCTTCTACAAACTTAAGGTCTACATTTAGATAATTCATATAAGATCGCCAATAAGAGTCATCATCCATAGAAAGTAAAGTGTTTACCTTCTTCATTGTGATGTTGACCCATTCCTGCTCCTAGCATGATTCTTCCCAATAGCTAGCTTGTCTTCTTCTCGAGAGAGCCATTAGAGCATCGACATGTACCATTTCATCATCCGATGAGATTGGATCTTCATCCCACCAAAGGTTTCAAAGAACGAGGCCTTTGTTCTTACCCCGCATGATTGAACATTTTTGTTGTTTCGAGGACGGCCTCAAGCAATGCAAGCTTAGCTTTTGCTTTCTTATACTTAGCTTCATAATCAATGGTTTTGTTAAGATCGATTTGTTTTGAACATTTTGATGAGACCGATAGATTTTTGGTTGAAATTTGCTAAAGCTCAAGACCGATTAGATCCCGATGGTTTGTAAGAGGGTTCGAAGTTGTTTTTGAAAATGTCTTTTGCAAATGGCCTCTTTATGACACTTATAGCATTCAAGGTCTTCGTGAGTTTTAGCAGTTGAAAACCTTTGTTTCTTTTTATAAACCTTCGAGAGTTAGCAAGGAGTGCCCTTTCCGAAATTCAAAGATTCGTGTCATTTAGGTACTCCTCACTTGATCTCTCATCGCTCATCATCCGAGTTTTCTTGGAAATCTTGAACTACATTGTTAGAAAAGAAAGCGGTTGATATTGGTGATGAGGTAGTGGTCGTGGACTTCTTGACTTCCCGAGACTTCTTTAAGTCGTGGTATCGTCTGTTGATGAGGTTTTCCTCATAGACAAATTTCTCATAAATTTCGTGAAGCTCAAGATTTTGGATATGATTAGCATTCCTAAGTCCCCGAGAGAAATTCAACCATTTCTCGTGGAGACTGCTTACAAAACCAACATTGATTTCATGCTTGGACAACTTAACACCATCATTTGAAAGTTCATTTAAGAGTGTTTTGTATCCGTGTAAGTTTGAGAGAGAGTTTCGAGTCCTTAGCCTCAAGGTGTTATACTCAAGTTTCGGTCCATTATCCTGTTTTCCTTGGTATCGATGGTCCTTCATGACTATGAACTAGGTCATCCTGTGTTTGCTTAGCAAGACTACGACTTATATGCACTCCATAATATCGTCGGGAAGACAAGATATTATGATACTTTTGAGTCTTTGGTCCTGGTTGACCACTCTCCTTTCATCCAGGTCCACCGAGCTTCATGTTTGGGCAACCCTTCGCGATCTTTGGGACAAATGGACCTTCATTTATACACTTGATATAATAAGGTTCCATCCCAATCAAATAGCAAAGCATTCGCTTTTCCATTTGTTGAATTTGCCAACTTCAAGTCTAGGGCAACAAATGAATAAGCTCCACCCTTTTATCGACTAGTTGGGGTACATCAATTTCACCATTTAGGATCCTAATTTAAAACTTTAGAGCGGCCTAAAATTGTTTTATAATTAGCCTTCTCTCGATACCACTTGTTGTTCCCCGCTCACTATCGCTTAAAACAAACTTAAGTTTATAAAACAAGTTAATAGTGAACTATGATGAAATTAACATAAGAAAACACACTAAGTAATTTTCAACATCATATTCTTATTAGAAATAAATCCACAAAGAATACGCTACCCAAGTACTTCATGAATAGTACTTGGGATTGAAATGACAAAGTTGGGTGACTCTCTCTAAGCTCAAGCTAAGTCCGAGCACAACTCTTAGAGCTCACCGAGCTATCTCAGAACTAAGTTGATTTGGAGGAGTGAAAAGATGGCTCATGTGTATGTGTGTTTTACAATTCACCGCCTTTTCCTTTTCACTCCATCTCTTATGCTATTTATACATGTATGATATTTGACTCTTTCCTAAGTGACAACCGACATCATACGTAAGACAAAATATCGATGTATTTTGTCTCATTTAAAGACTATTCTAGGTAAGAGACAAGACTACTTTCCTAAGTTCGGTGATGACACCGAGCCCGATCTTTGCCATTCGTGGAAAGTTGACTTTGGTTGATAAGGACTTCGCCTTATCTCGATTCAACCTTTTCCCGCCTTGTCCCGCTCTTTCTTTCGCCTTTACATCCTTCGCCTTCTACTTCAGTTTGTCTTCGTAAGAAGTTGGAGAGATCTTGGGATCAAGTGAGTTATTGTCATCACCACCGAATCCATCATCTTCTTCTTGACTCCGCCTTCACCCTTAAAGTTTCGCCTCACCGAGTGGAGAGACTTCTTCTTTGCCTCATACCGAGTATCCTCGAAGACGACTCACCGAGAGACTATGCACTCGGTGACTGTTTGTGACGGATTAAACAGTTGGGCTATTTTCTATTCAAATCCTAGATTAAGGGTTTGGTATTTCTTGAACCCAACAAGATGTTTGTGTGTTAACGGATTAAACACTTGGGCTATTTTCTATTCAAACTTTCCTAGAATGAAAAGATAATAAAATAATCTTCAAAACAAGATCCAAGCGAGGTTGAGAACTACCTAACAGGATCGATTACGAATTTTCATATCACCCACCCAACACACCTTCTAGAACGTCTTTAAGCCTTTTGGGAAGACGAAGAGAAATAAACCATGGTAGCCATTCTTCATACGAGTGAAGTATAGGAAAATTCAAATCCCACCATCGGCCAACTTTACGAAGGAGAAGACAAGCCATGTTGCACGAAAAGAAAATATGAGAACCAGAATCTCCAGCGAAACTACAAATAGGAAAAATAATATATGGAATATCTATCCCACGGAGAGACAAGTTTAACCTCGTAGGCAGCTTATCCAAACACACTTTCATGCAAATATATTGATCTTTATCGGGACAACGTTCACCCATCTTGTAGGGGCACCTACCATAGGAAATAAGGTATCATCTATGTAAGAATGAGCCGATTTAACCGAGAACACGCCCAATGAATCAAGGGACCAAATCCATATGTCGTTAGAGTTGGAAAGGATAACTGATAAGGATTTAAAACATACACTTTTAAGGGGTCATTTAAGCTCTTAATCACCCACTTTTATATTAATTTTGTTCATTTTCACTTTTAGGTCTCTTGGAAGCAAAATGCTAGAATGATGCATTTTGGATGAAAAGGAGTGAATATGTGAAGAAAATGGCTAAGTCAAGATCAAGACACTCAAGTGTGAAATTACACCGACGTCATCCTAAAGCAGGCGACGCCGTCCCTATTTTGTGACAACTCAGAGCGAAATTGTTATTTTACACCGACGTCGGGGCTTTGAATAGTAAGGCGTCACGAAGACTTTTCTTCTCGAGGCGGCCTAGATCCGTATTCGCACGACGTCACAGTTGAAGATAGACGGCCACAACCACAACATGACGCCGTCCCAATGATGACTTGCCAAGACGAAACCCTAATGGTGGCGATCGACGGCGTCCCACCTATAAAGACGCCGTCGCAGCTTGTAAAATATATATAGAAATCGACTTTTCGGACTTTAGGGAGGTAGACTTGTGGAGTAAAACCTAAAACGATTGTAGTTCGGTTTGGACAAGATTTTAGGTTCTCATACCTATTTTACATCAAGATAAGTTATTTATTCCTTGATTTCATTATGTCTTCAACTGAATGTGTGTATACTTGCATGTTTAACATGTCCGGCAAATTTACTTGTGTGTTTACTTAGATCTATGAAACCTAGTGCACTCATCCGTTATAGCAAGATTATGAAGGTAAGTCGGGATCGTTCGCAGGGATTTGAGTGAATCTGATTAACAAGTTGAATCAACTAAGACAATCCAAAAGTATATAACAACGAAAATAGATATAATGAAATTCAGGTGATTAAAAACTACACTTGCTTAAACTAGTCTCTTATCTGTAACCACCGGTAAATTTCACCTCGTATAAAACTAATATTCTAACGAAAGAATACTTATCCATTTTCTACGTCCAAATTTTTTTTAAGAAACGATATCCTTTTGTTTGACCGCAACAACTAGCCAATGCGATGAAACTCGCATCTTTAATAAATATAAACATCTTTATATGTAAAACTATAAAAGTTTTCAACTTTTATTTGCCACTTTATGTTATTTCGTTAACGTACAATTATTAAACTTTCGAACTAAACGTTAGCCATTTATTAGAATTTACACGAAACCCTAATTTATTATGACTATAATTTTACGAAACTAAAAATACTAACGCATAAAATTTTCATACATAGAGTACAAGTCACCAATGCACATTTCAAATTAAGTTCGCTTGGTTATACAGATCATATAAATAATGATTAAAAGTTTATTTTTAATGACTAAATCTCAAACTAAATTATACCGTCATATTTTAAATATTATTCACTACTAAGCAAAGCCAGTGTACAAGTGTTTTATACATTTTACTTCCTTATAGTCATATTTATATGTACTCTTATTATTCTGTCATTTTTACGAAAATCTTGTACTTTTAAATCTTACGCGTTTTCACTCTACGTCTTTCAGTCTTAATGACATATGAATACTCCAATAGACTCAAGACTAATCTAATATATTAAAATAGATTATACTAATAAGTTTTAACATTTTTATAAGCATTGAATTTTACTGTTACCCGGTTTTATGTATCACATATTAAAAATATTACATTTGTAATTATCGGGATCAAACTATACCCTTTAAACCTTAAACTAATAATAAAACCAAAGATTGTCACGTTTAGTTGTCATGTGGCCTTAAAATTTACATCAACCCGAATGCTAAAATGAAAAGGTAATCAATCTATAAAAATCTCAACTTGTCAACTTGACAGATAAATATTATGTCCACATCTTCCAATCCATGGCCACAAAAATGGTTCACAAATTACTATATAAGCATGCACATCAAAACCCATACGTACACAACTCAAACACCAACACTTCACATTTTTCTCTTCTCCCTCTTTGGTTTCTGTCGAGCAAGAAGGAAAGGAAGAGACAAGGGTGTCGTTTGGTTCGAGTTAGACATCACAGCCACACCTCGTTATCATCATCTCTCCATCTCGTTTGTCCATTGGTATGATGTGACTACTTGTTATGTGATATAATTTTTATTTAAAACCGACCGATATCAATAATCGAGTTTTAAGTTTTCGTGGAATTATAATACGGATTAAAAACTTGTTTTGATTAAGAAATTGTGTGATAAACCTGATCTAAGGGTGGTGTTTGTTTGTTTTTGATCCGGGTCAAGTATTGAACCCGTTTGGGTTACGAGTCAAGACCAGAGAAGGTCACGGATCGATTTGGATTTGCTTTTCACTATAATCTTGATGTTATTGTTGTTTGTTGTTGTGTCGAACTATGGGTGTGTTTGTTTTTGGAGTATCACAGCCCACCCCAAGAGGGTGCGCTTGGTTTAGTTTGCCCTTGGTGAAAGCAGCCCGACCAGGTGTGATGTTTTGTTTGTTTGCTTGCTGTCACAGCCACCCCGAAGGGTGTACTTGTTTGTTCTTCTTGTTCGAACCAGGAGAAACACCAAAAGGTGCGCTTGGTTTATTTGTCTCGACCTACAACGCGACCCAACTAGGGTGCATTTGAGTGTTGGTTGTCTGCTGTCGCAACCCACCCAGAAGGGGTGTTTGTTTGCGTGAAATAGCAGCCCCAAATAGGGTGTGTTTTGTTGGTTTAATTTCTGCACAAAGGTGCATTTAGAAAGGCTTATTTCAGCCCCTAAAGGGGTACGTTTGAATCTGTTACTTCAGCCCAAATAGGGTGCGTTGGTAAGTTGATTTTCAGCTTCCAAATGGGTGCGTTTAAACCTGCTCCTTACAGCCCCTAAAGGGTGCGTTTGTTGCTTATTTTTCTGCACTTAAAGGGGTGTTTGGAATTGCTTATGTTTAATATATTAACCTGTCCAGAATTAATTCATAAGAAACAGTAGCCGTAAAATATTTTTGACAATGTATAACCATAAAAACATGTTAGTACCCTTAATTACCTTTCCGGGATATAAAGAACGTCGAAACGGACTTATAACGAAGAAGATACGCTAATTTAAGATTTATAAAATACAAGACATTTTGACAAAGAATTGCATAATAATTTACTTGTCGATATGATTTTGAAACAAGGTTTTGGACCCTTTCTAGTCCGAACCGGCTTAAGTGTAAAACACGAAAGTTGTCCGAAATGATGTTTTACATTAAGTCGCGAGGATTTTTAAGCTTGAAAGTGTAAAATGAAGGATTTAAGCTTGGTCAAAGTCGGACAATTTTTCTGAAAAAGGTCAAAGTTGCTTATTTTCCGGAAAATAGTATATATTGTTTAAGTGTCATTTTTCCGGAAAATTCTATTATTACTATGCATTGTTTTATAAACCATATTATTCGTTATCATTAGATTTCAGATTAGCGATATTTGATTATAGTGCACTTTTGGATGTAATGATCCAAAAGGGGCGTCTCGGGTCCGTTATTGCTTTATTTTGTCATATCGAATTATAGTAGTTTTGTCGAATCATTTTATATTGTCTAATACAGGTTATGTAAAATATGGGAACGTCCGATAAACAAACGGGTCATGCCGAAATTTTCTAAAAATTCTATACTTAGTAAAATTTCTACAAAACTCTATTTTCTCAAATTCCGACAAAAAGACGAAAAATCCTAAAATTCATAAAAATCTTATAATTTCTTATAATTCATTTAGAATGTTTTAAAAGTATGCTTTCATTTATTAGAAACTTCCTTTTCTTTATTTTGAGGTTTTAGTAAATGTGTCGGATTCCATTGTTTTATCATTAGTTTATTTTTCTTGGTTTCCTTCTTATATAATACCGGTGACGTATCATATACCTTGACTTCTTTTATAAATTCCTTGTTTATTTTTCCTGAAGTATTTGTGTGTCGTTAGTGTCTCGATTTCCCTTTCGTCGTCGTCTACTCAACTTGAGTCTTGGTCAATATTTCTTGACGATTCCTTATAATGTATTGGGATATACGTTATGCTTTAGTGTGAGTTGTGTTTGGAGTGAGTACATGTCGAGTCCTTGTATTCTTACCACCACATGAAACGTTAATAATAAAATTTTAAGATATGATATTAGACATTTAAACAAACATTGATACAATTATTCCACGAAAACTAAGACACGTTGTCTTCTGAAAACTCATTTACTTTACCATACGTATTCTGAGATAAGCCGCATGCTAGTAGGTTGTGCCAAAGACGTACCGTTGTGCCTGTACTCTTATATCGTTGTGCGATGCCACATTGTGATACTACTGTATCACATTTCTCAATGCCAGTCGTGTTAGTTGTGATTCTTGTATCTCTTCGGACTAAGGTGAGTCATAGCCCCTCTTTTCCTTATTTTGAACGTTTTGGGGGAGATACATGCTCAAATATTGCTTGATATTTCTACATTTATTTTAAACTCTTACAATTCTTGTGAGTTCAGAGCCCGCTTTTATACTTGTTTATTAATGCTTTGGGGAGATACATGCTCAACTAATTGCTTTCACTTTTATAAGTACTCTAAAAACTTTTACATATTACTGTGAGTCATAGCCCCTCTTTTCCTTATTTTGAACGTTTTGGGGGAAATACATGCTCAAATATTGCTTGATATTTCTACATTTATTTTAAACTCTTACGAATTACTGTGAGTTCGTAGCCCCACTTTTACTTGTTGAATTGTTTTATAAACTCTTTGGGGGAGATACATGCTCAACTACTTTCTTATATTTTCACAAGTACTCTATAATTTTACATACTACTATGATTTCATAATCACACTTTATACGTTTTGCTACAAACCTGAACACAAGTACTATCTGTATGCTATCCTAATTGTTATTGCTTAAGTTACTTACACTATTGCCACCAAAAGTCCCTCATATCATGAACCATTAATCACTTGCGAGTGAACGCGAATATAGTGAATAGATCTATTGGCAGTTGACGCCCCATTTGTGTTAGCCGGATAGGTAACCAAATGCACTTTATTTGAGAATACTAGGAAGATGGCAAACTCCTACCATAGGGCATTGTTGCTCACATCATTACTATGATGTCTGTAACTAACGTCATTTTTATGATGCGTTCGTGTTAAGGTTTGCGTTCATGAGACTTAAGGCAATATATACTATGTTGCAATGATACAAATGCTGCAACTACTGAATTTATGGGTTCAACAACGTGGCCCAACCCTTAAACTTGTGTTCAACTGATTACTAAACAAACGAACTATGGGTGTAACAATGTAACCCGCTACTTATTTCATCGATATTTGTATTTATTGCAATAATCAAACTATTGAACTCAATTGTTTTACCTATAAACTCTATGAACTCACCAACCTTTGTGTTGACACTTTTAGCATGTTTATCTCATGTTCATAATTTACGAGGATGGCACGGAAGGGCACGGATACTCAAGAAGGCTATATTATCATTCGAAAACTTATTTAATAAACTATAAAACCACTGGGACCTCATTTTGTAAACTCTGATATTTATATAAATCGAATGATAAATCTTTTAAAATGACGCAATTAGGGTTCATTTTCTATTGATAAATCTGTTGTGCCATGAAGTAACACCCAGCTTGAATTCCGCTGCGTATCATGAAATTTGGGGGTGTTACATTATCCGTGATTAGTATGATTGTGTTAACCTCTTAACATGTTGGTTATGGTAATTAGTTGGTGTTTTAATATATTGTTCTTACAAGTTAAACCTTCGTCAAGATTTTAGTTCATAAAAACAAGCATTAAGTTTAACCAATCAATTCAAGATCAATTCAAGTTTCATAAGTTTATTTTCACAAACTTAAACAAAAAAACATCCATTTCCTTTATCAAATTTGCTTAAGAAATGGTCAATACAAAAGGTAACCGATTATAGACAAAAGGTTACAATTGATTGTTAACAACTAATCTTACGACCTTTTAAATGTTTCCAATCAATCCAATTTGATAATCAAAAGCATTCTTATTACAACCACACCTTAGTTCCTTTGTTTAATCAACAATAATGGGTAAAACAATCATCCATAGGCAAAATGATTATAACTAGTTGAATAACAATAATTTCTTTCGACCACTACGATTACTATCAACTAGTCAAACTTGATTAACAAATGTCACTATGAAACTTTAGCACAATTGGATCTTAGAATCAACTTGAAATTGAATTAAAACATGTTAACACAATCACAAACTAATCATATGGTAAGCAACATCATTTAAGCAAGTGTATAAAGAAACTAGCCACTCATAGCAAACATAAACATAAACTCAGAACTTTAAACATTAGAAAACATGATTAAGAGTCTTACAATGCTTGGAATAAGATTACAAATGGTGAAGTAATGATTCCCAAAGTATTGGGGTAGACTCCTTGGGGTTTTGGCCTCCAAATGTGGTACTTCTGGAACTCCAAACTTTCTTGGACTTCTAAGGACGAATTTGAGAGTTTAAGAGCTTTATTTGATGAGTAGAGAGAGTTGTATTGAAGTATGTGTCTCATATGCTCACAAGGGGTCTCTATTTATACTAGTTCCAAGGCCTAGGGTATTAATTGCTGAACTTGGCCTCCAAGGAGTTAGGAAGGGACTAGAATACACCAAGGGAAGGACCTAGAATCGTTTGGATACAAAGGGGAAACTTAGTGATGAAGATTTGGCAGAAACAGTCCTTCCAACCGGATCGGTCACATGACCAACCGATCCGGTTGGTCTTCTACAAGTGTTCCAACCGCATTGGTTTCGGGTGGCAACCGAACGGTTGGACTAGCGTCATGGGCAATTCTTTGATCTTCACCCAACCGATCCGGTTGCAGTTGCAACCGATTCGGTTGGTCTTCCTGAGTGACAAAAAATCGACCTTTACTTTATCTTGACTTGTAGAGCTTGGTTCTTCAATCATCTTGGTCTTCTATGGTACTTGAAATACTGATTTGTGCTTGACATGCTTCACTGAAACGGAATCTTCCATTTGTTGAACATTCTTTACTTTTCCTTCCGCTTCCTCGCACTTGGTTATAAACACTAGACAAACATCTTTTGATGCGATTACACCGAAATCATACAAATATAACCAAATAACATATACAAAAGCACACATAACGCTACCGAAAACATGTACAATCTGAGCGTTATCAAATTCCCCCACACTTAAACTTTTCTTGCCCTCAAGCAAATCTAAGAAAAACATCCACTGGTACAAAATTATGACTACGAAAAATCTGATGCAAATCTACCAAGTACAAGTACGAGAGAAGATTCATCAATTACGCTTTTAAGAGTGAAACTTTCAAGATGTTTGACAATATCCAATGATTTTCTTGCGTGATTAACATTTCAAAACACCTCACGAAAAAGGAACGAAATATAATTCACTCAATCACTCAATTTTTAGTGGAGTAACAAGATAAATCACACTCATTGCTCAGTCATGATTAGATTATTACCATAAGCTTGTATAAGAAACAAAACTCCACTGACGTGGCGTGAGCACTAAGCAAAAACATATAAAGAGGACTTTTATTTGGGTTATAATGTTAAGGCTTAGGGTTAAGGTTATGGAAAAGGCATGGGATTATTAATGAAATTTTTGTTAAAACAAAAATAGAATCAAGTCTAACACCCGTGTTGCTAGCTACCAAACAATCCGCAAACCAATAAATGATTATAGCTTCATTTTCTTTTCTTCGAATTTCCACAACTCTTTGCTTTGATTCCCCATGACAAATTTTCTTCGAGATAGCACAATGGCCAATACATTCATATATTCATCATTTTTTTTAAAAACATAAACTCATCCTTGAAATGGCTCACCCAACTAACAAGGTGCGGTTACTTATAATCGTTTAAACAATCTTCTCATTCTAGGTGACTAGCAACCAACCATTTAGACATTGACAAGGGTTTAAGCTAAGGTTTAAAGTGTAAAATCTTTTTGTATTTTCCTGGGTTTATCAAAAACTAAAAGGATGGCTCAGAGGGTGTAACTAGGGGTATCTAGCGCTAAAGATGAGCGCTACAAATGGGTCCATGTAGGTAGTTAACTAACCGGTGTGGTTAACTAATATAGCATAATATGTAATTGGAAGGCCATTTGGTTTTATTCCTAAGGTGCCTCTTTATCACACAAATACACTTATATCACACGAATGTGATCTTACTGCGGTCTGGTAATGATTTACAAGCACAAGTTCTAGAATAAATAAAATCACCGACACACTCATAGCAAAATATTCAAGCATAAAAGATGTATGCTTTATATAGAACATGCTCAAATCCTCACAATTTTAGTGGTAAGGGCTATAATTTGTGCTAGCAAATAATGGATTGCAATATTAATCGGAACACATCTCAAAGTTTCAAATATTACCAGTTACCAGTGGTTTGATCCAGTTATTCTAATATATTATCCTAAAAGCGTGAAAAATAACTAGATCACAAGGGCAAACAAAATTTTAAATTTAAACTTAAAAACTCTAATTTTCCTATTCACCCCCCACACTTAAGTTAAACATTGTCCTCAATGTAAAAAACGAACTTCAAAGTATAGAAATAGGGAAATAGATATGAAACCAGATATTCAAATGAGTTTGTCAGCTTAATTTTCTTCTTCTTCCAAGTGTCCACTGGAGTAATCATTACTTGCACGAAATCTTATATACAAACAAAAGAGTTTTATTAAGATGTGGCACCCCCCCCACACTTAAGTTCAACCAAAGGTTTCAACTTTGGGGCGTGACCACATAAAATCAAATCTGAAACACACGGGTTGCCTCTCGAGAAGCGCTTGTTTTATTAACGAGTCATCAGCCTGACTCGAATCTTCCCGAATTTACTTGGCCACAGATGCAGCCTTGAACATTTTGAAAAGTTCGGGGGCATACAGGAATTCTTTGCCAGTAGCATCAATATCGCTCTAGATGAACTCAGCAGATGGTTTCCAAGGAACGTTTTGTGGGATTCTTCCTGGAAAAGGTGCTACGAAGGTGATGGTTTCGAATTCATTTTCAGGTGAAACTGTCTCAACTGATATTTCATTCATTTGGTCCTTATCATAGTATAGTTTGATTTGGTGCCCATTAACGATGAAACTTCCACCCTGTTTGTCATAAAGTTCGACATAACCGGATGGATATCCATGTTTAACGATATATGGTCCAAACCATCTTGGTTGTAATTTAGGAGATTTGAATTTAAATTTCATGTCGAAAAGCAGAACTTTATCTCTGGCTTTGAATTCTTTTTGAATTCTCAGCTTTTTGTCGTGATAAGCTTTTGTTCTTTCCTTGTACAGTTTAGAATTTTCATAAGCTCAGAGTCTTAATTCGTCGAGTTCATGAAATTGCAGGAATCTCTTCTCTCCAACTATTTTGAGATCGGTGTTACGCTTTTAAGAGCCCAAGAAGCACGATGTTCAACTTGAACGGAAAATGACAAGTTTTTCATACAGAGTCTGTAAGAGTTGTGCCAATAGGAGTTTTGTAAGTCAGTAAACGCCTACGAGCATCGTCAAGTTTCTTCAACCACACTAAAGGATTGTCCTTCAACGCTTTTTCTAGTATTCTTTTAAGAGCTCTGTTGGTGTTTTCAACTTGGCCACTGGTTTGTGGATGATAAGCTGTCGCGAATCGATGATGAACACCATATCTTTTCATGGTTTTCTCCATTTGTTGGTTACAGAAATGGGGATTCCATAACGAGCAAAAAGCTTTTTGATAAAATTAACAACGACGCCAGCATCGTTTGTTGGTAAAGCTTCAGCTTCTGCCCATTTGAACACATAATCTATATCAACGAGAATGTATTCGTATTTGTGGGATTTAGGAAATGGTCCCATGAAATCAATTCCCTAAATATTGAATATTTCACACACTTGAATGCTTGTCAATGGCATTTCGTCTCTGCGTGAAAGGTTGGTAGTTCTTTGGCAAGCATCATAGTTCTGAACAAGTGTATGTGCTTCTTTAAATATTGTTGGCCAATAGAATCTAGCATCAAAAACCTTTTTAGCTGTGGTGGAAGGATCATAATGTCCCCCAGTTGGGCCAAGATGACATTCGTCAAGAATTTTGCGGGTTTTGAAACCAGAAACACATCTTCGGATCATTCCGTCAGGGCACATTTTGAAAAGATATGGTTCTTCCCAAAAGTAGCATTTAAGTTCCGAAAAGAATTTGCTCCTTTGAGCGTGAGTTAAACCTTTTCTGAGAATTCCTCCAGCGAGATAGTTTGCAAAGTCAAGAAACCAAGGATCATCATTTCCATCAACGGTCATGAGGGTTTCATCGTGGAAGTAATCATCGATTTCTTCTTCCTTTAACTCCTCGAGATCTCGGATTTTCAAGACGTGATAAATGATCGTGACTAGATTCTGCTCCTTTCTTATCTTTGATTTCGATGTCAAATTCTTGGAGTAGCGAGAATGCATCGATAAGACGCGGTTTAGCATCTTGATTGGTGAGCAGATATTTGAGTGCCGAGTGATCGGTGAACACATTGTTTTTGAGAGTACGAGGTAGGATCGAATTTGTCGAACGCGAAAACTATGGCGATAATTCCTTTTTGTGATCAGATAATTTTGTCGAGCACTATTCGATGTCTTGCTAGCAAAATATATGGGCGAAAGTGTTTTCCTTCTTGTTGGCCTAAGACGGCTCCAACAAAGAAAATCGTTGGCATCGCATAAGCTCAAGGGTAGTGACCAATTAGGTGAAACCATGATCGAGCACTAGTCGGTTGAGATTTCAATGTTTGAAGGCTTTTATGCAATCGACATTGAAGTCAAAGATAGAATCTTTCTCAAGAAGTTTTGTCATCGGACGAGATATTTTGAAAATCTTTGATAAAGCGGTAGAAACCGACATGTCCTAAAAACTTCTAACGGCTTTAACGTTAGTGGGTAGTGGAAGTTTTGTGATAATGTCGATTTTGCTTTATCTACTTCCATGCTCGCTTGGAGATTTTGAGGCCAAGCACAATTCCTTGGTCACCATGAAGTGACATTTCTCCATTTAAGGACAAGATGTGCGAAGCATCTTTCGAGCATTTTATCAAGATTGGAAAGACAAGCTTCAAATGAGTTTCAAGATCGAAAAGTCATCCATGAAAACTTCCATGGAGGTTTCGAGCATGTCTTGAATATGGCTATCATACACCTTTGAAAAGTTGCGGTGCATTACAAAGACCAAAAGGCATACGCCGATATGCGAGGTTCCAAAGGACAAGTGAAAGTGGTCTTTTCTTGATCATTAGGATCGATTGAATTTGGAAATATCCGAAAATCCGTCGAGGAAACAAAAGAATTTATTTCCGCTAGTCTTTCAAGCATTTGATCCATGAACGGAGTGGAAAATGATCTTTCTTTGGTGGCTTTGTTTAATTTCCGATAGTCAATACAAATGCGCCAACCAAAGGATGTTCTAGTAGGGACTAGTTCATTCCGCTCATTAGTCACAACCGCTATTCCTCCTTTCTTGGGAACACAATGAATGGACTCACCCAGGACTATCCTCGATTGGGTAAATTATACCAAAGATCGAGAAGTTTTATGATTTCCTTTTGACAACTTCTTTCATGTTGGGATTGAGTCAACGCTGACGTTCTACAGCAGTGTTTAATCCCATCTTGAAATTGATTTTGTGTTTGCGTAAATTGGGACTAATTCACGGGATGTCGATGTTTTCCAAGCGAAGGCTTGTTTATGATTTTGAGGACAGAAACTAAACTTTCTTTCTCATTGGCCTCGAGTAATGAAGATATGACTACTGAAAGAAGTGAGTTTTCCTCCAAGTAAGCTTGTTCAAGATGATCAGGTAGAGGTTTGAGCACGAGATCTGTTGGTGGTTCTTCGATAGAGGATTTTATTCTCATCTCGTCATCGAAAGTTATTTCCTAAAAATTATATTCCTCCTCCGTGTTATCTCCTTCGAACTCTACTTTCATGAAATCATCAAACTCTTTGTCAAAGTCTGTTTCATTGATTTTCTCAGAAGTAGTCATGAATGGATCAGATTCATTAGGAAAGGTATTCCTAAGATGAGTGGGAATTTACTATCTTCTTCCATTTCTAAGATTACAAAGTCCACGAGAAAAATGAATTTACCGACTTGAACAAGCATATTCTCGGCAATACCAACAGGATATTAATAAGAATGATTTGTTAATCGAATGCTCAGTTTTGTTGGTTCAAGGCTGTTGTTACATAATTTGAAATACAACGAATAAGGCATTAAATTGATACTTGCACCAAGGTCGGCTAAAGCATCGCATTGAATATTATTCCCGAAAGTACATGGAATAGGAAAGCTCCCAGGATCTCCGAGCTTTGGCGGGATTTTGTTTTGAACGATAGCTGAGCCTTCTTTGTTAAGGAAAGTAGCTGATATTTGCTCTATCTTGCTTTTGTTATTAAGAAGTTCTTTCAAGAATCTCTCGTAATTGGGCATTCCGGCTAAGACATCAACGAGAGGAACATTGAGTCTAACCTCTTTGATTATTTCTATGAACTTCTTATAATGTTCTTCCATTTTTTCTTTCTTAAGGCGTTGAGGATATGGAATTTTTGGTGTGTACGCCTTGACAGATGGGGTGGTTTTCTTTTTGGTGGTTTGAGTTGTGTTGGTTTCCTCAGCTTCATCCTTGCTATCTTGAGTTATAGGAGTATTTTCATTAGGATTTGGTGTTGGTTCGTACGAGAGACCACTTCTTGTGAAGACAACATTGATATGCTCATTTTTCGTTTGGGGTGGACGGTATGTCTTATCATTTGATGGTTTTGGATTGGATTGGGTGTTACTTGGTAACGAACCAGATGGTCGAGATCAATGTTGGTTAGAAAATCTGACAAATTTGTTTTCACGATCTTGGATAGATGCTTGATAATTTTTCTGTCCCTGCTCAACTTTGGCTTTGAGATTGAAAAATTGATTTTTGATGAAATCATTTGCAGATTTTTGATGACCACGAATTCTCTCATGGTTTTTTTCGAATTGATTCTTCCATCTTTTGCTCGGAGTTTTGTGGGGTCGGATTGTCAGTTCGGGTTTGAGAATCACGGTTGTTATCCCTTGGTCGGCGGTCTTGCTAATTTCCAGAATTTCGATCGTAATAATTACTACGATATCCTCCTCCACGATATCCTCCTTGGACATAATTTGCTTCTCCTTCGTTAGGTCCACCCATGGGCTTATCGTCGCACTCAGACGATGGGTGATTTCCTCCACAATTGTTGCATCCGTCTCGCATTTCCTTTATTTCTTCTTTGATATCTTTGTATTGCGAGTCGATTTTGAGGTTAAAGCTTCTATTTTCTCCATGAGTTTTGAGGTATCGGTGTTTTCGACAAAAGCAACGGTTTTTCCAAGAGGTTTGGTTTTGGAATATTTAGACCAATCGAGTTTGAGAAGTACTCGATCTTCGAGTAATTGAAAAGCGCCGTTAGGAGTCTTATAGAGAAATATTCCTCCAAGATCAAGGATGCCTTGAGAGATTTCATCTAGTCCATGGTAAAAGATTTGGATAATGGTTCCTTTGGATAATCCATGTCCATGACAACCACGGCAAATATTTCATCCGAAGCCAAGCTTCGACAAGTGATCGTTGGGATTTTGTGTGCAAGCATGAATTTCTCCCATTAATCAATCAAACATGGCGGTGGAAAGAATCGGCTTAGAAAGGCTTGCCTCATCTCCTCCCAAGTGTTGATGATATTGGATTTCATAAACACATAACAAACAATAATATGGTCGAATTATTTAGAGGTTTTAGAGAGAGAAAGGGAGCCTTTCTAGAGAGAAAGTGAAAGAAAACATAGAAGGTTAGATTAAGATGAATGAAGGTCCAACCTCTACCTTGGGAGGTAGAGGGTATATATAGTTACAAACTAAACGTCCTCCTTCTGATCGTGGATCGTGCATACAAGGGTAAAGACCCGTCCTTCCTCCACGGTGTTGCTCTAAACTAAATAACTAACTAATAAAACAAGAATAACGATATGTCTACGAGCTAACTTATGCTAGATTATATTTGGGGTGACCGACTCTTCACTATGGAATTTCTAATTCCTAACAATCTCCCTAAGGAGGTCACCCCATATTTTACATTTCAATCCTAGCATTCTATTTAATCTTCGCCTTGAGCTCAGACATTAATTCTTCAACATCCGCATCTTTGTGCTTTTGCAAAGTGATTCTTTAAAGTCCGATAACTTTGTACTTTAAGTGGAGGCCTTTATATCGATCCACATCATTGATGATCTTCGAGCTTTAATTGAGATCATCACCACAAGAAATCTCGGATCACCCTTTATTGTGTTGCCATCATGTGAAGTTGTGACTTTCGGACCGACATGCTCACACATTCGGATCATGACATCTTTCCATCGTAGTAGCGGAAGCTTTATCGGTTCATGATATTTGTAGCAACAGAAAGGTAAGCATAGTATAAAAATATCGTAACCGTGTTATGTAGATATGCACCACCATGATTTCTTCAATTAAGTGTGGATGTCGTGAGCATGCGGCTTTGATTGACCGCTCAATTTCGATCACCGCAACCGTCCAAATGTACCGCAAACAACAAGCTAGTTAATAAAACACACGAAGTGTCTTTGATCACTTTCGTTGAATTGAGGTACACGCCCACGGTTCCTCGCTGATCAAGACAAGTATCGCTCGTGATCGTAGGATTCCTAAGAATCTCCTTGATGTGGTTTCGCAATGTTCTAGCCGTTCTCAAACCGAACGCCTCAAAGAAGACAACACGGAGTGAGTGAACCAAAGAAATTGAGATTCACCGATTGATGAAAATGATTTGAAAACAATCGCGTATTGCTTGAAGAAAGAGTTTTGCAATACGACGAAGGTTTTATGAGAAAGATCAATTTTCAAACAAAATACTTTTGTATTAGAGAATGAGTACACATTCGACGTGCTAGTGAAAAGAAGAGATTCGCACATCGAACGGTTTTTCTAAAAGTATTTTTCAATCGTAGATACTTTTTGAATTTGAAAACATAAGTACACATTCGACGTGCTATAGAAAAGAAGGTTTGCACATCGAACGGTTTTTCCAAAAGTATTCGTCAATTCCATTCTCGACCAAGGTTGATTCAAGAGTTTGAATCTCCCCATCGTTTCTATCCGCTTGTCACAAGCTTGATCTTACGAGAAGATCTCACATGTCACCCACCAAGAGCTTGTTTGATGTTGGCTCTAGAAGGATTTCCATCTTCATTGTGAATACTTTTACATACCACTCGGATGTTCGCGCAAACCACAAGGATAATGCGAGGACTCTCAATATATTCTTACTTTCCACATTGTGTGAAACAAGCAAGTTTTCATTAATTTTGTGTCCTAATGAGATATTGTGGATGATCTCTTGGCTCTAGACTCAATAGTGCACATTTGGTTCTCGTGTCGGAGACTAGGAGAGGGTCTCCTTCTTCAATATCAACAATCTCTAAGAGAAAGTCGATAGATTATGTAGGTTCCCGTGAGAATGAAACAAGCCCTTTAAGAGGAACTTGAGTGGTTTGGGAAGTTTAGTGCAAGGCATCACCGGGTCCATGACGTCTTGTCTTCAATACCAAGTGTTACCTTAGTAAACACCAAGAGCATATGTATTGAACCCGTTATCGCCCTAAGGTTGAATTGATGGAGGGCTATTTCTTTTCACCCTTTCACATTCATTTCTTTTTCATTCTTCAACCCTTCAATGCTTACCGAGACTTCATTACTAGAACCTTGTTGGGTTTATTCCAAGACTAGCTCGCCTCATCCGCACTCTTCCCATATCTCACTTTTCTCCTTTTTCAATATACCTAAGGACTCTACACTATCTAGTGGATTGTCCTCGGTAGATCCCTCCGGCTCGGCGGATCGTGGGAACAAATACCTAACCTAACCATCCTTATAACACCATGCATAAAGTAAATTGGTCGGTCTTTTGGTATTGTTCTTTCCTTCATGAAACCAATTGAAAAATCATTTGAAAACAATCAAGGTACTTGTGATACGAGATCAAAGCATTTTGTACCTTAATAGTTTTGATCATTTAGAAAATGCTCCCCTCAACATGTGCATATGATTTAGAAATTGTTTAGCACATGGAGGCAAGAGTTCTTTGAAATAATTTCTTTGAAATAATCTTGATCAATTTTCATGGAAAAAGCCATTTGATTTTCTTTGGTAAAATTCTCCCTCAATATGTGCATAGGATATTTGAAATCATTTTATCACATAGAGGCAAGAGTTCTTTGAAGCACATCCACGATCACAAAAGCCATTAAGAAACCATTTGAAAACTCAATCAAGGTACTTTATGTTAAAACATAAAAGCATTTGCACCTCGATAGTTTCTTTTCTTTTAAAATGCTCCCTCAATATATGCTTCGAGATTCGAAAGCGCTTAGCACATATGAGAGAGCAACCTGCACAACCGAATCAAAACGATCAACTTTATCAAATTTCATTATTAAATCACAAATTCTCCCCGATCAAAAATATCAAATCCTTTGAGATTTTGGATCCCAAGTGATTTAATTAGGTTTAGAAAACATGGGAGAAAATGTGGCCTTGTTTAAATACTCATCTGGTTTTTGGATAAATCCTCCTCCTCAACATGTGCATTGTGTATTTGAAATCGTTTGGCACATGGAGGCAGGAGTGCCTTTAAAGGACTAAAACCAATTCCATTAAAACAGATTTGAGATTTAAATCACGATCTCTACCCCGATCAGAAATATCAAACCATTTGAGATTTGTGATCCCAACTGATTTAAATCATTTAGAAAATTTTGGGAAAGACGGCAAGATTTAATTTTGAAAATGATGATAAGGACCATTTTAAGACATTAAAGATTGTTAGTGTCGTATGATAGTTTTAAGAGATCTTTAAGTAAAACAAAACAATTTCACAATCAAACAAGAATGTAAAAATTTCATTTTGAAAGACCTTGATTCTAAAGAAAAATCATACCATGACATAACATTAAATCTTTAGATCACCACATAATTTTGTACAAACGGACTTTTGTGAAGAAATATTGTTTGAAAATATTTTATTTTAAATCACTCTCCCTCAATCCATGACCAAGTCGATAATTGAGTGACTTAGGTTTTGATAAAATGAAGTCCGTGATTTTCAAAATTTAGTCCAATATATTTTCAAAACAATATTTTCCATTTTCAAAACAATTTAATTCAAATTATTCAAAATTGTTTAAAAATGGTATCCCGCACAAAGATACGTTAGGTGGTTGAGAAGCTTTCGTTGTTGTTGCCGTAGGGTTGGAAGAAAACCGTCACGATGCAGTGAGACTTCTTCTTACGTTGCATTTTGAATGCCAACCGAGGTCAAATTAAGCTCGCTTCTTCAATCACTTAGAAGAAAACCATCTCCGATGCAAGGAGACCTCTTACGTTGCATTTATGCCAACTCTCCATAGAAGTCCAATTAAGCTCCGCTTCTTCATTTGTCAACCCAAGATATAGTTACCCTTTCCTTTCGCATCCAATCATCTTCAATTGTGGGATCCGGATCGGGAACATTCTTATAACCAATATACCGCATACGTTAGTGAACACACATACAAATATATGGTGGTCGACATCACCCAAACAACAATCGACTAATAAAAGTCAATTCAACATATCAATCGATCATATAAGGCATGGGGTTTATGTGTTAATCAAACTCTAATCATCTAAACCTAACAATCATATCCTAAATTCCTAGTCCTTCAACACGTGCAAATATCATTTTAATTAAGCACGAGGATAATTAAGAAAGCTCGTTAGATGATATAGATTTGAAAACATTCTCCCTCAATCAATGACTCATTTTTTATAAAAATTTTAAAAGTGTTGAAGTCATTGATTGAGTTTGCAAATAATATAAAAACTCGAACCGATTGATTTTTCAAGCAACTCATTTACCACCATTTTTGAAAACAACAAATATTTTCTCAAGAATTTTAGACGGAAAACATTTGTGTAGGAACAAAGAGTCCTTCGACATACTTTCCTCATTTTGTTTTAGGATAAGTGCACGAAATTTTTGAAAACATTTAAGCGTAGCACTTTCCTTCCTTTAAAGAGCGGGTTGCTATCTCAAATAATAGCAAGCCATAGTTTAGTTTTAAGCACGGGTTACAATCAAGTAATCAGAAGCCATAGTTTGATGACATGTTTAGAAAGAAATATTTACACCTCCCGTCGAACTTCATCTAAAGTCCCGTGCCATTATTGAATGACATTTCTAAGACCGTAGATGTTATCGATACCAGAAGACATGTCTTGAGAAAACATATTTTTTGTCTTTTTCAAATTTTTTGATTTTTATGGGTTTTTGAAGGTTTTATATTTTTCTATTTTGTTTTGTTGGTTTTATATTTTTGTATTTTGTTTTTCTGAAAAATATATACAAAGATAGAGTAGATGATATAGTTAAAGAAGATGATGATACGAGTACCGAGATAAGGATATCGAGCAAAGACGTTGTAGAAGATAGAAGTCATCATCTCTTAAACATTCACCACCAAAGCTTTCCGAGGCTCCGTGAATAGAAGATAGAACATGAGCCTTTGAGAAAGAGAGACTTTGCGTAGCTCCTCATACCGTCAATCTTCGAATAAAGACCATTTTCCCAAGAAGAAGAATGAGAAGAGAAACAGCCTCATTGAATGAAGCTCAAGACTCAAGAACATGAGAACACCGAGGTAACAAGTTAAGAAATTGATCGACTTAGCGGTTATCAAACCGAATAATCGATGAAGACCGATCACATGAACTCGCTAGCGTCCCCGATGTACACATTACTCTTCGAGATTGACCATTGTCTTATGCAGGGAACAATACATCAACATCTTCATTTTACCAAATGCATTCCGCTTAACTTCCATATAACCAATCACCCATAATGTACACAAGTACCCAACCGTAGTAGAAACAACAACATCACACTAATCGGTTGAATCACCGATCTCCTCTGCGGATGTCAACTCTAGAATAACCGATTAAGCTCGATCATGTGAATATGTTGTCCACCGATATACACATATATCTCCTCCGATCGCTGCGATCTCATCGTAATCATCATTACATTGTGTACATGAAGCACTAACCGAAGCACTATATCAAAATCATATAGAAGATGTCGATATGCAATATCATCTCACGAACCAAATATTCTTTTCACATTTCTTCTAATCGAACGCGAGGTAACACATACCAAAAGTCTCCAGAGACCATTTCCTCCAATAAGTTGGAGTAATACACCAAAGGCTACGAGTTAAACACCGAGTTTCTACGGTTATGACCATTGTCTTTCCGGATAACTTCAATCGTAGAAGTGTTAAGTTCATCATGTGTACTGTTGTGCTTTTAGATATATGTCTCCTTCCCCTTGTCGGTTTTGATACCTCGATTCAAAGAAACATAATATACCCAAAACTCGAAATCTTGTGAGAAGAACTCAAATAGCCCAAATGAATCTCGTGAGAATCAATCGCAACGGAAACTCTCTCGACTATCTTTATCAACCCATATGTAGACAATTTGAAGTGACCACCGATGAAGAATACCCGATATACCAAACTTGAAACCAAGTCAAATTCCACATTTGTATCTTAAGCTTGCACTTAATAATGGAAGAACGGTGTCGAGAATTTATGCTTCAAGCAAATTTCTAAGTACTCACTACTCAAGCAAAGTATGAGACATTAACACCTCTTGCGATTATCCACACCGACATATGCGTGTGACATCGAGTAAAACAAAGTAACTCCTAATAGTGATAGTTAACTGTGTCTTCAACCATCCACCTCGATCGCCGGTAACTAGATAACCCAAGACTTCAACTCAAATTCTTAAGCCCGAGCAAGTTATCAAATAAGAATATACCTTTGTGAATGTCAACTTCAACCTCAAATAAGTGATAAGAGAGTAACTTCAAGTAATCAACTTGTGTCAAATGTCCAACACTTGAATAAACATTCAATCGGATGAACATTGACCTAATGAATGAACCAAGCAAATGATTCCTCAACATCAATGCATTCTTCCTCAAGGTATACATGTAGAAGTCGATCCGAAGATTTACTAAAATGTCTTCTAGCGGATGAGGAAGTCATTTTCCTTAATGTTTATGTGGTTGATTTATAGCGCACAATGAGAGGAACAATAATCCGTGAAGATTTGGCAAAGGAATACCAAAGAGCGGATCATTATTCATGAACAATAATCCGTGAAGATTTGGCAAGGAATACCAAAAGCGGATCATTATTCAAGAGTGCAACTACAATATCATGATAGTCATTATCAACGCCTTTTGAAGTAATCGAGATAAGGTTTCTTGATAGTTCGAGAAGTACTTTTAGATGGTGAACTAGTTGAGTCAAGAGAAACCGGAGCATGAGCTTCGTGGTCGGATGATCAACATTCGTTAGAGGTTGGAAGTACTCATCAAACATATCTTTGAAACACAATGAATCCCAAACAATGAATCCCATTTATCCTTAGTAATTGAAGCATTAGGCGTTGGAGGAGTGTCATCAAAATCAAGCAATGAATCATTGCTAAAGAATCGAGCAAGTCTAATTGGGATTAAATTTTGGCTTTTCAATCTCCCCAATTAGTGCTCTCCCTAAACCGACGAAGATTTTCAAGTGTTCTTCTCACCGGATTAAGAAGAAGTCTTTAGATCATCAAATGCAATTGCCTTTAGTCTTCTAATCATGTAGCTTTCAAATATAGATTAGATCAGACTCGACCTTCTTCAAGATTATCCGAATGGGGAAATAGACAGCTAACATCTTCTTCAAACCAAAGGCATTCCTGTTAACTTGTAAATAGCAAACTCCTTAATTAAAATCCTCCCAATCAAACAAGAATGTAAAGATGTTCATCAAAGAAATCACCAAAGAACTAGAAGCACTTTGTCATTTAATCATATCACCGTGTGAAGATGTCAACCAACGGCTCTTAGAAGAAACTACATGTGAAGATGATCCGATAAGAAGAATCTCGTTCTTACATGGGTTAGAGCCGCTTGACCATATATTCTCAAATATCACCAACCATGCAAAAATTCACACTTTTTCTCCCTCAAGAATTGCATACAGAGATGCCATTCTTGATTAACCAAGTGATTATCATCCAAATGAATTCTATTCACACTTCTCCCCGCAAAATTAGCACATGATGTCGCCATCTTCATCATATTGAGCAAGAGGAATAAGAGTAATTATCAAGAGTCCGTTCACTTGATGATCAAGCGCATGGAAAAGCATGAAGCATGTTGATGAAGAATGTCGATGAGAATGGTCATAAACATGAAGATTTCTTCTTAAGAAGATAAAGCGCATCAAGCGCACACCTTTCTTTTCTTTGAGGAACGGGCTCAAGTGTTATCTCGCAGACGCCATAATGATGAAGTACGAGGCCCGAATCGATGCGAGCAGACGCCATAGCCGATTGAATATCAATGTTGAGTAACTAGAACCCGTGAATTATGAGATATCAACTTTTGTTATCCATACTTTAAGCCACCCATGTATTGAAGGATCAAGTATCTCAGAATCGAGTAAGGACTACCGCACTAATATTACAAACTTGATTGCATATATTATGGTTAGTGACATCAAGATCCAAACCCTTTGGGGTTTCACGGTCAACATTGAGAATGCTATTGGTAAACATCTTTCCGTAGGTATCCACCCAAGTCTAGCATCCTTAAAAATTCTACCGATGGTATCCACTTATGGCAAGGTCTAGGATTGTTAGGCATCTTATGCATAGTGAGAGACTTATCCTTATTCCTAGTTTCCAAAGATTTAGCAGCTTGGTAACCATCTAGGTGAGGCTTTTGGTTTCATTTGCTTCATATGCATCGTAGATGACTTAGTGTGAATCCTAGACTTAACAGTTGTACCATTGCATGAGCATTTACATTCTTCGTGGATTTTGTGAAACATTTATCATGATTAGCATTAAAGATACATTTCAGACACTTTGAGCAAACAATTTTGTTTGGATTCGTAAATAGATCTAGATTTCTTAGAGTGATCTCGCTATGGAATAGCTTTAATCGAAACGCAACTACTCTTAGATGTACGCCAATCCCTAGTCTTTAGATTAGTGTTCCTAGGTAATGGTTTAGAACTACTAGCAAAGGCCTTGAAATTTTGAAGAATTCATCATCCTAGGTCTTGCACCTAAAATTCCATCTTTACGATTATGTGCCTTCTTTCTAGCCATTTCAAGATAAGAGTTCTTATACAAGTCATTCATATCAATTTTCCTAGGCAAGTGAGGTGAAGTGACCGGTTTTGTCAAAACTTGTTTCGCATCAACTTGGGAGGCAAACCGCTTTTGAAAATTTTGGTCGCTCGATCTAAACGCATTCGGTTGTCTAATAACCGGTTTCCCAAGTTTGATGGTTTTGAAAACTTAGTGTTCACACTATTCCTCGTTGTTTTTCTCGAGCTCATTTTTAAAGCAACAATAGCGAAACTCTTTTCCCAAGTTGAGCTTTGAGATCATCAATTTTGCTATCAAAGAGTTTGTTTCATTGACTTAGTTCTAGCTTCTTTGACAGAGTCACTTAGTTCTATGTGATTCTTTCTCAAAGACTCATTTTCCTTTAGTAATTTGGCCACACAAACAAACTAATTCATCATTTCTCATTTGAATATCATCAATAGCATTAACATCGTAATTACTTGTAACCAAATTACTTTTCACATGCATACCGTAAATATGTTTCTTCAAATTGTTGATGGTTGATTCTTTGTCTTGAAGTCGAGCTTTCAAAGTGTTCATTTCAAAAGTTCACGGAATTCGTGAAGTTCCATTTTTACACGGTTTGTTAATTTGGAAACTTTCTTCTTTACTTTGTATCGCAATTTCAAGTGAAATGCAATGTTTTTCAAGATTTGAGAATTTGTTTGAAAGTTCATCAAAAGCCTTTTATCAACCTTATTGTTTGTTTTGAAACACTTAATCTCGCACTCACCTCGCCATGTAAGATTTAACAAAGTCATGTTCAAGATCATGATCGCTTTGTTTAAGTACTTTAGCGATGCACTATATTGAACAGAAAGGGTACCTCATTACATGACACCGCTCAATTTCTCGGTCCGATATCCGCATCCACATCATGTGTAACAAGAGTCACCGGACCGGATGTGTCAAGCTTATCAATCTCGAGCCTCAGATTCAAGGCCAACCGATCCATCATCGGTGCTTTACCCGACTCATCATTATATGTTGACTCGACATTCTCGCATTCAAGAACACCCGATTCTTCAATGATACATTACCCAACTTATCACAACTATCTCTCAACCGCACCGACACTCATTCACGTTTTCATTTTTATGTGTAACTTCCTCAATGTACTTCTCCACATTATCCATGAGTTGTATGAATGTCTCAATGAACACGCTAATTTCCATTCCAAAGGTGTTCTTGAAAGACATTTCACCATGTCTTGATCATAATCATGTAAATTCCCACCGATGAATGACCGAAATTGGTTGTGGATCACTTGAAGTGCAAAGACCGAACTAACCTCTTGAACCTTCTCTTTATCAAGTTGTTGTTCCAATTGTTCTAAGTTCAATAGTACTGCTCCGCTAATGTGGATAAGTCTTGACGGAAAAGGGCAATGCATGTTCGCTCCATTCCAATCGGTGTGAGTAACATAAGGTGTGAGTGAAGTTGTTGATAAGATTCAATGCTACTTTCCTTTGCATGGCATTCGTAGTCCAAGCAGTGCAATTCTTTTCATTCGACTCGAGCATGAAGAACTCAAGTCATCATTGATTGATTCCATCATCTCGTATTCGATCGTAATAGCTAATATTCTCATGGTTGTCTACAAGATCATACGCTTTGAGTACTTCAAATCACCGGGTCAAGAGAGTAGGACATGATGTGGTAGAATGCACGGATTTTACAAGTCTATGATTCAAACCGAGAAATAAAATCTTTCATGGATTTTACTAAAATCAAGACCAAACCGTTAAGCAATGACCAATGGAATGTGTTAAGATGATGATGGATCGATACAATGAAAGACGATTGTGTGATAGGGCTTTAGATTGTTCGTAGGAAAAGTCGAAATGTTGATTGGTTGAGATTTGGATTGGTTGATGCACGCTTACGGAGAATTTTGGGTCTAAAACTTAAAACCTCAATAACTTCCTTTCGGAGGATTTGGGCCTCGAAAAATTCGCTTCACGACATCGTGGTGAAACCTCACAATATTCACTGCTCCGGTCTTTTTTGATGTATTTCACTAAAACGGAGTTACGGATCAAAAGTTATGGCCGCTTGAAGTTTTGACGAAAAGTCAACTTTGGTCAAACCTCTTCTTCGTAAAAATCAACCAAGTCGCTATAACACTTGAACCAAGTCGCTACACCAAGTCGCTAAACAAGTCGCTAGACTAAGTCGCTAGTAGTAATTCGCTAAGCCTCAAGTCGCTAGCAAAATTTTGGCAAGAATTGCCACTCAAGTCGCTAAAGATTCAAGTCGCTAAAGAGCAACTCGCCATGCACCAAGTCGCTACCACTGTCGCTACCCGTAGTGGAGAGTCCACTACTTGTACCGTTAATCGCTAGGTCTAAGTCGCTAGCTCCAAAACCGTAACTCGCTACAAAATTGTGAAGCAAGTCGCTACGAAGAAAGAGATCCGATATCAAGTCGCTAGCAAGAAAACCACATAAACATCACTTTTCAATCCAAAACAACCCAACCAAGATGATTCAAGCTTACCAAATGAAAACCTAAACACTTGTGATGATTCTAAACATAAAAGTACTAACAAAATCCAAGCTTTAACACAAGAAATCAACCAAATGATGCACAAACCACTAAACTTTTTCAAACTCAAAACCACCTAAAACCACTAGAAATCCAAAGATGTGCACGATATGATCTAACCATGGCTCTTGATACCAATTGTAACATATTGATTTCATAAACACATAACAAACAATAATATGGTCGAATTATTTAGAGGTTTTAGAGAGAAAGTGGGAGCCTTTCTAGAGAGAAAGTGAAAGAAAACATAGAAGGTTAGATTAAGATGAATGAAGGTCCAACCTCTACCTTGGGAGGTAGAGGTATATATAGTTACAAACTAAACGTCCTCCTTCGGATCGTGGATCGTGCATACAATGTCTGGGTAAAGACCCGTCCTTCCTCCACGGTGTTGCTCTAAACTAAATAACTAACTAATAAAACAAGAATAACGATATGTCTACGAGCTAACTTATGCTAGATTATATTTGGGGTGACCGACTCTTCACTATGGAATTTCTAATTCCTAACAAACTAGTTGAATAACAATAATTTCTTTCACCACCACGATTACTATCAACTAGTCAAACTTGATTAACAAATGTCACTATGAAACTTTAGCACAATTGGATCTTAGAATCAACTTGAAATTAAATTAAAACATGTTGGAATCACTCCTAAACTATAATTCAAGTGTTAGTTATTCTTATGTAATAGGTAGCTTATTATGGCCTTTATGTTTGTTATTAGCCTTAAGCTTATGTAGAAGGCCCATGAGCTTAGGCCCATGTCCATTAAGGAAAGGATGGAAACTAGAGTGTTGCCCTAGCTTTCCTCCTATAAATATTTTATGTAAACCCTCACTTGAGGGTTGGTTGTTCAATATTTCTTTCACTCTCACCCACGCATAACCGCCTTACTATATCGTGTGTGTGTGTGTTTGGTTTATTGTTCAATCGCCTTTATCTCTTTCTTGTAAGCTTGTGTTGTAAAACTAGTGACCTAACAATGGTATCAATCGCCTAATAGTTGAGTGAACGTATTGTTTGAAGTGAGTTTTGGTCTCACGCTAACTTGCGTCTCCATAACTTTGGCTTGATCAAAACGTATTTTTACACTTTTTAATCCAAGATTCTTGTCCTTTCAACGTTATAAGGTGTTAAACTTATCGCTTTTGGCAAAAGTTTCGAACTTTGTGTGTAGATCATCGTTTTCATCTAGTTTTTGTCTGAAGGTTCTATCCTACGCAGAATCATTTTAAGAGTTTTGGTTCATCAAGTTTCACACTTTTGTGTCTTTTGGTGTTATTGAAGCTATTTCATCACACAAAAACTAGTTTAGAAACAACTTTGAGCATAATCATATTTACGAGTAATCCTACGCGTAGCAAAACCCTAAAACTACGCGAAGGTTATCCTTGGCTTGATCTTCGTTTGTGGTTTACTCGTGTTTTCTTGCTTGATAAGCCCGAAAATACGTCGACTTTGGATATCTTTTGCCTTTGAAGTGTAAAGATCACTTGGGAAAAACCCTAAAATTCCGCGATAAGCATAAGCTTATGCGTAGAAATCCACACGATAAGATTCATCTTACGCCTAAGCCAAGTCTTACGCATAAGGTAATCCCACGCATAAGTTTCACGCCTAACTTTGTGTCTACGATAACTTTAGCGTCTTTTCCATACTACGCGTAGCTAAATCCTACGCGTAACTAGTGATTGTTACGCGTAACTTTGGTGTTTTACGCATAAGTGCTACTTGAATTATTGTGATTTCTACGCCTAAGGACACTTCATCAACAAAGGTTCATTCGACTACAAAGATCCATTTTAATAACACAAGTTAATCAACATGTCTCAACCACCATACTCTAACTATTTCCTTACACTTATTCTCAACGACAACAACAACTAAGTCCACAACATCAACAATGGAATCAACAACAAGCAATTTATCAACAACATACTCCACAACTTAAAGCAATTCCTCCACCACAAATGGTTCAAACACCGCCAAGTCTTCAAGTTCAACCCTACACAAATGACTTCAATCAACATCCATCAAGAAACACTATGAAGGAACCCACTTGGTTTGCAAAGATGTGTGAAGCTTTAAGCGACCAACAATCAATTCATGAGGTCGGATCACTTGATAGACCTCCAATGCTCACTCCAGAAACTACGATCAATGGGTGATAAGGTTCTTTAGGTTTTGTGATCTAAATAAGCCACATGGAAAGTTCTTAAAGAAGGTTATCTTGGAAGGTCCATTTGAGATGCCTCTTCGTCATTGTACCGGAGATCCAAATGCTATTCCACCAAGAGATGAACAAACGAACATTCCTCATTGCAGGACTTGAATCCTCAAGAACTTCTACACTATGAAGCGGATGAGCTTGCAATGGAATATATCCTCTTAGGATTGCCAAACCCAATTCTTCGTAGTGTTGATGCTCAAAAGATCGCATGAGAAAATGTGGGATCATATTCGTCTTCTTATGGAAGGATCATGTACTCAATCGGGAGGATTTGGAATCCAAAATTTACTTGGCTTATGAACACTTCATGATTGAACACGAGAGACACTAGAGTCCTATCATCATCGATTTTCGACATCATCAATAATTTGGATAAACACAACATCATCATGCCAAGAATTGCGGTGAATACTAAGTTCTGAGTAGTCTTGGTCCCGAATGGGAGAAGTATGTCATTTTTCTCCGTCAAGCGAAGAATATGCATCATTCTACATATGGATTGTTGTACGATTACTTGAAGCCTCATGAGAAGGAAGTTGATCGGAAAGGATTCTCCGTGCTCAAATTGCTCCTCCTACACATCCGGAAAATCAACAACTTGCCTTATATGCTCAACAAAGTTATCCTCCTCAACAAGCAACTCAACCAAGCGCCTCGCCACACAAAACGATCATTCACAAGAACAATCTCAACCAAATCAATTGGTTCAATACAACAAAACAATGCTCAACCAATTGTCGGTGAAGCTAATGAGGACATCGATCCGTTCGAAGCATTGCAACAAGGTTTGTTATGATTGCTAATGCTTTTGGCGTTATACCAACAAATCCAACAATCGTATTCGTTCCTCATCTAACACACGAAATCGGTTGTTGTAAACAATGGACGAGTTGAAGTTCGTAATCGTGGTTATGGTCGCCGGATGGGCGGTGGTCAAGGGTTTAATGCTATGGGTCGAATAACAACAGAGGTCGGTGGTGGAGCAGGAAATGCTCGAATGGGTTGAATGGTCTAAGATGCAACAAGCGCAATGAGAAGGACACTGGCTAATGCATGTCCAAAGCCGAGGACTAGGGGCGTGCTTATTTCAAAGAGGCTCTTCTTTTGGCTCTTAAGGATGAAGCAGTGGATCTCTCACGGACAAAACGAGTTTTATGGCAAATGCAGACTCGATGATGATATGGAGGACTTGCGAGGCCAATGCGCAGATTATGTTGATGGCTAATATGCATGAGTTACACATGGTGACATAGGCCCGATGTATGACATTGATGGTTTGTCTCGGTGCCGAACAAACCATATTTATCTCGATCTAATATCTTCGCCAAAATCAATCCGCAAGGCTCGAATGTTCAAAATGAGTCATTTACATCTCATTCGACGATTTTCAAATAGACCACTGTAGTTACATTTGACGATCAAGATGACCTTATGGTTTCCTTTGATAATCAAATTGACTCGTGGTTATACTTGAGGATCTAAATAATGATCATGTTGTGAATTACATTGAACAAGCCGAACTTTTGCCTCATCCAAATCTTGCTCTCTTACTTAAAGACCAACAATCCCAAATTGAAGAATGTTGTACATTAAACAAGGACTTAAAAAGTAAAATGCAATCGTTAACCAAGGATTTTGAATGCTTACAAATGCAACTCAACTTTCTTAAAACTCAAGAAAACCGTGAAAAGGTTTTGAAGCCGCTTTACTAAATCTCATCAAAACAAAAAATATTTAGAGAGAGATCGTGATCTAGCCGCTTGAAGAATGCTTTGTTGTCTAAGATAGAACAATTGAAACATGAACATAAAAAGCAAATTAACGCTCTTACCTTTGAAAATCAAAAAGCTAAGGTGAGTTGTTAACTTGTCAAAACAGTTCTCTGACACAAAAAGCATTCAACGAAACGAATAGATGATCATCTTGAAGAAATTATCGCTTGCAACGCAAAACTTAAAGAGTTTAAAAGCTGTTGTTTACAAACATGGTGAGTCAAGAATCGCTATTGAAAAGTTTACTTTAAAACCCAATCCAAATGGATATGGACCGAATCTTGCGATTACAAACCTAAGCTTTCAACAAAAGCATTCAAACCAAATCACGAAGTTTCCAAAGGTAATATAAAATTGATAATTACATTATGAGTGTTGTTGAATATCATCGTCAAGAGGAATTAGATGCGTAAGACGAGAGTCGATCAAAATTAAAAGCGTTGTTTACAACAAACCTTTTAATTATTCAAACCGATCACTTTTGTCACACCAACGGATTCTTCTAACACACCAAGGTTATCATCAAAACACCGAGTCTTCTAATGTTAATCCCCAACCGATTATGCACAAATTTATGGTCCTTTACCTTCCATCGGTGAAGTAAACTCAAAACCTAAAAATCGCAAAATTCTTAGATATTTTGACATTTTCATGGTCGACCTCAAAACTTTAGAACATGAGATAGAATATCATTCGAAATCAAAGTTCAACACTTTCAATCGCCTCGGCGAGAACAAAGAGACATTTTTAGAAAAATCTTTACCAAATGTTAAAATTTGAAAAGTTGTGCATTGTCTTGGGAACAGGACTTTCATAAGGAACTTGGAGTCATGAAGATCGTTTTCGAGAAAAGCGAAACATCTATTTCTAATACTAAGCGTAAAAGAAAATTTTGAGAAAAGATGTTGATCGACTCTTGGAAGATGTTATTTGTGCCGATATCCATAATGTTGTGTTATTCAATTCTTTGCCACATGCATTTGATTATATCTCTCACGATAATGTTGACTCTGTGATAACTGTTGAGAATACTAATAATGTGCTTTAGATCGAGTCTTTAAAAGTCGAAAATGAACGATTACTTAATGAACTTTACAATGCAAAACGTCGTCTTAATTGGTGTGAAAAGATATTCACAATAAACAACTTGGTTTTCAAAACAAAATCGCTCGATTGTTTCATTCGGGAGAAAACCGTTCTCGATCACGTAACGTTAGTAACATTTTAGTACCATCAATTCGTTGGTTAAGTCTATTACACAAAGAATCATTTGCGTTTACACAACATATTTCTTATCACATAATTTTCTCCCCTCAAAATGGCATATCAAATGTTATTTTGGAAAAGTTGACAATAAATATGACCATTTCGAGTGTTATGGAAGATGACCACTATGAACAATTTGTGAACAAAGTTTTAACATAAATACTCCCCTCAACAAGTGATATAAGCGGTTGAGGTTTTGAAAATATATGGGAAGTATTTGTTCTTTTGAGCAAAACCTTGAAAATGAAAGGTCGATAGGTTTTACTCAAAATAAGAAGCTTCGCTCCTTTTATAAGGATTGTGGCAGGCGTACCACGTGGTCCTTGCTTGATTCTGGGTTGTCACAGTGTTATGTGCACAAGCCATTGACATATATATAATCACACATCCAAATGTAATAATGAAGGAAACAATTCAAGGGGTACCAGAAGTCCGGTGATGTTGCCAGAGTACGAACCGGCGTTGATAGCCGGTGATGTTAATCTGGGTCGACCACCAACAAAGATTTCCATCGTTCGAATTGATCCCGAAACAACCTTTCATCAATCATTCGATGATCCTCCTCATCCCTTCGATCCCGAGAATTCCATCGCTTAGAGACCCAATCTTTTGTCGATATCCTTCAACCTATAAGCCAATCCGTCCCTAACCATCTTCAAAGTGTGATCCCCAAACTTGTGAAGATCACTACACGCCATTAAGCAATTTCGTTGAAGTTCACTGCGGTAAACGACGCCGAATGGTTTTGCCGATGAGTGTATATTGTGAAAGCTGGTTGATGTCGGAAGATCAAGTCGAGGTGGAGTGAAGTTAACACAGTCCGATATGATTTAACCGCAAGTTGGAGATCTTCTACACGCCTTTGATGACTATGTGTCGATGAAGATGAGCGGTGACTTGATGAATTCACGTTGTACTTGCTTGAAAATTGCCTCATGCGACCACAGCACTTTGGCAAGGTACATGTCTTCAATGTCGTTGATAGACAAATTCTCAAAGTCGACCAGAGAATGCATAACCCCGTTCATCTTGCCTTTTGACCACAATCTTCTGAGAAAAGTGTAGTCCCATTTGGTCGAAAGATCAACGTGTTTGATGGCAACGATATCCTTAGTCTTCAACACCCATGTTGAGACTTGAACTGGCGACACGTAGTAGATTCTTGACGCCCGCCAATGATGAATCCAGACATTGCATCTCGGTCATAAGCTTCCACTTTTTGGAGAACAAGTGATTAGCTCTTTCCTCGATAGCTATGCGGTTAGAGTATATGGGCTGCTGGGAATGGAAGTGTCAAAGATGTAGCGTATTTCCTTGATCCATCGCCACCGTGTAGAAGAAATTCCAAGTCTTTGTTGAAGAAATATCTGAATGGGATCCTAGGTTCATTTGGTTGGCCAATTGTTGGTAAAGGTTTTGACCGATCGGTGTAGTATGGAGGGTTGTCCGTTTTGTGAAGTCGATGTTTGCTTACGGGTTGAGCCAATCCATCTTGTTAGACACAGCTCGAGCAATGTTTTCAAGGTGATATTCAACCTCGATGGCACTTCTCGAGCTATCTTTCCACAGTTGAAAAGCTTCATTCTTGATTCGCCTCAACTCGGATTTCGTCATCTTCTTCACATGGAACTTTTCTTGCGAATTTTAGCATGCTCCAATGTATTTCCATCTACCGATCTTGACCTTCTTCGAGGTAGGGAGTTGAGTTGACAAGTGTAGAAAACCATTCAAATTCCTCTGTTGTATCTTCATCTAGCCATGATATGACGCCACCGTGGCGCCTTCTTCTTCTTTCTTAGGCCTAGATGAGGATTCGGTTTCGAACTTGTTTGGGAGAGGCGGGTTGTTGTAGGGGCTCACGGACTTCTAATCATCACCACCGTATACTCAAAATAATCACCGGTTTTCGAGTGCAGGCGGTAACTCGTAATCCGAGGTTTATCGAGAAGAACGAGAGGCGATCGTTGTTGAGCAGAGTCCGTTGAGGAGGAGGTAGCATGGAGGAAGATTCACCGATCGCTCAAGTTTAGGTGCGAGTCCTTGTCCGTATCATCGTCATCTCTTGGCCGTTTGGGTTGATCGGTGACTCCTTGCATGATGATCACGAGTTGAAAGTCAAGTAGACCTTCAAAATTTAGCTTCATCCGAAGTGAATGTTCGGATCGCTTTGACATTTGCATTATCAGTTTAGCAAGTAACTCGGTTTCAAAAGATCGACTTCTTTGGCCATTATATGTTTCTTCACCGATTTGGATGTTGATTTGGTTGATTTCTTTGATGGTGTTTGGGAAGAGTGAGATGATGAGTCGATGAGGAAGAGACATGAGGAGACTCGGGGTCCTTGGGCGGTTCGAAGTTTCCTTCGTGAAGCGTGTAGGACTTTCCGAAGCAACTTGTCATAATCAAGATCTTTATCTTTCTCGACTTCTCGGTTTGAGGTTTCTCAAACTCATATTCGATAGTATCCTCCACAAGCTTTGTTGTTGCACAAGAGTGGTGGCACCACTCCTTATCGGGTTGATTAACCGCATCGAGTTGGTTTTGAGTGGCAACACCACTTGATCCTCGGGGCCACCCATTTGGTCTTTTGCAAATTCTTTAGCTTTTTGAAGGTGTCTGACGATTTTAAACTTCTTCCTGTATGATTTATCCAGTTGTTCTTCATCACTTTCTCGAGCTTGAGCTTTGATCATATGGCACAAGCATCGAGTCTTCCCTTTGCCATGTTCGGCTATAGGACTTGGAGGTTTCGTACTAATGGAGTGTCATCCTTACGCTTCGAGTATGTAATCTCTTCTTCGATTCAAGACCTTGAGCTTTAGTCCAAGCTTTCTTTGCGGTTTGGGTGTGGGAATAGGTTCAGCTTCTTTACGGAACAACTTTTGCGAGGAGGGTTCCTTTGGGAAACTTCCTTTGACTTTCGTAACTTCTTGCACTTCCAAGATTTCCTCTTACGGTTCTCCGA
The DNA here is from genome assembly GCA_022545495.1 of Chrysanthemum lavandulifolium. NCBI lineage: Eukaryota > Viridiplantae > Streptophyta > Magnoliopsida > Asterales > Asteraceae > Chrysanthemum > Chrysanthemum lavandulifolium. The sequence continues at coordinate 242,948,674 of CM040243.1, read as the reverse complement.
GTAGGAGTTCTCAAGGTTTTCATCAAGATGACCAACTTTGCCTTCTTTTATCGCTACTAGATACCTTTTGTACGCTTCAAGCTTGAGTTCTTTAGATAGAAGGTGATCAGCAAGACGGCACCACGCTTCTTAGTTGTCGATTCCTTGATTCGATAGAAAGGATAGGTTCGGACAACAAGTCGTGATTGTCGGGTCATTGAGCCTCTTGGGGATATCGTGATTAAGCCCAAGTGCTCTCTAGATCAAAAGCTTAGTGTATCGACATAGGGAATCTTTGAGCCAAGCTTAACGTGAAATAGCATCATGTCCTCCCATATCGTTGCTTTGATTTCGATGTCCTTCTTATTGATCGAGACCGGAAGATTTGTAGTTCCATGAGCTTTGGATGCTCATAACCACCGCCAAGACCAAAAACAGACTTGGTAATGATGATGTAGAGGGTTCTCCATGGTTGAGGAATGTTCTTAAGCTCCACGTGAGAATGCTTAGTAATAATCCTCGAAGCTTCATCATAGCCAATGTCAATAAGAAATTGCGAACTGTCTCTTCAAGAGAGGTGTAGCAAAGAAGTCGGTTGGAGCGATGTCGAATGATGAGAATGCCGTAAGTCTGCAGGAGTGATGGTGACTTGTATGTGATTAAGTGTCACATTCATCGCACTTTGACCAATGATCCTCGCATAGAATTCCGTAATTGCCGAATGTAGATTTGCATCGTAGCAGTGTGAGAGCATGTTCGTAGGGATGATTCCTTAGAATATCCACAACAATGAGACAAGAAGATTACGAGCATGTGAGGGTTTCAAAGTCAACCCGAGGTTGTTCTTTCCAATCTTTCTAGGATAGCCATTAGGAAGATGTCGCAATTGTGAGAACTTCGGTGCATCCACATTGATTTGAGCGACCATGTCGTGATCTCGAAATAACATTAGCCAAAAGAACCAACATATCGAAAGACATAATGTTAGTCAACGAAGGTTTTATTGTCTAGTTATTGAATATACGGTGTCAATGATTGTTACGAGTCCTAAGTCACTTGTTTGTCCAATAGTCCAATGACGTCGTGAAATGTTTCGTGAGTTAGTTAACTTTAAGTTTTAAAGTTTATGTTATCACTTATAGTTCACAACATATCAAACGCTTAAGTTTATTAGTGACATTATTGGATTCGTGACGATATGATTTGTTTATTAACAAGTTTGTACACGTAACAATTCATAATGAAGGTCAATCCAGGGCTTAGGCGTAGATTTGGCAAAGTTAGCGTGAACAGAAATGATATACGCGTAGATGAAAGCTACTGCGTAGGATCCTAACTTACGCGTAAGAAAAGTTACGCGTGAGGAAAAGGGACCTTAAGCGTAGAGCTACACGTAGGCGTATATAAACCTTACGCGTGCAAGGCTTACCGTAAGAGTAGACCTTATGCGTGAGAGGTCCTTGTACGCATATCCTTCACTGTGATACGCGTAGTCCCATTGTAGAACCTTACGTAATAGTTATGCGTAGGATTATTCTTACGCATAACCCGACTCACGCGTGGGGTAATCCTTATCGTGAGAGTAACAAGGACCTTGATTCCGAAGTTTTACGAGTAACAAGCCCGAAATAAAACCATCATATCATCAATATTAACACATAAATTCATTTTAACAACAAATCATGGCATGAACACTTGTTAAGCGATTCTGGCGTGAGAAAGTCATACGCGTGAGGTCAAAACCCTAGAGGTTAAGAATTACGATATGATTTCTAACCATAGGATTAGCACCATAGTGTTTCCGGGAGTTCTAAGAAGCATATGGAGTTGTTTTATCCAAGTTTTAACATCAAATAAGCCATGAATCAAAAATTACCCAATTCGTATGAACTAGAACCCTAATTTTCAATTTAAGAATCATTAGTGTTTCGGTGATTTCGGGTTTAAATATGCTCAGCTCAACTTGAAAACAACCTTATACAACTATCTTTTTCACCAAAACCTTTATGATTGAAAACACCCAAAACTTCGTGATAAACCCTAATATTTGAAAACCCATCCATTCGTGTTTCGGGTGGATTTTGATGATAAAAAAGACATCAATGACGTTATTGAAACGCTTAGGCACTATCTTTTAACCATAAACACCCATTCTTGATTGGGTGTTCATACGCATATGTGAGACCACTAAAACAATCATAGACAACATTTTGACCGTTGATTCTGTAAGAATCAAAACCAATGCTTAAAAACATGTTAAGATTATGAAACAACTTACAAAATGATGATCCGAAACACAAGTGTTAGTGATTCATATGTAATAGTTAGCTTAATTATGGCATTTATGTTTGTTATTAGCCTTAAGCTTATGTAGAAGGCCCATGAGCTTAGGCACAAGCCCATAGGAGAAAGGAAGGGACTAGGGTGTTGCCTAGATTCCCTCCTATAAATACTCTTGTATAACCCTCACTTGAGGGTTGGTTGTTCAATTATCTCTTTCACTATAGCTCGCCTAACCTTTCTTTAGTTTTATCGCATAGTGTTTGTGTGAGTTGTTCATCCGCCTCTATCTCTTCTCTATTTCTTTCATTGATGCTTGTGTTGTAAAACTAGTGACCTAACGATGGTATTAATCGCCTACTAGTTGGGTGAGCGTATTGTTTCTTGAAGTGGGTTTTGGTCTCACGCGTAGAACATACGCTTGATATTGATACTTTGGTTCGCTAAAAACACGTTTTTACACTTTTTAATCCAAAATTCTTGTCCTTTCAACATTTTAAGGTGTTAAAATAAGCATTTTTGGCAAAAGTTTCAAACTTCTGCGTGGATCTCGTTTTAAGCTAGTTTTGTTCGAGAGTTTCGTTCTACGCGTAACTTTGTTTAGGCGTTTTGGTTCATCAAGTTTCACACTTTTGTGTTATTTTGGTGATATTGAAGCTATCTCATCACAAAAATCGGTTTAGAAACATCTTTGGGCAAAATCATTTTTACGAGTAAAGCTACGCGTATCAAAACCCTAGTTTTACGCGTAACTTTATCCTTGGTTTGATCTTCGTTTAAGTGGTTTACTCCATGTTTTCTTGCTTGGATAAGCACGAAAATACGTCGACTTGGGATATCTTTTGCCTTGTGATAGTCTAAAAGATCACTTGGGCTAAAACCCTAAACTTACGCATAAGCATAAGCTTACGCGTAGAACATCCCACGATAAGATTCATCTTACGCTAAGCCTAGTCTTACACATAAGGTAATCCCACGCCTAAGTTTTCTCGCCTAACTTTCATTTACGCATAACTTTAGTGCTTTTTCCCTGCTTATGAGTAAGCTAAACCTACGCGTAACTCTTACTGTTACGCGTAACTTTGGTGTTTTTACGCGTAAGTACTACTTGGTTTATTATGATTTCTACGCCTAAGGATACTTCATCAACAAAGGTTCATTCGACTACAAAGATCCATTTTACCAACACAAGTTTTCAACATTTCACAACCACCATACTCTAACTATTTCCCTTACACTTATTCTCAACGACAACAACAACTAAGTCCACAGCATCAACAATGGAATCAACAACAAGCAATTTATCAACAACAATTTAATCAACAACATACTCTACAACTTGGAGTAATTCCTCCACCACAAATGGTTCAAACAGCACCAAGTCTTCAAGTTCAACCCTACACAAACAATTTCAATCAACATCCATCAAGGAACACTATGAAGGAACCCACTTGGTTTGCAAAGATGTGTGAAGCTTTAAGCAGCCAACAATCAATTCATGAGGCTGAATCACTTGATAGACCTCCAATGCTCACTCCAGGAAACTACGATCAATGGGTAATTAGGTTCTTTAGGTTTTGTGATCTGAAGAAGCCACATGGAAAGTTCTTAAAGAAGGTTATCTTGAAGGTCCATTTGAGATGCCTCTCGTCATTGTGCCGGAGATCCAAATGCTAATCCACCAAGAGATGAACAATCAAACATTGCTATTGTTCTCGACTGAATCGTAAGAACTTCTACACTATGAAGTCGATGAGCTTGCAATGCAATATATCCTTTTAGGATTACCAAACACAATTCTTCAAGTGTTGATGCTCAAAAGGCGTAAAGGCAATGTGGGAACATATTCATCTTCTTATGGAAGGATCTCGCACTCAATAAGGAGGATATGGAATCCAAAATTTACTTGGCTTATGAACACTTCATGATTGAACACGGAGAGACACTAGAGTCTTATCATCATCGATTCTCGACATCATAAATGATTTAGATAAACACAACATCATCATGCCAAGAATTGCGTTAATACTAAGTTCCCGAGTAGTCTTGGTCCCGAATGGGAGAAGTATGTCATTTTCTCCGTCAAGAGAAGAACATGCATCATTCTACATACGGATTGTTGTACGATTACTTGAAGCCTCATCAAAAGGAAGTTGATAAGGAAAGGATTCTCCGTGCTCAAATTGCCTCCTTCACATCCGAAAAATCAACAACTTGCCTTGTATGCTCAAGCAGTTATCGTCCTCAACAAGCAACTCAACCAAGCGCCAATATCACACCAAATGATCAATCACAAAGAACAATCTCAACATAATCAATTGGTTCCTTACAACAACAACAATGATCGGGCACTTTATAGTCAAGCTAATGAGGAATCCGATCCGTTCAAGCATTGCAACAACGATTTGTTATGATTGCTAATGCTTTTGGCGTTATACAAACAAATCCAACAATCGCATTCGTTCCTCATCAAACACAAGGAATCAGTTGTTGTGAACAATGGACGAGTTGAAGTTCGTAATCGTGGTTATGGTCGTCGGATGGGCGGTGGTCAAGGGTTTAATGCTATGGGTAGGAATAACAATGAGCTCAGTGGTGGAACAAGGAAATGCTCGGAATGGATTGAATGGTCTTGATGGTACAATTGCAATGAGAAGGACACTGGATAATGCATGCCCAAAGCCGAGGACTAGGGGTGCTTATCACAAGGAGGCTTTACTTTTGGCTCTTAAGGATGAAGTGGTGGAACTCTCACGGACAAAGAACACAATTTTATGGCGGATGCGAGACTCGGATGATGATATGGAGGACTTGCAGGCCAATGCAGGTATTACGTTGATGGCTAATATGCATGAGTTACACATGAGTGACACAGCCCGGTGTATGACATCGATGGCTTGTCTCGGTACCGAACAAACCATATTTATCTACGATCTAATATCTCCGCCAACATCCGAATCCGCAAGGCTCGGAATGTTCAAAATGAGTCATCCACATCTCATTCCGACGATTTTCAATTAGACACCGTAGTTACATTTGACGATCAAGATGACCTTATGGTTTCCATTGATAATCAAATTGACTCCGTGGTTATACTTGAGGATCTAAATAATGATCATGTGGTGACTCACGTTGAACACGCCGAACTTGTGCCTCGTCCTAGATGTTGATCTCTTACTTAAAACCAACAATCCATAGTGGAAGAATGTCGTGCCGTAAATCGGGACTTGAAAAGTAAAATGCATGTTAACCAAGGATTTTGTATGTTTACAAAAGCAACTCAACTTTTCAAAACTCAAGAAAAACGTGAAAAAGGTTTTGAAGCCGCCTTTGCTAAATCTCATCAAAGCGAAAAATATTTAGAGACGGATCGTGATCTAGCCGCTTGAAGAATGCTTTGTTGTGCGAAATAGAACAAGCGAAACATGAACATAAAAAGCAAATTAACGCTCTCACCTTGGAAAATCAAAAAGCTAAGGTGAGTTGTTAACTTGTCAAAAACAGTTCTTTGCATACAAAAAGCATTCAACAAAGCGAATAGATGATCATCTTGAAGAAATTATCGACTTGCAAAACAAACTTAAAGAGTTTAAAGCTGTTGTTTACAAACATGGTGAGTCGATGCGCTATTGAAAAGTTTACTTTAAAACCCAATCCAAATGGATATGGACCGAATCTTGCGATTACAAACCTAAGCTTTCAACCAAAGCATTCAAACCAAATCCCGAAGTTTCAAACGAGAATATAAAATGGATAATTATTTTATGAGCGTTGTTGAATATCATCGTCAAGAGGAATGAGATGCACGAGAGGAGAGTCGATCAAAATTAAGCTGTTGGTTATAACAAACCTTTTAATTATTCAAAACCGGTCACTTCGTCACACCAACGGATTCTTCTAACACACCGGGGTTATCATAAAAGCGTCTCGAGTCTTCTAATGTTAATCCCCAACCGATTATGCATAAATTTATGGTCCTTTACCTTCCATTAGTGAAGTAAACTCAAAACACGAAAATTGCAAAATTCTTAGATATTTTGACCTTTTCATGGTCGACCTCAAAACTTTACAACATGAGATAGAATATCATTCGAAATCAAAGTTCAACATTTTCAATCGCCTCGGAGCAAGAACAAAGAAGCATTTTTCGGAAAAATCTTTTACCAAATGTTAAAAATTTGAAAAATTGTGCATTGTCTTGGGAGCAGGACTTTCATAAGGAACTTGGAGTGGCGAAGGTCGTTTTGAGAAAAGCGAAACATCTATTACCAATACTAAGCGTAAAAGAAAATGTTGAGAAAAGATGTTGATCAACTCTTGAATGATGTTATCGTCGGCCGATATCCATAATGTTGTGTTATTGAATTTCATGTCATATGCATCGATTATATCTCTGCGATCTTGTTGATAATGTTGTAGCTGTTGCGAATCATCGATAATGTGCTTGGATCGAGTCTTTAAAAGTTTAAAGCGAGCGTCTCTTAAACGAACTTTCAAATGCAAAACGTCGTCTTCAATGGTGTCAAAAGATTGTCAAAATCGTGAACTTGCTTTGCAAAACAAAATCCACCAGTTGCAATCAAACAATTTTAATCCAAAATTTGAGCAACTAGATGGTCAAAACGTGTCTTTAAAAAGTCAAATCTCAAAATATGAACAAGAACTTGTAAAAGTTAAGCAGAATATGGTGACATATTTGATTTACTCAATAAGACTCGTCATGAAGCATCAAACGAACTTGATCATTATCTTGCACACACTAGAGAAGTAATGAATTTTGCTTTGGTAATATTCGTTACGAAAATCAAGATTTGATTCACACTATCTTTAAGCTAAGAGAAATGTTAGGAAGGTATGAACAACTTCCGCCAACTGTGATTAAGAGAATAGCACCGGTAACACTTAGTAATCGTGAACCTAGAATGCCTCTTGCCAAAACACAAGTTGCTAACGTGCTTCCTTCTCTTGAAACAGAATAGTTGTCTCTTTTCCAAACGTCCGCACTTCACAGCCTCAGAGCACTACATCGAAGAATAGGAAGTTGCGACCTAAGAAAAGATCAATAAGGAATACTAAAGTAGAAGAACACCCTAGGACTATGAATAAGACTCATGTTGCTTCCACTATAGATATTGCGTCTGGCAAATGTAATAGAAATAGTGATGTAACGAATGCTAAACCTTTAAGTACTTTTGATATTCAATCTGATGCACCTTGTGTTATTTGTCGTAAAAGTATGAATTCTGATTGTCATGACAAATGTGTTGCTAAAGCTATCATCTCTCGTTTAAGGAATCCTAAGACTCGGAATACCTCTAGGCCCACTAATCATTCTAAGTCGTGCTTGGTAGACCGCCTCTTTAGATTCTAAGAACCGCATTGATGTCCCTGTAGCTCGGTTTCACCTCCTAGGAATGTAGTACCACCTAGTGCATTCACTAAGACTAAAGCAAATACTAGTTGAAGATGGCGAAATGGATATATAACACACTAGGATTTAAATGGATGCCTAAAGTTATTGATGTGTATGTCTACTATAATCGCTCCGGAACCCTCTAACATTTTGGGTTCCACATCTACTTCTATTCCATCCGTGTAAATGCGTGTGTAATGCGGTGATCTGATCATTCTGGATTGTTGATAGTGGATGTTCCCGACACATGACATGCAACCTTAAACTGTTATCAAACTTTATTGCAAAGTTCATTGGCATCGTCAGTTCGGGAATGATCACTTCAGCGACTATCATGGGCTATGAAGACTATATCAATGGGAACATCGAAATTAGCGTGGTTTATTATGTGGAAGGCCTCGGTCACAACTGCTTTCGATGGGTCGGTTTTGTGATGGAGATTTGGAGGTTGCTTTCAGGAGAAATCTTGTTTCATTCGTGATCTACAAGGAAATGACCTTATGTCCGCTCGCGTAATTCAAGTCTTTACACAATCTCTATGCAAGGCATGGTTTCTTCATCTCCCATCTGCTTACTTTTAAAGGCAACATCAACAAAATCCACGGCTATGGCACCGTCGTCTCTCATATTTAAACTTTCAAACTATAACCAATCTTGCTCGACACAAACTAGTTGAAGGTCTCCACGATTCCGGTATTCTAAAGATCACCTTTGCTCGACCTGTGAACAAGTTAAAAGCACTCGTGCTCATTTTCCTTCAAAAGTGGAACACTGACTCTCATCATGTGCTTCATCTTCTTCACATGGATTTGTGTGGCCCGATGCGCGTGCAAACGATCAATGGAAACGCTACATCTTAGTAATTGTTGATGACTATTCACGATGGACTTGGGTCTACTTTCTTGAAGCAAAGACCAAGCTCCACAAATGATCATCACCTTTCTCATGAAAATTCAAGTTCGGCTCCGAACACCGTCCGCCAAATAAAACAGACAAAGGAACCGAATTTGTTAACCAAACTCTTCGAGAATTTTATGAGAAAGTGGGAATTGAGCATCGACATCTATTGCACGTACACCGAACAAAGCGGAGTTGTTGAAAGACGAAACCGAGCGTTAGTGGAAGTCGCAAGAACAATGTTAATCAATGCTAAACTTCCAGTTACTTATGGGAAGAAGTCGTATCTCTCGCATGCTATACTCAAAACCGTTCTATGATTACTAAACGCCACAACAAAACACCTTTTGAGCTTCTCCAAAACCATAAATCGAATCTCCAACACTTTCATGTATTTGGATCCCTTTGCTATCTGAATAATGATCGTGATGATTTTAGAAAGCTCAAAGCCAAAGCTGACATTGGAGTCTTTATTGGATATTGTGAGAATTCTAAAGGTTACCAGATCTGGAATCGTCGTACAAAACATGTTATGGAAACGATTCATGCTCATTTTGATGAAATTACGGAAATGGCTTCTGAGTATAATGACTTAGAACCGGACACAACCGCTTAAACTTCCTCAAACCCCATCATCGGTGAACAAAGCCCCCACTCACTCGTCAACAAATGGAAAGGTTATTTGCTCCTTTGTTCGGTGATGATATTGATGAGCGTGCTCGGTGTATCCATTGTTTCATTGCTCAACCCGATACTACTCTTATACGATACACTGCTACAACAACTAAAGTTGAAGAAGCACCGCCATTGACTCCACCACAACAGTTGAACAAACCGCTTCCAACAATGATGAACCGGTGATGATGCTCTTAATGAAGTACCCCAACCGCAGATTTTGATCTAAATCGTTCTTTAACCCGTTTGCTAATGACATCTGCTGCACGATGTCCGGAATCATCAACAAACCATTTGAATCCTCGAATCGCACAATGTATACCAACATCAACCTCTACACATCGATGGACAAAAGACCATCCTCGGCAAATATTATTGGCAACCCGAATCAACAAGTCGTTACGAGACAACGTCTTCACATAGATGGTGAACATTGCATTTATGCACTCACCGTGTCTGTCAATCGAACCTAAAAACATTAAAGACGCAATGACAAAAGACAATGGATTAAATCCATGCAAGAAGAACTCAACCAATTCAAATGTCTTGAAGTATGGGAGGCGGTTGAAAGACCAACAGGGTCTCGTCATTGGTCTCAAATGGATTTGGAAGAACAAATTGGATCTTTGAAGGGAACGTAATCGAAACAAGTCACGTCTAGTTGCTAAGGGTTATCGTCGGGAAGAGGTATAGACTTTGAAGAATCTTTTGCTCCGGTTGCTCGTCTTGAGGTCGTTCGGATATTTCTCGCGTTCGCGGCTCATATGAACATGACGGTCTTTCGGATGGATGTCAAAATGCGTTTCTCAATGGACAACTTAAGAAACGGTTTATGTCGACCAACCGGAAGGATTCGTTGATCCCGAGTTCCCAAACCATGTCTACAAACCGAACAAAGCTCGTATGGTCTCAAACAAGCTCCTCGGGCATGGTACGATAAGCTATCATCTTTCCTCATTGCCAATAATTTCAACAAAGGTTCGGTCGACCCTACTCTTTTATACAATATCACGGGCACATATCTTAATTGTTCAAATTTCGTGGATGACATCATTTTGGGTCTACACAAAAAGTACTCAATCGCTTTTGCAAAACTAATGAAGAAAATTTTGAAATGTTCATGATGGGTGAACTTACGTTCTTTCTAGGGCGCAAGTTCATCAATCACCCGTGGTATTTTCTTGAGTCGGTCAAATATGCCCTTGAATTGTTAAACAAATTTGGAATGAAAACCTATGACACTTATGCCACACCCATGACTCATACCAAGAAGCTAGACGATTTACATGGGAAACTTGTCGACCCTACAAAATACCGTAGTATCATTGGGTCTTTCTTGTATCTAAGTCTTTGCCGTTTATCTATGCTCCGTTATCGATCGCGACCAACTAAAACCCACCTCTCGAGGCTAAAAGAATCCTCCGATACATCAAGGGAACCATTAACTTGGGGATCCGGTATCAGAAGGATTACGGTTTTGAACTAATCACTTTTGAGATCGATCACGCAGGATGTTTAGATTCACGAAAAAGTACATCGAGAGCACTACAATTTCTTGGTGATAAAGCGGTGTCTTGGCAATCAAAGAAGCGAGGATTGTACATCGCTTTCATCAACCGAGCGAGAATATGTAGCCATGTCGGCGTGTTGTGCTCAAGTCATCCGGATGAGAACACAACTCAAAGACTATGGTTACGATTTGATAGAATCCCGATGTCTGCGACAATCGAGTGCTATTGTGATCTCGTGCAACTCGATTCGGCATTCAAATCAAAGCACATCGATCTTCGTTATCATTTCATCAAGGACCACGTGGAGCAGTGCAGTTGAATTATACTTCATGAGTGAGAATACCAATTGGCGGATCTACTCACCAAAGCCTTGCCTCCCGCTAGGTTTAATGAGTTGGTCCACCGGATTGGTATGCGGTATTTGACTCAAGAGGAACTGGATGAACTCTTAAAACAGTCTTAAAACCAGTCAAAACCAAAATCTCTTTTGTAAATATTTTTCAAAAACAAAATACAAAAATATAAAACCTAATAAAACAACAAAAATATTCTTCTATCTATTTTTCTTTCAACATGGCAAGTACATTTCTTCCGTCAACACTCTAATCTTTCAAAATTTAGTATTTTTCCGATCAAGTGTTGAGGGGGAGAAAATAAATACTTAATTAACTGTTTCAAAATAACTGTGTACTTGCATGTTATACTATCCCGGTTATTTCTTTAAAATGGTGGTCACATTTCTGGTTCACTGACACTCCTCGGACTAAAATTTATAACCTTTCATTATTTCTTAAGTCGAGGGGGAGTGTCGTCAAGTATCTTTCTTAAAATCTTTCGTTTGGTAACCAAAATGGAAGTTAAAAGGCTTTGGATGAAAATGGAAAAGGTGGAGGGACTTAAACTATCAAAACCTCAAAGTTATTTTTCATAAAATACTCCACCAACCTCATTTAATTCATATCATTTATTATCATCACCAACCCAATCCACGCATAAGAATTCATCTTCAAATTCGTGTTTCGATCATCATTTTGTAAGTGTTTTACGTGTTAGTAACAAGATTTTAAACAATGGTTTTGAATTTTCATAAATCACATTTTCATCACTTAAACACATCGGATACATGAATTAATTGATTTTGGGAATTAGGGTTTATGCGTGAAGCTTGGGTGTTTTCAAATGAGAATGTTTCTGGTTAAAAAGATTGTTGTATGAGGTTGATTTTATGTTGAATTGAACCTATCCATAGCTAGAACTTGCCCAGTAACACCCAAAATGACAGAATTGAAATTTAGGGTTCTTGTTCATACAATTTGGGCATTTTTGATTCATAACTTGTTTGATGTTAAAACTTGCATAAGACAACTTCATAGGGCTTCTAAGACTTCCCAGAATAAGTATGGTGCAATTTCCATGGCTAGATTTCTTAAGCGTATTTCTTGAAACTAGGGTTTATGACTACGCGTAAGTAATCTTACGCGTAAACTGTTTTATGTGTTTTCATGCCATGATCTATTTTAGAATGGATGTATGTGTTAATATTGTTGCTATGATAACTTCATTTCGGTGCGCTACGTAAAATTCGTAATCAAGGTCATTAGCAATCACGCATAAGGATCACCTTACGCGTGAAGGTTATCGTAAGAGAAATCTTACGCGTGGCGTTACGCGTAAGGTTCTACAAAGGGACCACGCATATCTTGTGAAGGATATGCGTGGCAATGACCTCACGCATAAGGTCTACTCTCACGAGTAAGCCTTACGCGTAAGGTTTCATATACGCCACGCGTAAGCTTTACGCATAAGGTTCCCTTTTCCCACGCGTAATATTTCTTACGCGTAAGTAAGGATCCTACGCATAAGCTTGCGCCTACGCGTATATTTCTCCTGTTTACGCATAAGCTACCATTTCTACGCCTAAGCCTTGATCAAACCTTCATTATGAATTGTTACGCGGGCAAACTTGTAAATAAACGAATCATAACGTCACGAATCCAATAATGACACTAATAAACTTAAATGTGTAATGTGTTGTTAAAATTTTGTGATAACATAAACTTTAAAACTTAAAGTTAACTAACTCACGAAACTTATCACGACGTCATTAGCCTATTGGACAAACAAGTGACTTTGGACTCGTAACAATCATAGACATTGCACATTCAATAGCTAGTCAATAAAACCTTCTGTTGACTAACATTATGTCTTTCGATATGTTGGTTCTTTTGGCTAAATGTGTTTCAGATCACGACATGGAAGCTCAAATGAATGTGGATGCACCAAATGTTCTCACCATTGCTGATATCTTCCCCGCATGGCTATCCAATGAAGATTGGAAAGAACAATCTCGAGTTGACTTTGAAACTCTCACATGCTCGGAATCTTCGTGTCTCATTGTAGTGGATATTCGAAGAACCATCCCTATCGAACATGCTCACCAACTCGCTTGTTCGAGATCTACTTACATCAATTCGGAATACAATGCAGAGGTCAAAGGTCAAAGTGCTTGATGATGACACTCAATCACAAAAAGTTACCATCACACATGCGGACTTAAGGGTCGTTCTCCTCATTCCCGACATCATACCAACCGAATTCTCTGCTGCACCCATCTTGAAGAGACTGCTCGCAATTCTTGATTGATATTGGGTATGATGAAGCTTTAGGGATTATTAATAAGCATTCTTACGTGGATCTTAAAACATTCCTCGACCTTGGAGAACACTTTATATCATCATCACAAAATCCATTTACGGTCGTGACGGTGGCTATGAGGACCCCAAGCTCATAGAAGCGCAAATCTTTTGGGCTCGATCAATATGAAACACATAGAAGTTGAAGCTACGATATGGGATGACATGATGACATTCCTCAAAAGCTTGGCTCAAAGATTCCTTATATCGATACACAAAGCTGTTGATCCAAAGAGCACTTGGATACAACCAGATATCCCCAAAAGAATCAATGACCCCGACAATCTTGACGTGTTGTCCGAACCCCTATAACTATCGGTTTAAGGAGTCAACTACCAAGAAACAAGGTCTTTGTGTTACGGATCTCCTTCTCTCGGATGAACTCATAAGACTCTACTCTTATAAAAGATATATGATAGCGTGAAAGAGAACAAAGTTGGCTTTCTTGATGAAAAATCTTACGCACGCCTACAAGAAAAACCGAAGAGGAAGTGTAGGAAGTGCTATAAGCACCGAGAGTCGAGGAAGTTCCCAAGAGGAATCCTCCTCGTAAAAGACGGACTGTTCCTTCTAAGGAAGTTGTTCCTATTCCCATTCCAAAGCTTGAACCACAAAGAAAGCTAGTGACGAAAGCTCGAAGATACACAATCGACGAAGAGGTCTTCTACTCGAATGCGCGCAACCAAGCACCTCCTTCAAGAGCAAAACCTCCCGGTCCACCAAAGACATATAAGCAAAGGAAGACTCGGTGATTGAGCACGAAGAGGAAAGCTCGGAAGAAGAGCTATGGATGGGCGATTACAGGAGGAAGTTCAAATTTGTTAGACTCAACACGTTGCGGAGGAATTTGCTAAGGATCAAATGGGTAGCCCCGGAGGGTCAAGTGGTGATGTTCAACCTACACCAGATCCTGATGCGGTTAATCGACCCGATAAGGGAACTGGTGCCACCACTTTGGAACAACAACAAAAGCAACAGGAGGAGTCTATTGAGTATGAAATTGAAGAACCAGAAACGGAAAAGACTGAGAAAACAACTGCTGATGATACAAAGATTGATGAAACGGATGATTATGATCGTCTTCTTTTAGACAGTCTCGTCCGTTCATAGGAGAAAACTTCTAAATCACCGAAGAACCCGGAGTCTCCTTACATCTCATCATCATCGGATTCATCTTCTGATTCCTCACCACCACCATCAAAAAGATCAACCAAATCAACATCCAAATCAGTGAAGAAGCCAACTGCATCTTGGATCTCTCAAGCTAAGACGTGAATCGTTAAAGCTGTCAAACAAGTCAGAAAGAAAGACGTGCTCTTCAAGAAAATGAATTTCTTCACGATCGACTGATACCTTCATGACGAGAATGACGAGATGCAAGTTGAAAGGAATATGTCCGAAGCTCATGAAAGATGATCTTCAAGGAAAATGGACGAGATGATCAAAGGATACAATCACAAGTTCCTTCTTGACGTCGTTCCTAAACCGACAAAGGAGATGTATACGTAAAACTTTATCGAATCTCTTACATTTGGCCAAGCAAACTATGAAATTAACTCCAATGAATGTGAACATCAATCTAGTTGAACCCATAATCTTCTCGGATGATGAATTGGTGAACCGGCTAGTAGCTTAAATGTCGAAATGCTCGCAGCGTTTGCCTCCTACGAAGATAAATTGTTTGAAGCATTCTTTGGAATACCAACTCAGTCGAAGATCACTGAGAGAAGAAGTCACCGAAGGCCTAAACGTTCAAGAGATGACGAAGACAAAGATCAGGATAAGGATAACGAGCCCTAATAAGGTTTTAAAAGGTACCATTTTGAGGGGTCGTTTAAGTCCTTATTTGATCACTTTTGTATCCGTTATTGCTTAATATCGTTCCTTTTCACTTTTTAGGTCTCGTGAAAGCAAAATGCTGGAATGGCACTTATTTGGACGAAAAGGTGCGAATATATGAAGAAAATGGCCAAAGTCAAAATCGAGACACTCACGATTCTTTGAAACTAGAAGGCGACGGCGTCGGTGCAAATGGCGGCGCCGTCCCAAAATTATTGTGACGGTCCGTAACCCAAAACTCGTATTTTCAAGCGACGGCGTCTAGTTGTGAAAGAGTAGGCCGTCGCTACTCGCACGGCCTAGATGCAATCCGACGACGTCGGTCAAGAGGACGGCGTCACGGACATAAGGTGGCGCCGTCGCAAGGTTAACGTGGCCAAGACGAAACCCTAATGGCGGCGACACGACGCGTCACTAAATATAAGGTGACGCCGTCGCAATTGTAATCTTATATATAGAATCCGAATTTTTCGTCTTCTAGAGAGAGTCTTTGGAGTAAAAACTAAAACCGAACCTAAGGTGTCTTGTACAAGATTTTAGGGTTTTAAACCCTATCTTACATCAAGATAAGTCTTTACTTCATTAATTCAATTATGTCTTTGATTATTTGTGTGTATGCTTGCATGTTCTCCATGTCCGCTAATTTATTTGTGTGTTTGCTTAGAAAGTATTAAACTTAATTATTGAATATTGATTGGTTGTTTCTTATCTTAGTTGATTAATGATCTAGTAATGCGATAGGTCATTCGTTGTGTACTTAATGCTTGATTCATCTTTGTGAACCTTAGAATATAATTACCGAGTAGTTGTAGGCTAAACCATCCAAAGAGCGCCTTAGAGTAGGAGTTTATCATCCCTAGTGGGTTTGTAGACGAGACCCTTTGGTAAGTTCAAAGAGTTGGGAGAAACGCATACCCTACAACTTTAGACACACAACGCAACTAAGAATAAGGACGTGACAACTCAACCATCAATAGGAGATAATTAAGGAGTAGTACAACCTAAGTAAACACATCTTTAAACTATCATACGAGCACACATTAATTAGACATAGACTCCTCAACCTTAGTTAGATAATTAGATAATAGTAGAGTAATCGGTAGAAATACCAACCCCCAAATCTAATACCCGAGATTCGTACCTTTCCATTTCATAAAACATAAAAGATAAAAATTAATCTTCCTCAACCTTAACCTTAGCGTAGTAACTCCTTACTAGCATTCCTATTCCCAGAGAACGATATCAATACCCGTGGCTTACCCTAATTACTACACTACAACGATTAGGTTCATCGCCTAGGGTGTTATAAAACTTGCTCAAGAAAAGGAAGTTTCCTTGACCCCGACGACGCGTGTAGCGTTATCAAGTTTTAGGCGCACGCCGGGAATAGAATAGCTAGTTAGTAGTCCACCTCGTTTAGGTTCTTTGCTTGATTCCTATCAAGTAAACTTTTTTCTCATTTTAGCTTTCTCTTAGTCTATCCCCCTTCTTCGTGACTTTTATTCGTAACCTCATCACTTTTCATCATGGAAGGTGATAACCCACTACCATTCATCAACCCACCACCAAATGACCCGCCAAGAGCCCGTACTCTTGGTGAATACTCGAGACCAAGCCACCTAGGCTATAGGAACACCATTGAGCTTCCCGACCAAGCCCAAACTACGGCCCTGCGATCCAACACCATCCGGTTGGTGCAAAACGGATCTGCATTCCATGGACTTCGTTCAAGATCCAAATCAAGATCGAGGATTTCCTCAAAATTGTCGATTCCATCGACCTTGATGCTACTACTCGGGAGACCACGCGCTGCGTCTCTTCCAATTCTCTCTACGGGACCAAGCTAGTAATTGGCTTGAGCGACTTCCGGCTCCATCTCAAGTTAGGATGATCTTACCTCTCGCTTCCTTGCTCAATTTTTCCCACCGGGAGAACCACTAAGCTTAGGAATGACATCTTGATGTTCCAACAACGTCAAGGTGAATCTCTCTGAAGCATGGACCCGATTCAAGGACTTACTTCATAAAGTCCTCATCACGGCATTGATCTTTGGCTCCAAGTCCAAATCTTTTATGATCATGTCAACTTCCCACTAAGCGATCCATTGACCAAGCGGCCGGTGGAAAACTTAGTGATCTCACCGCAGAAGAATCATGGGAAATAATAGAGGACCTCGCCCTCTATGACAACGAAAGTTGGGATGACCCCCGTGAGCTGCCCAAAACCGTTAAGGAAATCTCCTTGCCTCCTCCCGACCGTAGGATGATCGAACTTGAAGATCAAGTTAGATTCCTCATGAGCTCATACGAAACTCCTAAATCTTCACACCATGTGAACAAAGCTTCTTCCTCATGTGAGCCGTGTTGTGATCCTCATAATACGCGCAATAGCACTCGCTCCCAAGAACATGCTTCCGTTGACTACGCATCCTCACGTATTAATGGAATGGGAGTAAGATTCCCTACAATACCCGGACCTAGGAATTTCAATGAAACCCGAGAGGCATGGAAAGGCAAGCCCGACTTCTCTTGGGGACAAACCAAAGAATTCACCTCAATGATTTCTCATGGCCCCACCTAACGGTCCTAACCAACAAAATGTCGAAGGATGTTGCAAAACCTAGTTGCATCCCAAGAAACCCAAATGGCTAAGCTCTCGGACCTCTTTAACCATCAACAAGCCGAGATGGATAGGAAAATAGACAACCTTTTGAAAGCCATAGCTAATAGTGATAAGAAGGTTAGTGCTATCTCAACTCCCGAGCCTTCAGGTATAGAGATTAAGGATCCAAGCAAGCTAACGAAGCATGTCCAATTCGTCAATACCATCGCCTTAGTTGAACCTAATGAAACAAATGACGAAGAGGACTATACACTTTTGGATGATGAAATACCCGAGGAAGTAGATGAAGTAGACATTGACTATTTCAACAAATTTCCTATGGAAGAAGAGCTATCTCGCCACCCTCACTTAGTGCGTGACCTCCGTCACATGTATGTTAGGAAAAGTCCTCGAATCAAGTTCGGGAACCCTTGGAATCTTAACATACCATGTGTCATAGGACACCTTTTGTGGCAAAGCCTACATTGATCGCAAGTCCCCAATCAACATAATGACTAGCACCTACTACAATTGGATATTGAAGAAGCCTATTCCAACTAGGCAAGACCCCAATGATCCTAATGTTAGTTGCAATTTTCTTGGTAGAGTTAAGGGATTGCCCGTTTATGTAGGTAGTTTCGCGTTTCCTACGGACTTTACAATTGTGGAAGATATTAGCACGGCCATAGACCCTAGCTTGTCCCATGTTATTCTAGGAAAACCTTTCATAGAAAGCACCGGGATGACCTATGACCCCTCGTTAGGAGTAGTGCGATTCAAGAATGAGACCGATGACATAGCTTACCAAATGCCATTTAAGATTGAGAAGTTTTCATCACTCTCTAATGATGAAAAGGAACTTAAACTGTCGGTCTATTATAGGAATGATGAGGATAGGGAAAAAGGTGTTGATTATGTTATGGCTAAGATTTTCGGATTCTATAAGGATTGCTTGAGCCTAGGACCGGAATATAGGACCGATTAGGGAGAGGATGAACTCTTAGAGAAGTGCATGTTAGGGCACTTCTACAACATGGAATCCCCCATTAGAAACCGTCAAGAGGGCGGTAATGAGAAAACGTGGGAACACGACTATGAGTCTAGCTACAAGACTCTTAAATAAAGAAAAGCGCTTCGTGGGAGGCAACCCATGCTTAATTGTTTGCTTGTTAGTGTCTTATATCTTTTATTAATTGTTTATCCTCATGTTTAAATTTGTAAAATGCATTATTTTGTTTTTAACCTCGTCTTAATTGCATATAAAGTTATTTTACATAAGGGATAAGTGTAGGAGGATTACACACGTTTTCAAAAGAAACGTAAACATGAGAATAACAATTAACTAAAAGATATTTATGTTTGTTTGTTCGAGTCAAATGCTTGTATCGAGTCATAATGGATGTTTTGCGAAATTTTTCCGATTCTAAAGATGTAAATTTTCCGTAATTTTTCCGTAAAATCGCAGCCGGTTTTGTCGGGATAACTGACGTCGTCAGATTGCAACCGACGGCGTCAGAAGGAGTAAAACATCGATTACTTTTTCTCGTTTTCGAGCTACTTATAAATTTTGGAATTTTCCGGTCTTAATTTTCTTAGAAATTGTAAACATCCATTCCACAAGCATTATATCCTAGTTTAAATCGAGTCTTATATATATTATTACCGCCGATTTTACGTGAAGGTTTCGTTTTTTTCTTCAAGTGTGCAGGTTTAGTTTGTCGGGAAGAAGTTACATAAGATTGGAAGGAGCTTTTACGCAATAATTCTTCTTGAAAAGAGTTTAACCACCACTTTACACGGATCCTACCGAGCTAATCGGGAGTATTAGTTTCTTTCGCTTTAAATTACCTTCTATTATCATAACTTTGATACTTTCGGGAACATTGGGGACAATGTTCGGTTTAAGTGTAGGGAGGGAAAATAAACGGAACTTTGAAACTATGCTTATCCTTGATTATTTGCTTTGTCCAAATGTGATTGTGTAATAAACCATGAGAAAATGTCGGTTAGGGTAATTTTGGCACCAAATTTAAAAGTTTTCATGACATATAGGAGTGGGCCATTAGTCTTAACAAAAGCGTCACATGGATAGAAAGTTATATGACTAGCACAAAACCCTTTACCACCCAAATTCCACCAAAATGTGAGGATCGCCCTTAGATTAGTAGGAATTAAAGCATTCATCTTTAATGCTTAGAGTGTGAACCGGTAGTATATTAGATTCTAGAACTTGTTTTGTGATGCATTCCGAGATCGCAAGTGAGGCTACACTTGTGTAGTTAGGAATAACTAAATGATAAGAGGCATTAGGATAACCCTTGTTTGATACCGTAATATAATTACTTCTTCCATATCGGTTGAGTAATTCCCCACACCCTTTGCGTTGTACTCATCTTTAGTACACGATACCCTAGTTAATTCCCCACACCCTTTTCGCGGTTCTCGTGATGTTTCGGTTTTCCGAATATCAATGAAGAGCATTGTTTACACCCCACCCCAAATATACACCCAAATCGCCTTAGCCTACCCCTTATGCACTCACTTTTAGTGCAAATGTTTGTTATCACCCCAAACCCTTAGTTCAATTATCTAGTTGCTTGCATAAGTTGCTAAGTCGAGTCATATCCTTTGTATACGTTTTGGGATGATTGGGATTCATGGGAAAAGTTAAAGTTTATGAAATGATGGGAAGGAACGTTAAAATTCAAATTCCCTTTGTTTGCATAATAATGTACCCCAAGTGTTTTGATCTTTTCAAATCGTGTCAAATTAGTGTTAGAGTAATAAAACTCAAGTGTAGGGATATGCTGTAAATCCCTAGTATTTTGATGTTATCGTAGAGGATGGTAGAGTAAAAGTGTATGAAAAAAAAAAAAAAAAAAAAAAAAAAAAAAATAGAAAAAGAAAAAAAAAAAAAATAGAGTGAAAAAAAAAAAAAAAACAAACATACGGGCTACCATCCTACATCTTTCTTTGAATTTATGTTTATTTATTTCAGTTATCTAGAGTTTAGAGTGTCGAGTCTTGGCTTAGCAACGCTATTCTTCGTATGCATTTAACATAGAGATTTTTGACTTACCACCACTAAATAGCCTATCCCACCAAACCCTTATTTCCCTACCGTAAGCCTAACATTACAACCCTTTAAAAGACCTCTTTGATAGTCTTTCCTAGGTGCTTACGCCAAAGCGATGGAGGTTTTATCTATTCTCAAGCCTATGGTAATCTATGTACTAGGACCGGTTAATGAGTGTTTATCTTCCATTTCCTATTTGTTATATTTCATATATACACCCGAGAGAGATGTGAGTATCCAAACACCCCATGTGAGGTGCTAGTATGTAATTTCCGTGCTTGTTATGACTTTTATGGGCTTATATGTGTTGTGGACCGCTTTGAATTAATGCTTCATGACCCCTAACTTATAAATTAATTGGCTAAAAGCACATTTGCTTGAGGACAAGCAAATAACAAGTGTAGGGATATTTGATAAGGTTTTAAAAGGTACCATTTTGAGGGTCGTTTAAGTCCTTATTTGATCACTTTTGTATCCGTTATTGCTTAATATCGTTCCTTTTCACTTTTTAGGTCTCGTGAAGGCAAAATGTTGAAATGGCACTTATTTGGACGAAAAGGCGAATATATGAAGAAAATGGCCAAAGTCAAAATCGAGACACTCACGATTCTTTGAAACTAGAAGGCGACGGCGTCGGTGATAATGGCGACGCCGTCCCAAAATTATTGTGACGGTCCGTAACCCAAAACTCGTATTTTCAAGCGACGACGTCTAGTTGTGAAAGAGTAGGCCGTCGCTACTCGCACGGCCTAGATGCAATCCAGACGACGTCGAAGTCGAAGAGACGGCGTCACGGACATAAGGTGACGCCGTCGCAAGGTTAACGTGGCCAAGACGAAACCCTAATGGCGGCGACACGACGGCGTCACTAAATATAAGGTGACGCCGTCGCAATTGTAATCTTATATATAGAATCCGAATTTTTCAGTCTTCTAGAGAGAGTCTTTGGAGTAAAACCTAAAACCGAACCTAAGGTGTCTTGTACAAGATTTTAGGGTTTTAAACCCTATCTTACATCAAGATAAGTCTTTACTTCATTAATTCAATTATGTCTTTGATTATTTGTGTGTATGCTTGCATGTTCTCCATGTCCCGCTAATTTATTTGTGTGTTTGCTTAGAAAGTATTAAACTTAATTATTGAATATTGATTGGTTGTTTCTTATCTTAGTTGATTAATGATCTAGTAATGCGATAGGTCATTCGTTGTGTACTTAATGCTTGATTCATCTTTGTGAACCTTAGAATATAATTACCGAGTAGTTGTAGGCTAAACCATCCAAAGAGCGCCTTAGAGTAGGAGTTTATCATCCCTAGTGGGTTTGTAGACAAGACCCTTTGGTAAGTTCAAAGAGTTAGGGAGAAACGCATACCCTACAACTTTAGACACACAACGCAACTAAGAATAAGACGTGACAACTCAACCATCAATAGGAGATAATTAAGGAGTAGTACAACCTAAGTAAACACATCTTTAAACTATCATACGAGCACACATTAATTAGACATAGACTCCCTCAACCTTAGTTAGATAATTAGATAATAGTAGAGTAATCGATAGAAATACCAACCCCCCAAATCCAATACCCGAGATTCGTACATTTCCATTTCATAAAACATAAAAAGATAAAAAATTAATCTTCCTCAACCTTAACCTTAGCGTAGTAACTCCTTACTAGCATTCCTATTCCCCTAGAGAACGATATCAATACCCGTGGCTTACCCTAATTACTACACTACAACGATTAGGTTCATCGCCTAGGTGTTATAAAACTTGCTCAAGAAAAGGAAGTTTCCTTGACCCCGAACGACGCGTGTAGCATTATCAAGCCCAAACGCCCAAGAAGTCGGTGAATCATCTTCTATGCAACCTCCACCCCAACAGACTCCTCAACAAAGGTCTCCTCCTCGCTCCTCTCTTGAAAACCTCAAGATTACGAGTTACTACCCCGGACTCGAAAACCGGTGATCACTTTGAGTATACGGGTGGTGACGATGAAGAAGTCTCGAGCCCCAACAACAACCCATCTCTCCCACACAACCAAGAAACCGTAAACCTCCTCAGGCCAAAGAAGCGAAGAAGAAGGCGCCTATGGTCGACGTCTTATCATGGCTAGACAAGGATGATAATTGAATTTGAATGGTTCTCAAGCTTGTTGATTCCACTCCTTACCCGGTGAAGGTCAAGAGGTTCCGTAATGTAGTACATTAGAGCATGCAAAACTACTACAAGAAAAATTCCGTGTGAAGAAGATGACGAAACCGAGTTGAAGCAAATCAAGAATGAAGCATTTCAACTTCTAAAAGATAGTTCGGAAAGTGCTATTGAAGTTGAGTATCACCTTGATAATATAGCACGAGCTATGTCTAATAACATGGATTGGCTCAACCCGAAGCAAACATCGACTTCACCAAACGGGACAACCCTCCATATTACACCGATCGGTCAAAACCTCTACCAACAATTGGCCAACCAGATCAACCTAGGATTCCATTCCGATATTTCTTCAACAAAGACTTGGAATTTCTTCTACACGGTGGCGATGGTTCAAGGATATACGCTACATCTCGACACTTCCATTCCGTGACCATGTACTCTAACCGCATAGCCATCGAGGAAAGGGCTAACCACATGTTCTCCAACAATGTGGAAGTATATGACCGTGATGCATTGTATGGGATTCACCATTGGCCGTAACGCCGAATCTACTAAAGAAGTCGCCAGTTCAAGTCTCAACATGAAGTATTCAAGACTAAAGCAATCGTGGCCATTCAACATGTTGATCTTTCGCCTAAATGGGACTACACTTTCCTCAAGAATATCATGGTCAAAAGGCAAGACGAAAGGGATTATGCATTCTCTGAAGCGGACTTTGAGAATTTTTCTATCAACGACATTGAAGACATGTACCTTGCCAAAGCACATGGTCGCATGAGACAATTTTCAATCAAGTACAATGTGAATTCATCAAGTCCTTGCTTATCTTCATCGAAGCATAGTCATCAAAGAACGTAGTAGATCTCCAACTTGCGGTAGAATCATATCGCACCGTGTCAACTTCACTCCACCTCGCCTAGATCTTCCCGATATTAACCAGCTTTCACAACACACACTCATCGACCAACCATTCGGAGTGGTTTACATTAGTGAAACACATCGCAATCGCTTGATGGCGTGTAGAGATCTTCACAAGTTTGGGGATCACACATTGAAGAAGGTTAGGGACGGATTGACTTATAGGTTGAAGGATATTCATGAAGGTATTGGGTCTCAAAAGCGATGGAATTCCAAGGAAAGATGGGATGTGAGGAGGATCATCGAAAGATTGATGAAAGGTTGTATCGACGGGACGATTTAGAACTCGAAGAGCTTTGTAGGTGGTCGGCCCAGATTGCTCTCACCACTATCAACGCCCGGTTGCATTCCGGAAACATTGATGGACTTCGGTACCCTTGAACCGCTTCTATTTCATATAATTTGGATGTGTGATTATATATGTCTATGGCTTGTGCACACATAACAGTGTACAACCCGTAATTGTCAAGAAAGGACCCTGTGGTATGCTTCAGTGCCACAATCCTTATCAAAGGAGCGAAAGCTTCTTACTTTTGAGTAAAACCTATCAAACCTTTCATTTTTCAAGGTTTTGCTCAAAAGAACAAGTACTTCCCCGTATGATTTTCAAAACCTCAACCGTTTATATCACTTGTTGAGGGGAGTATTTGAATTAAAACTTTGTTCACAAATTGTTCATAGTGGTCATCTTCCCAACACTCGAAATGGTCATATTTATTCTCAAATTTTCAAAAATAACATTTTATATGCCATTTTGAGGGGAGAAAATTATGTGATAAGAAATATGTTGTGTAAATGCAAATGAATCTTTGTGTAATAGACTTAACCAACGAATTGACGATACTTAACTGTTAGTAACTCGAAAAGACTTGTCGGGACGGGTAATAATTTCAAGCTAGTTCGCTAGTGATGTAAACGTGTCTCGCAAAGGACTTGTCCGAGTAGAATGTACCATTCGAGAAACTCTTGGTAGACATGAACTCGACGGGTTTGACAACCTTTTGAGGTTTATCTACACCTTCAAGGTAGTTATTAGAGCTAGTTGTCACCTAAAAGTCGACAATGTAACTCTTTAACTATGCAACGAACCGTGTCTCATGGGATTTTCTAGTTTGAGTTGATCAATTCATAAAGTGCGCTCATTCCTCACTTTGTGCGATTTCGTAAAAACTCTTAAGCACATGTGGAGGGGAGTATTTCTAAAAGATCAAACTCTTATAGTGGTTCAAAATGTTTTACATTCACAAACGTTTGAGAGATTTTCCGAAAATTGGTTTTATGGCAACATAGGTTAGTCATGGAGTTATAAGGTGACTAAGGTTAGGAATAACTGTCCTATGATCCGCCAGAGTCGGAGGGATCTACCCAAGGACATCACAAATAGTTAGTACTTAGAAGTCCTTAGGTACGATTATAAAAGGAGAAAATGAGAATCGGATAAAGAAGGAGTTGAAGAATTAAAAGGAAATGCAAAGAAAAGGGTGAAAAGAAATAGCCTCCAAATTATTCAACTTAGGCGCATAACGGGTTCAATTCATATACTCTTGGTTGTCACTTGATGACGCCGGTATTGAAGATTAAAAGTCGTCATGGACCCAAAGGACGCATGCACTAAACCTTCTTAGCCACTCAAGTTTCTCTCAACAAGCTTGTTTCATTCTCACAGGAACCCTACATAAACTATCGACTTTCTCTTAGAGATTGCGGTATTGAAGAAGGAGACCCTCTCCGTAGTCTTCGCTCGGGAAAACCAAAACGCACTATTGAGTCTAGAGCCACGAGATTCATCAAAAGATCTCTTAGGTACACTTGACATTTCATCACTTGATGTTCAACAATAAGAACATCGGTGGTACGTTATCGAGTCCTTCACAGATCTTAGCAACTGTCAAGAACATTTATGAGAGGTTCACATCTGTGATCCTCGGTGATTGAATGGAAACTCCGCCGTGGTCAACATCAAACAGCCACGACAAGCAGTCACTCGGTAACTCCCGTGGATTACGCTTAGTGTGTCTCAAACGGTCTAAAGTCGTGAGGTGATGCTTCGTGTACCTCAATGACTCATCCGAACTATAGATGTACTTCGATACATCGCGTTATTTCACTTGTGGGACTCTAGTTCAGAATGGCCTTTGTGAGAATTAGAGTTGTGTTTTCACACTATGTTGTTAACACTCTTGAAGTTCAAACTTGTAAGTGCCGGAATCCGCTTATTACTAACCGCTTTAATGTTTTCTTCTTATGGAAGCTCCGTGCGGGATGATCGTGCGATTCTTAACATGCTCATGCCAACATCATCACTAATGAAAGTTCTATCTCAAAGAAACACATAAGTCGAATGATTCTTCGTCAAATCAAAGAATCTACAAAGTTAAAGACTTAAAGAACTTCATCAAGATCTTGAAATCCAACGTCAAAGAGCGTGTGAGCATGTTGAAGAATGATGTGGAGACACCGGAGCGTAACAAGGCACTGAGGCACTTGATGCGACAACAACAACATACTATCACTACCATCACAAAGAACAATGATCAAAGAAAAAAGTTAAAGATGACGCCAAAGTGTAATCGTTCAAAGAAAACAATTTCTCTACCGGGAGATTGTTCAAATCAAGGCAATTCTTCTCACAAGAAAGAAGAATGTCGAAGACGCCAAAGCTACTATTACATCAACGCTTTCACCGCTTATTCATTCATCACCAACACTTGGGAGATTGTTGGAATCACTCCTAAACCTAAATCAAGTGTTAGTGATTCATATGTAATAGTTAGCTTAATTATGGCCTTTATGTTTTTATTAACCTTAAGCTTATGTAGAAGGCCCATGAGCTTAGGCCCAAGTCCTATAAGGAAAGGAAGGGACTGGAGTGTTGCCTAGCTCCCCTCCTATAAATACTTGTATAACCCTCACTTGAGGGTTGGTTGTTCAATTTATCTCTTTCACTAAAGCTAGGCTAACCTTTCTTTAGTTTTATACGCATAGTGTTTGTGTGAGTTGTTCATCCGCCTCTATCTCTTCTCTATTTCTTTATTGATGCTTGTGTTGTAAAACTAGTGACCTAACAATGAATATTTGGCGAAACAAATTCTTCCAACCAGATAGGCCACATGACCAACCGATCCGTTGGTCTTCTATAGTGTTCCAACCGCATCGGTCGCGGGTGGCAACCGAACGGTTGGATCAAGGCCATTGGCAATTCTTTGATCTTCACCCTTATCTCTTATCTTAATTGTAATTGGCTTAGAGTGCATGAAGCCATCGTTGTGTTTTAATTCTTGATTAATCTTTGTGAACATTAGTTTATAATTACTAGTGGAATTGTAGGCTAAACATCCAGAGATAACTTTAGTGTTACGTTTATGAATCCTAGAGATTTCGTAGTCATTAACCTTAAGGTAGTCTCAAAGAGTTAGGGATGAAAGCACACCCTACGACCTAAGAAAATACAACGCGTTAAGAATAAGGACGTGACAATTCAACCACCAATAAAGGATAACTAGGGAGTAATAGTATCTAGGTAGACACATCTTTAATCATCATACGAGCATACTTAAAAAAGACATAGACTACCCCTTAGCTTAGATAATTAGATAGTAGAAGGAATCGGTAGAAGTACCAACCCCCAAATCCGAACCCCGAGATTTTACCTTTAGTTTCTTAAAAAATGTAAAAAGATAAAAAATAATATTCCTTAACCTCAACCTTAGCGTAGTAATTTCTCACTTGCATTCCTATTCCCCTATAGAATGATATCAATACCCGAGGCTTACCCAATACTACACTACAACGATTAGGTTCACTGCCTAGGGTATTGAAAAAGTTGCTCAACGAAAAGGTAGTTTCCTTTGACCCTGAATGCGCCTTGTACGCGCATCAAGTTTTTGGCGCCGCTGCCGGGGAATAGAATAGCTAGTTAGGATTCTATCTCGTTTAGTTTCCCTTGCTTGATTCCTATCAACTAAGATTTTTTCTCAATTTTAGCTTCCTCGTAGTCTATCCCCCTTCTTCATGACTTTGTTTGTAAATCCCTTCACTTTTCATCATGGAAGGTGATAATCCATCAAACAACAACCCACCACCAAATAAACCACTTCCACTCAAACCCCAACCCACTGACCAACACAATCGCTGCAACCGATATGTGAGTAGAAACAAAATCTTCAAAATTTACAAAGGGTATTTGTGATGCGATTAGTGATCTTTGTTGAAAAAGTGGTTAGCGCCTCGGCTTGTTGGCTCTATGATTAGCGATAGTTACGTAATGGTTTAGTGAATGAAAATGAGGAGAATAGTGCTTACTTCAATCTTTACCCCACTAAAGAAGAGGTTGCTTACCACCAATACATAATCGACAATCCTCGATCACCCATCATTATGACATGCCTAAAGATTAGGAGAGAAATCCTTGGAACATCAAAATCCCTTGTATGTTTGGATATAGGAATGTCGAACACGCCTACATAGATCTGAAATATCCCATTAATGTGATGTCATCATTGTTTACAATGACATTATGAATGAGCGACTTAAGATTAGGAGAGACCCTAAGTATTACAGTGGGGTTTGCAATTTTGTGGGAAGAGTCAAGGATGTAGATGTCTTTATAGGAAACTTCACCTACTTAGTTGATTTTATGGTCCTAGAAGACATAGGATGTGTCATTGACTATAGCTTGTCTCAAGTTGTGCTAGGAAAACTGTTTGTTGAAAAGCCTAAAATGAGCTATAACAAATCTGAAGGAACGGTTAGGTTTATGGAAGGGGAGGATGAGATCACTTATAGGATACCTTGTAAGATGAATGGATATGGCCCTTTATCCCATTATGAGCGAGACAACATTAGAGCTTTTGAGGAAAAAAGCGAAGACGATGTTGAAAAAGGTTTGAACTTCATGTGGGAGAAAAGGAGACTTTACTATAAGGATTGTTTGACCCTCGGACCTAGGTTTAGAGTAGATGAGAATTTTGTCAATATGATAGAGTTTTCATTGAGGATGAAAAACGAGACCACGTAGGGGCACGACTTCAAGTCTAACTACAAGACTCATAAATAAAGAAAAGTGCTTCGTGGGAGGCAACCCATACTTAATTGTTTGCTTGTTTGTGTGTCATATATCTTTTCATTGATTGTTTATTCTCATGTTTGAATTTGTGAAAATACTTTATTTTGTCTTTAACCTCGTCTTAATTACATATAAATGTATTTTACAAAAAGGATAAGTGTAGGGAAGATGTTAGGTTCCCATATTTGTAACACAAGTAACAATATGATAGAAATGAGATGAAGTAGAGATCGGTTGCACACAATACACACAAGTTAAGATAATATTGAAAGGATAAGCATAAGTGTAATATGAAAGTGAACAACCAACCTTCTAAGGAAGGTTTACATGTCTTTATATAGGGAAAGGAACTAGGGCAACACACAAGTTCCCTTCTTTTCCTTATTGGGCTTGGATCAAGGCTTATGGGCTTTCTACATAAGCCTTGCGATAAATACTAACATAAAAGCCTAATTAAGCAACCTATTACATATTGATTACAAACACTTGAAATATAGTTTAGGAGTGATTCCAACAATCTCCTCCTAAGTGTTGGTAATTAATGACTTAAGTAATTTGAAACATTGTTGGTGCTGATGTAATAGTTGCTTTAACGTCTTCTGACATTCTTCTTTCTTGTGAGAAGAAGTGCCTTGATTCGAACAATCTCCCCAATGTGAGGATCTTGTTTTCTTTGAAGTTTTAAGCTTTGGCGTCTTTATTTATCTTTGTTCTTTGTTCGGTGTGGATATGGTGATGTTATGTTGTGTGTCTGCATCAGTGCGCCGTTGCTCGGTGTCTACACGTCCTTCTCCAACATGCTCACACGCTCATTGACGTTGGATTTCGAGATTGATGTAGTTCTCTTTAGTCTTTAAACTTTGTAGATTCTTTGATGAAAATCATTCGACTTTTGTGTTGCTTTTCGTGAGAACTTCAATATGTGTAGTTGTTGGTATGAGCATGTGGAGAATGCACGATCATCTTCCGGGAGCATCCATAAGAAGAAAACATAAGAATGGGTTAGTGATAAACACCGATCGATCATTGTGGTTGTTTCTTAAAGAGTTGACCACTCACGATTGTTCTTCGATGAATGTCTTGATTCCATTCACCTTGGTCGGGCGAATCGACCGTCCGAATCCCATAAGGACAGTTGGCATTACATTGAACAAGTTCAAGTAATGACCCACATCTTAGGACTCTATTCTTGAAAGGAATCTCCTTAGCGGGATTTCCAGTAACACAAGTTCGAACTTGAGCGTGTTAATGA
The DNA here is from genome assembly GCA_022545495.1 of Chrysanthemum lavandulifolium. Taxonomy (NCBI): domain Eukaryota; kingdom Viridiplantae; phylum Streptophyta; class Magnoliopsida; order Asterales; family Asteraceae; genus Chrysanthemum; species Chrysanthemum lavandulifolium. The sequence goes on along the minus strand of CM040243.1, from coordinate 242,918,318 downwards.
GATAGTGTGAAAACACATCTCTAATTCTAGCAAAGGTGTTCTGATGAGTTCCTCAGTGCGATAACACGATGTGCGAAGTACACCTCTGATTCGGGTGAGTCGTCGAGGTATGCCAAAGCATCACCTCACGATGTAGACCATTTGAAACAACACTAAACGTAACCCACAAGGAGTTACCGAAGTGGCTCTTTGTCGAGGTGTTTGATGTTGACCGGCAGGAGTTTCCATTCAATCATTGAGGATCACAATTGTGAACCCCTCATAAATGTTCTCGACAGATTACTAAGATCTGTGTAGACTCTAGAATGGTATCACTTGCGTCCTTATTATTGAATGACAAGTGATGAAATGTCAAGTGTTCCTAAGAGATCTTTTGATGAATCTCGTGGCTCTAGACTCAATAGTGCATTTTGGTTTTCCTAAGCGGAGACTAGGGAGAGGTCTCCTTCTTCAATACCGGCAATCTCTAAGAGAAGGCGATAGTTACGTAGGGTTCCTGTGAGAATGAAACAAGCTTGTTGAGAGAAACTTGAGTGGTTATGAAGGTTTAGTGTATGCATCATTGGATCCATGATGACTTTGATCTTCAATACGGTGTCATCTAGTGACAACCGGTAGCATATGAGTTGAACCGGTGTCTACCCTAAGTTGAATAATTTGGAGGCTATTTCTTTTCACCCTTTTCATTACTTTTCTTTTAATTCTTCAACTCCTTCTTCTCTCGATTCTCATATTATCCTTTTATAATCATACCTAAGGACTTCTAAATTCTAACTATTGGTGGTGTCCTTGGGTAGATCTCTTCGACTCTGGCGGATCATAGGGACGGTTATTCCTAACCTTAGTCACCTTATGACTCCATGACTAGCCTATGTTGCCATAAAACCATTTTCATGAAAATCTCTCAAAGTGGTTATGAGTAAAACATTTTGTACCACTTTGTGAGAGTTTGTATTTTGCGTAAATGCTCCCCTCACACGTGCTTAAGTGTTTTGACGTAAATCGCACGGTGAGAGAAGAGCGCGCACATTTGAATTGATCGACTCAAGATAGACAATTCCCCGCTAGACACGGTTACGTTGCATAGTTAAAGACTTACATTGTCAGTTTATAGGTGACAACTAGCTCTAGTAACTACCTTGAAGGTGTGGACAAACCTCGAAAGTTTGTCAAACTCGTCAAAGTTCATGTCTATCACGAGCTTCTCGAATAGGTACAATCTACTCGGATAAGTCATTGAGGACAAATATTTTCGATGTATGACAATTCAGAACTCGTCAATTCATGGGTTAAGTCTTTGGCATGAGGATTCAATCACAATTTTCACAACATATTAGTATCACATAATTTTTCTCCCCCTCAAAATGGGCATATAAATGATATTTTTGACGAAATTATGATATCGAATATGTCCATTTCGAGTTTTGTGGGAAGATTTCCATGAAGAATCATTTGTAAACAAAGGTTAAAGCAAGTACTCCCCCTCAACAAGTAATACTAACTTTTGAGGTTTTGAAAACATAAGGGGAAGTACTTGTTCTTTTGAGCAAAACTTTGAAAAATGAAAGTTTTGATAAGTTTTACTCAAAAGTAAGAAGCTTTCGCTCCTTTTATAAGGATTGTGGCACTGAAGCGTACCACATGGTCCTTTCATGAAAAGTATGGGTTGTACACTGTTATGTGTGCACAAGCCATAGTCAAATATAAATCAACACATCCAAATATTAATGAAAGAAACAAATCAAGGACTAACAGGAAGTCCGTCAATAACACCAGGAGTTCTTTCTGGACGTTGATAGCCTGTTAGAGAAATACTCAGACGTCCACCCACGAAGCTCCCCAATGTCCTTATCTGATTACGACGAAACAACCTTTCATCAATCCTTGTGATGAGTTTCTTCGCATCTCTCTTTTGCCTCGAATTCCACCTCTTCTTCGACCCTATGCCTTCATGAATCTCCTTTAACCTATATGTCATCCCATACCGAACCTTCTTCAAAGTATGATCACAAAACTTGTGAAGCTCATTACATGCCATGAAACAGTTATGGTGAAGTTCACTGCGGTAGACTACGCCAAACTTTGGTTTCGTGAGAATGGTGTACTGAGCCAGGTGGTTGATATCGGAAAGGTCTAGCTGTGGTTTGGTGAGATTAACACGTTTTTGGTATGATTCCACGGCAAGTTGAAGGTCTTCAACACGTTCCTGGATGATGATGCTTCTGGTGAATATTAGCAATGAAGTGATGTACTGGAGCTGGATGTTGGTGGAGAAATGTTGCATTCGACCTTGTACCTTAGCAAGATACATGTCGTCAATGTCATTGAGTGACAATCTTGGAAAATCCGCTTCAGAAAAGTCATATTCCTGTTCGTCTTGGCGTTTGACTACGATTTTCTTTAGGAATGAGTAGTCCCACTTAGTAGACAGGTTGACATGCGTTATAGCAACGATCGGTTGGTCACTATACACCTCTTTCTTCTATTTGAGTACCTGGCAGCTTCTGTAGTATATTCTTCTTCGTTCAGGCCAATGATGAATTCCATATAGTGCATCGAGGTCATACTTTAACACATTATCAAAGAACATATGTGTGGCTTCTTCCTCGATGGCCACATTGTTGGAGAAGATTGCTGTCGAGATAGGGAAGGTGAGTGAGGTAGCGTATTTTTTGCTAACTTCGCTACCGTGCTGAAGAAATTCGAGGTCATTGTTGAAGAAATACCGGTAGGGAATCCTTAGTTGATCCGGTCGACCAATGGTGGGTAGTGGCTTGGTCCGGTCGATGTAATGAGGAGCCTTGTCGTGCGGTGAAGTCGATGTTTGACTTAGGGTTGAGCCAATCAATATTGTTAGACATGGTTCGCGCAATGTTGTCGAGATGATATTCGACTTCAATTGCACTGTCGGAGCTGTCTTTTAGCAGTTGAAAGGCTTCGTTCTTGATTCGTCTTAACTCTACTTTCGTCATCTTCTTCACCTTAAACTTTTCTTGAATTAACTTGGCATGCTCCAGAGTTCGACCATCTACCGGTTCTTGGCCTTCTGGTAATTGAGGGGTTGCATCAACAAGCTTTGAAAACCATTCATATTCTTCAGTTTCATCTTCATCTAGCCATGATACAAATGAGGTTGACTTTTTCTTCTTTGGCTTTGAGGATGATGTTGGTTGCTTAGTTGATGTAGAAGAAGGAGGTTGTTGTTGGGGCTCAAAAATCTCCTCTTCGTCACCACCAGTATATTCAAAATGATCACCAGTTTTCTCTGTTGGTGGTGGAGACGCAGAGTCCTGAGGTTTGTCTCTAGCAGGAGGACGTTGTGGAGATCTTCTAGTGGTGGTGGTCCTTTGGGGTGGTGGAGGCATAGATGATGATTTGTCAGTTTTCTTCTTACATTTCGGCTCAGAATCCTTGTCCGCATCATCGTCATCTCTTGGTCGCTTAGCCCTTTTAGCTGACTCTTTACACGATGTCTTGAGTTAATATTCTAGAAATTCCTCAAATAGTTTAGCTTCGTCAGAAGTGAAAGTGCCGGATCGTTGAGACATTTGCAATACCGCTTGATATCAATTCAAAGATCGGAGACAACCTGAGGCGTGTGAGGATTGATTTGCATAGCAATAGGAGTGGTTGACAATGTATGCTTGACCAATGCCATGAGATTAGGATAGAGTTGTCGGCGAACATCTCTTGTCACTCGAGAACGATGTCGAGAAGAAACTTGTGAGTATAGTCTCTAATCGTCTTATTCATTTCCCTTGGATATCTCATTGGAAATCTTGGATTTGTTCTCGTTCTCCCAAAACTCATTTATCACGATCTGAAGTAGATTGATTACATCATAGTGATTCGGTTTCTTGTTGGCCACGTTTCTTTTCCTTACTTGCGTGACTTTCACAATTTTAGTCTTAGCCCGTGATGCCCAAGTATCGGTTGGTTTCTTAACCGATTTGGATGTGGATCTTGTGGTAGAATCTTTGGATGGTTTTGGTGATGAATGAGACGATGAGTCAGACGAAGATGAGTCATGAGAAGGCTTTGGGTCATTTGGAGGCTCAGAAGTTTGTTTCGGGTTATGTTCAGGATTATCTAGAAGATAATCATCGACTTCTTTTAGCTTTAGCCTCTTCTTGACTTTTACCCTAGCCTCTTCTTTAGCTCGAGCTTCTCTTCAGCTCTTTCACGAGAAGCTTCCTCAATGTCTTCATCAGTTATCTTCTCATCCTTCTCCTTTTCTTCTTCCTCAAAGTCGAAGATGATATCATCCTCTTGCTGTTGTTGTTCAGATTTGTGAGTGGTGGTACTAGTTCCCTTATCGGGTTGATTAACCGCATCGAGAACTGGTGTGGTTTGTACACCACCACTTGAACCTCTAGGACCACGAGTTTGTTGGCGGTTAAGTTCTTTAGCAGCTTGTTGTTTCCTGAGATGCTTCAGTGTTTTGCGGTAGTCTTTGTCCTCATCCTTTGGTTCTTCATCAGAACTCTCTTCTTCTTCCGCTCTTCAACCGGAGTTTTACCTTATGCATTTTGGGACTTTGTGGTTTTTCTACTATTGTTGTATCATCCGTAACAGACTCTGAGTAGTGAACCTCCTCATCCGTTTCAGTATCCTCGGAGTCTTCGTCCATTAATTTAGGTGCCGTTTGAGGATTAGGAATGGCAACCTTTGATGGAACATTTCTTTTTAGGGAAGGATTCCTCTTTAGATACTTTAGGACACTTCCCGTGCTTGCAACACTTCCAGTACTACCTATCCTGGTCTTCTTAACTAGTATGGCAGAAGACTTTTCATCCATGAAGCCAACTTTGCCTAAGTTCACTGCTTCTTGATATCGTGAATACGATTGAAGGCTTTTAACTTCATTAGTAAGTAGGCAGTCAGTCAAAACTACACCTTGCTTCTTTGTTGATGAGTCTTTGAATCTGACAACATTTAAGGTAGGCTCAAACAACGCAGAATGATGGTTGGGGTCATCAAGTCTCAAGGGAATGTCTTGATTATTCCCGAGTATCCTTTGGATCAACAACTTAGTGTATCTAATGTAGGGAACCTTGGTGCCAGGTTTCTTGAGGTAAGACATCATGTCTTCCCAAATCAGACTTGCGAAGTCAATATGCATCTTGTTGACCATGCCCCAGAATATTTGTAGTTCCATGAGCTTAGGATGCTCATAACCGTTGTCTCGTCCAGAAATAGACTTGGCGATCATGATGTATAAAGTTCTCCACGACTAAGGGATGTTCATTAAATCGACTGAAGAATGTTTAGTTATGATCCCCGCAGCTTCATCATAGCCAATGTCCACCATGAATCTGAGTGTAGCCTCTTCAGATGGAGTGGGAACATATTCAGCAGGCTGTATAGTAGGGAACAGAAGAATTGCTCGTAAATCAGCAACAGTGATGGTGACTTGTTTATTGTTGAGAGTCACCGTGGCTGCATCTTGACCATCAACTTTCTTCATTGTGTGCGAGGCGATGGATGTAGATCACCGTACGATTCTTTGAATTAGTGAGCATGTTGTTGTAGGGATGAGTCTTAAGAATGTCCACAGCAATGCGGCATGAAAACTCAGAGCAAGTGAAGTTCTCAAAGTCAACTTTGAGGTTGTTCTTTCCAATCTTCATAATATAACCGGTAGGGACAATATCTTCCATTGTGAGCTCGTTTGGTGCGTTAACGTTTTCCATTGTGACGTCCATATTGTGATCTGAAAGATATTGAGCCAAAAGAACCAACATATCGAAGACATTCGTTAGTCAAAGTTGATTTTATTGTCCAATTATTGAATATGTTATGTTAATGAATGTTACTGAATCCAATGTCACTTGTTTGTCCAATAGTCCAAAGTAGTCGTGATAAGTTTCGTGATTATATTAATTTTGAATTTTAAAGTCAAATTTTCACTCATTCACAACATTTTAACCATTATAGCTTATTAGTGACATTTTGGTTTTGTGGACGTTATGAGTTATTTATTTACAAGTATGTACGCATAACAATTCATAAGTGAGGTTAAAATAAGGCTTAAGCATAAGAATGCAAGCTTATGCGTAAGAACAGTGTGTGACCATACGGCGTAGACATAAGCTTATGCGTAGGAGTTCCTCTTACGCGTGAAATCTTCAGCGTGGGAAAAAGCTCTTGGCATAAGGCTTCAGCGTGGCGTATGTGGGAGCTTATGCATAAGGTTTACCGTGCAGGTGAACCTTGTGCGTGAGACTCAGTTCGCATATCCTTCACGGGATATCGTGGTCTATGTAGAACCTCGGCGTAAGAGTTACCGTAGATTTCTCTTACGTGTAACCTTCTCGCGTAAGGTAATCATAAGCGTATAATTCCAATCTTAACCTTGATTCTGATTTTTCACGCGTAAAACCTGAAATAAATTCATCATAAAATTTCCATTAACACTTTATTCAATCCTTATTCACAGATCACATGGTCTCACAATTTATGAAGGTTACGCGTAGATTTTGCCTTAGGCGTAAAGTTTAAACCCTAACTTATTCAAATCCTACGCCTAAGAGATTTAGCCATGGAATTTACACCAAATTAATTCTGGGACATCTTAGAAGCTATGTGAGATGATTCCAACAAGTTTTAACATCTAACATCACCTGAATCAAAAATACCCAAACCTACTTGTTCATAAACCCTAAAGTTAAATTCTACAGTTTAGATGTTTCTAGGTTGGATTCAATGGTGATTAGTTTAATTGATCATGAAACAAACTTCTTACAAGCATTTAATAGTCCTAAAACACTCATAATAAGAAATACCCAAATCACGCATAAACCCTAGGTTACAATTATGATCTAAAACGTTTTATGGGTTGATACTCATGATGAAAATGTACATAAACTTGTTTTTAAACATAATGACACAACCTTTTCATCACAAAACATCCGATGGTGATTTCGTGTTCATACGGCATCGTAGAACACAAAATCATCCTAGTTTAAAATCAACCGTTAGATTTGAATGCCATTAAAAACCTTTATTTAGAATCACTCAATGAAGCTTAATACACTTACAAATTCGAAGATTTTCACATGGATTTGAGTTTGAATCTTATCGTGGGATGAAGGTGGTTGGAGTAATAAATGAGTGTAATAAATGTTAAGTGTTTTAGGTGGAAGGGTTTGGTTAAAAATAAGTTTAAAAATTTGACAAATATGGCCCCTCCTCCTCAACCATTTTCATCCATAGCCCATAACTTCCATTTTGGTTAATCAAAGCATGATATTTGGAGAGAAACTTAACGACACTCCCCCTCGACTTTGAAAATATTGAAATTTTATAATTTTAAGTCCGAGGAGTGTAAAGAAGCAAGAAACGTAACCACCAGTATCAAAGATACAACCAGTTCAGGGTAACATGCAAGTACAAGGTTTTATGAAACATAAAATATTTACTTTCTCCCCCTCAACACTTGACCGTAAAAATATTGAAATGTTTGAAAGAGTAAAGTGTTGACGGAAGATTTATACTTGACATGTTGAAAGAAATTTAGATAGAAGAATATTTTTGTATTTTATAAATTTTATATTTTTGTATTTTGTTTTTGATAAAATATTTACAAAAGAGGTTTTGGTGTTTGTTGGTTTTAAGATTGTGTCAAAGTTAGTCCGGTTCCTGCGAGTCAAACACCTCATACCAATCCGGTGGACCAACTCAAGAAACCTAGCGGGAGCTAAGGCTTTGGTGAGAAGCTATGCCGATTGATATTCATGACCATAAAATATAATTCAACGGTACCCTTTTCCACATGCTCCTTGATGAAATGATATCGAAGATCGATGTGCTTAGACTTGAATGTTAGACGGAGTTGCATGAGATCGCAATAACACTTCGATTGTCATGATACATCGGGATTACATCAAATACGTAACCATAGTCTTTGAGTTGTGTTCTCATCCAAATGACTTGAGCACAACACGCACGACATGGCTACATATTACGCTTCGGTTGAGGATAGCGATATACAATCACCTTCTTGATTGCCATGACACTAGTTTATCACCAAGAAATTGTAGAGCTCCTAAAGTACTTTTCCGAGAATCTAAGCAACTGCGTGATCGATGTCGAAAAAGCTATTAGTTCAAAACGAGAATCCTTCGGATGCAGATTCCCAATTAATGGTTCTCTTGATGTATCGGAGGATTCTTTTAGCCTTAGAGAGGTGAGTTTCAGTTGGTTTGACGATAGCAGGAGCAAAGAAATACAACAAATACTATATCGTATTATCTTGGTCATTAGATACATGAAAGACTCAATAATACTTGATTACTTGGTAGGGTCGTTAATTTCCCATGCAAATCAACGTCTAGTTTCTTGGTATGTGCCATAGGTGTGGCATAGGTATCAGTTTGCATTCCATGTTTGTTTAAAATTTCAAGAGCATATTTGGATGACTCGGGAAAATACCACGGGGTGATTGATGAACTTGCGGTCCTAGAAAGAACGTAAGATCACCCATCATTAACATTTCAAAATGTTTTTTCATAAGTTTTGAAAAATCATTTGAGTACTTTAGATGTGTTGACCCAAAAATGATGTCATCCACATAAATTTGAATGATTAAAATGTGTTCCCGTGATATTGTATGAATAGTGTAGAATCGACCGATCCTTTGATGAAATTATGAGAGATGAGAAAGGATGACAACTTATCATACCACGCCTTGGGGGCTTGTTTGAGACCGTGAAACCTTGTTCGGTTTGTAGGCGTGATTAGGGAACTCGGATCAACAAATCCTTTTGGTGACTAACATAGACCGTTTCTTTCATTTACCATTCGAGCGGTTTGGCGTCTATCGAAAGACCGTGATGTGCATGTGAGCGCGAATGCGGAAAAATCCGAGCGACCTCAAGTCTAGCAACGGTGCGAATGATTCCTCTTAGTCAATCCTTCTTCTTGTCTATAACTAGCCACTAGACGTGACTTATTACGATAACCGTGCCTTGACATCAATTTGTTTTTCCAAATCCATTTCGGACCAATAACATAGACCCAAGTTGGTTTTCAACTAATTCACATACTTCAAGGCGTTTAAAATGGTTAAGTTCTTCTTGCATGGATTCAATCCGGTTGTCATATGTTATAGCTTCTTTAATATTTTGGGTTCGACTTGGCGGACGGTGAGTGCATAAATGCAATGTTCACCGTCGATCTGGCGTTGTCTAATTCGACTAGTTAATTCGGGTTTCCAATAATGTTCACAAGAGGATGGTCTCGGTCCATATCCATTTGGATTTGGTTTAAAAGTAAACTTTTGAATAGTTGTGATTGACTCACCATGTTTGTAAACAACATTTGAAACTCTTTGATTTTGTTTTGTAAGTCGACAATTTCTTCAAGATAGTCATCTATTTGTTTCCTTGAATGCTTTTGTACTCACATACTGTTTTTGACAAGTTAACAACTCGACTTGGCTTTTGAGTTTCGAGTGAGAGTGTTAAGTTGTTGTTTATGATCATATTTGGTTGTTCTATTTGAGACAACAAAGCATTCTTGGATGCAACTAGATCACATATTTGTTTTCAAAGATTTTTCATTTTGGTAAGATTTGTAAAGCGACTTCAAAACCTTTTCACGTTTCTCTTGTGTTTGAAAAATGTTGAGTTGGAACTTTAAGCATTCATTATCCTTAGTCAACGATTGCAATTTTATCGTTTAATTTCTTATTGATGTCTAGGCACATTTCCATTCGAGATTCTTGAGTGCGAATTAAGGTCATGAGCTCGATATATGGATTAGACACGAGGTTCACTTGTTCAGCGTGAGTCTTAACACGATCATTATTTAGATCCTCAAATATAATGTTGGGATCTGACGAATGTTAAAGTACGGAAGAGTTAAAGTCTGAAGATTAACAAAGTCTTGCAAAGGACAAAGAAATCTTGCAAGAAGTCAATCTTGCTAAGTTAAAGTCAATCTTGCTTATTCATCAATCTTGCCAAAGATTAAAGTCGGTTGTATTAGATTAAAGATAGAAAGTAATATTTATCTAGAACTTTCTAAGTATTGTTTACTTGACGACACGGATTAGAATTGTAAATCGTTTAGGGTTATCCTTGAGCCTATAAAGGATCCTAGATTGATATTTGATATCGTGACATTATTAGAGTTTTAGAAGTTCGATATTATTAGAGTTGTTAAAGAGTCGCATAATAAGCGAGTTAGAGTTATTAATAAAATGGTTCAAAGTTAAAGTTATTCTTCTTAGCTTTGTTAAGTAATTTCCATACTTAATAGAGTTTGCTCGGTGTTTTCATTGTTAATAACTTAGGATTTATCAGGGTTATTAAACCTTAACAAGCTATTTAAGTTAGTTTGGTTAGAGTACATCGATCCAACAAGTGGTATCGAGCTTGTGGAAACTCGACTAGGAAGAAACCTCAAACCTACTACAACAAAACCTAAAGATGTCGGTGATTACATTCCACCACCTTCCATCACTTCAATGAGGATTCCGTCATCAAGAAGCGAATACGATCTATGGAGCATGAAGATGAGGATATATTGCAATCACAGACCAACCAACGTGGAATATAATTGTCAATGGTAATGAAGAAGTTCCGAAACTATTGATGTTCTGGACAACCCAAAGCACCAAAGCGGTCTTACCAGAAGCAACATTAAGGAATCAAGAAGGCACTCAACATTCTCTTATGCGCCATTCGAGATGGTCATCTTCTCAAGTTGCATGATGCTAAGGATGCTAAGAAACTACTGGCTACTCTCAAAACAAGGTTTGGAGGTAATGATGCTTCAAAAGATGCATGAAATTTGTTGAGCGAGTTTGAAACATTCATTGTCGAGAAAGAAAACCTTGATCTTTTATGATGATTTGAACCTTCTCGACATATTGGAGCTATACAAAGCACAAGTTTCGAGTTGAAGATGTTAATCTCAAGTTCTTAAGGAGTTTGCCATCCACATGGCGTGATTGCTACTATGATCGAGAGGGACTTTGGTTTGGATGTCATGGACTTTGATGATCTCTACAACCATCTTAAGGTGTAGGAGCATGAGATGAATGGTCAAACAAATTCTAAGTCACAGTATAGCCTTTATGTCATCTCGAAAAGAGGCGTTATTTCCACCAAAAGTCTCGCTTCTCCTACTCAAAATCTTGTGGCTCAAAGTATTGTTTAGTATACTTCCCCCCCTATGCTCGTGACCCACCAACTACTACCATGAACTCAAATGAAGTTGTATGCTCTTTCTTTGCACAACAAGCTTCTTTACCTATAATTTATGAAGAAGATCTCTCCCAGTTGAAGAGGGTGCTCTAGAATAAATTGATATCGGTGTGCAAGTTGCATTGATCACTACAAGGATCAAGAAGTACATGAAGAAGGCAGGAAAAAGCATTGACTTTAAACCAAAGCAGGGAATCACTTTTGACAAATCCAAAATTGAATGCTTCAATTGTCAAAAGGCGGACACTTTGCAAGGAGTGCGGGTTTGCTAAGTATCAAGCAAAGCAGGATGGTGAGAAACCAAAGTGGAGCTAAAAAGAAATCTATTACATTGAAACAAAGGCTTTGGTTGCTCAAGAGAATTATCGAGGTTGGTGGGTGAAGAGTTTGATGATGAACCGGTGACCTCTTGTATAATGTGATGGAAGAAGCGGTTGAAGATTCGGTGGAAGACTTGGGTGGAGCACCGCTTTTGATGAGAACTTTGAACATCTTTGCTTTGGAATCTAGAGATTGTCTAGGAGAATTTGATTGGAGCATGGGTGTGAAGATGATCTGTTCTACTTGCAATGGTGGCTACTTCAACAAGTTCACCCCTATCTACGGGTATGCTCAAATTGTCATGATTTTTATCAAAAATTACTTGGTGATTATGTGATTGAAATAGATAATTGTGTTAGGGCTAGAGTGCGAGGGTAGTTGGTTATCAAATAACCTTAGAGTCAATGGAAGCCAAAATATTAACACATGAAAATAATGAAATGGCTTGGGGTGAAAAGTATGAACAACGGGATTACGATTAAAACTAAGTGAATGGAAACTAAATTGTAAAATTAGAAATTGAAAATTTGACTAAGGAAAGAGATGATTTGTTAGAAAAGTTTGATGCCCGGAAAGAATGCAGTGCAGTCACATGTTTCTTATGTTCAAAAGCAGAAGAGCTTACATTAGAAGCGGCTTAGGTTTTGGTATGGACTTTGATAACATAGAAGAAAATCAATCGGGTGAAAACCTAGAGGATATAACTACTAGTGATGATGACTCATTAATTATGTAGACACATATAGTAATGAGGATTCAATTAGTAAACACCTCACGAGTTTAAGAAAGACAATGGTTATCATGGGTCCCCGTCCCATGGAATTCATCAGCCCCCTAGGCACGATGTTTCTCGTCTTGGAGTAGATAGTCTAGAGTTTAGGAAAAGCTAGTTGGTCAATCTAGGTGCGAAACCCAAAAAGCTGTTGAAAACAATGTTCAATGTCAGCGGTACCTTCAACTAAAAGTCTTGCTCACAAGCAGATACCTTGAGGAAAACCTTTTCAAAAGCAGTCTTGCTAAACCTTTTTGGGATAACTTTGGTCAAAGCGGTTCAATCATTCACCTAGAAGGCAAAATAGTTTTGGTCATAGACATAGGCGAAGTCACTTTGGGAATATGGGTCCAAAAGCGTGTTTTGTGTGCTTTAGTCCTACTCATTTAATCAAGGATTGTGAACATCACTCAGATTACCTTAGAAAATTTCCAAAGAACAGTCGCCAACCGAAACCTAGAGAGAACAAACCGATGCGGAATAATTCAAATAGGGTCAATCACGACAATTTCTCACGGACCATAGGTACCCTCACCGGAGAAGACCTTTTCTAAACCACGATTATCTTACATGGCGGTACCTTCCCAAATCTTGCTCAATTCAAACAAGTCTTGCTAAAACTTCTTGGAGCAGGCATCCTAGGATATCTCATTATTATCAATCTAGAAGGTACTACAATTCACTAGGGATCTAGATCACGAGAACCAAGTGTTAAAACCGAATGGGTTAGAGAGAGAAATCTTCTTGAGGACAAAATGTGAATCGATTTTTTGTGATACAAGCAGAGAGAATGAATTTGCAAAGAGAGTTACGTTGAAAATCCGAGAAAGTTTTGAAAATCCACACTAAAAATCAAAAGATAATTACGGATCATGTTTTAAAAAATAGTGGGAATTACATACTCAAAGAATTTGAGTTTGTAACTCCTGAGGAACACAAGTCGATAATGGCTTGGGTTCCTAAAAAAACAACTCTCTAAATTTTGTGCAAGGCAACCCGGAAGAGGAGCTTAAAGATCATTTGATTGTAGATAGTGGTTACTCGGAAGTATGACGGAGACAAGGAGATTACTGTCTAATTTTAGATCTATTAGTGGAGGAAGAGTTGCATTTGAGAATGATCCTAATGGAGGAAGAATTGCGGGAAAGGAACCATCAAAGCGGGCGTATAGATTTTGAGAATGTCGGATATGTGAAGGAACTAAGTTCAACCTATTGTCGGTCTCTCAAATGCGTGATAAAAGGCACCCTATGTTATTCAACGACACGAGAATGTCTCATCCTTTCCCCAATTCAAAGCTGATGATAATTTGGTAGTCCTTAGAGTACCAAGAACCAATGATGTATAGTCTAGATATGAAGAGTCTTCATTCTTATGGGAGAACCACATGTTTGGTGGCAAATGCAACATCTGAAGAAGCACATCGATAGCATAGAAGATTATGCCATGTCAATTTCAAGAATATAAACAAAGCGGTCAAAGGGAATTTAGTTAGAGGTTTACCTTCAAAGACTTACAAGAATGATCATACGCTTGGCATGCAAAAGGGTAAACAACACAAAGCTTCTTGCAAGAAGCATGAGGAAAGGACTATTAGAGAACCATTGAGTACATTACATATGGATCTATTTGGTCACATATATCATTACAAGTTTGAACAAGAAGAAATCTTGCTTAGTTGTAACGAGATGATTGCGAGAGATTCGGTTGGGTATTTTCTTGGGATTTAAAGATGATACTTTTGATACTATTAGGACTCTCATCATAGCACTTGAAAACCAATTGAGACTCAAGGTTAGAGGTATTAGATGTGATAATGGGCCAGATTCAAGAACAAGCTTATGGATGAATTTTGTGCAAACAAAGGAGTCAAAAGGAGTTCGATGTGCAAGAACACCACAATGAGAATGGTGTTTGAGAGAGAAAGAATAGGACTTTGATTGAGCGACCCGAACAATGTTAGCGATTCACAACTACCTATTCAATTTTGAAATTTGAAGTAAGTATTGCTTGCTATGTACTTAACGAGTATCGATTACTAAGCCCGAGATGAAGACACCGTATGAGTTCTTGATGGGCAACAAACCCAACATTCTATTTATGAAGCCTTTTGGATGCCCTCTTACTATTTTGAATACAATTGATAATGCGGGTAAGTTTGATGGCAAGTCGAGGAAGAAGGTTATTTATTGGGTTATTGTACCACGATAGTAGGGCTTGAGTGTACAATAGAGTCACTAAGAAGGTTCAAGATTGTCTTCATGTTGAATTTTAGAAGATCAAGACAATCACGAAGGGTAAGGTCCTGATTGGATGTTTGATCTTGAATTTTTAACTCCTTTTATGAACTATGTACTGTTAGAAGAAAATCAACTTTGAGTACAATGGAGAAGATTTACAATATGTTGTTCATGGAGTCCATATTAGACGGATGTTGTTCATAATGAAGAACCTAAACTACTTTGAAGCCAAAATCCTCATTGTCTGTTGAGGATCAATCTATTCAAGAAGAACTTAATCGGATGCTTCTTGAGATGTTTTAGCACATTCTTATATTGATGATCAAAGAAGAGCTTATGAAAAGGCAAAGAAGAAGAACAAGGCTGCAGTACTCTTACGATTGCTGGATGATTTTGACCAAATCTTCTTTGTACAGGTTCGATACTTTGGATGATCCTACCATGCACGGATTAGAAGATACGATGATGAGTTTGAAGTTGAAGGTATTTTCTCATATTCCAATGAAGATCTTGATTTCACTAATTTGGATGATACCTATGGAGTTCCACAGTTTCCAAACTTAAGAATTCATAAGAATCATCCTCTTGATCAAATCATTGGTCCTTCTACATGCGGAGTGATAAAAGCCTAATTAAGCAACCTATTACATATTGATTACAAACACTTGAAATATAGTTTAGAGTGATTCCAACAATCTCCTCCTAAGTGTTGGTAATTAATGACTTAAGTAATTTGAAACATTGTTGTCTTGATGTAATAGTTGCTTTAACGCTTCGACATTCTTCTTTCTTGAGAAGAAGTGCTTGATTCGAACAATCTCCCAATGTGAGGATCTTGTTTTCTTTGAAGTTTTAAGCTTTGACGCCTTTATTTATCTTTGTTCTTTGTTCGTGTGGATATGGTGATGTTATGTTGTGTAACTGCATCAGTCCGCTTCTGCTCGTGTGTCTACACGCCCTCCAACATGCTCACACGCCATTGACGTTGGATTTCAAAGATTGATGTAGTTCTCTTTAGTCTTTAAACTTTGTAGATTCTTTGATGAAAATCATTCGACTTTTGTGTTGCTTTTCGTGAGAACTTCAATATGTGTAGTGTTGGTATGAGCATGTGGAGAATCTGCACGATCATCTTCCAGAGCATCCATAAGAAGAAAACATAAGAATGGGTTAGTGATAAACACCAATGATCATTGTGGTTGTTTCTCAAAGAGTTGACCATCACGATTGTTCTTCTCGATGAATGTCTTGATTCCATTCACCTTGGTCGGGCGAATCGTCCAATCCCATAGGATAGTTGGCATTACATTGAAAGTTCAAGTAATGACCCACATCTTAGGACTCTATTCTTGAAAGGAATCTCCTTAGCGGGATTTCCAGCCAAGTTCGAACTCGAGCGTGTTAATGAGATAGTGTGAAAACACATCTCTAATTCTAGCAAAGGTCGCTCGAACTCGAGTTCCTGGCACGATAACACGATGTACCGGCACACCTGAGTCAGTGAGTCGAGGTATGCCAAAGCATCACTCACGATCAGACCATTTGAAACAACACTAAACGTAACCCACAAGGAGTTACCGAAGTGGCTCGCTGTCGTGGTCTTGATGTTGACCCCGGCAGAGTTTCCATTCAACTGGATCACAATTGTGAACCCCTCATAAATGTTCTCGACAGACATTAAGATCTGTAGACTCTAGAATGGTATCACTTGCCCTTATTATTGAATGACAAGTGATGAAATGTCAAGTGTTCCTAAGAGATCTTTTGATGAATCTCGTGGCTCTAGACTCAATAGTGCATTTTGGTTTTCAAGCGGAGACTAGGGAGAGGTCCTCTTCAATACCGCAATCTCTAAGAGAAAGCGATAGTTACGTAGGGTTCCCGTGAGAATGAAACAAGCCTGAGAGAAACTTGAGTGGTTATGAAGGTTTAGTATGCATCATGGATCCATGATGACTTTGATCTTCTGTTGCTTCATTGTATTAGTGCTAAAAGTACATCATGGGAGCAATTTGGATCTAACATAGCATACGCTATAGTAGGATTGGCTCTTGATCGTGTTTTCAATTTTTCAAGGCTAATTCTAGATGGAATGCTTTCACACATCACTCATGGTTCAACATGGTTGATGTATCCAAGATTTGTTCAAGTGTTTCTCAATAAACAACTTTCGATGTACCTAAACCTACAAGTCTTTTACATTGTGGTACAACAAGCCAAGATTTTCACTTTCATGGCTAGGAAGAGTGATTTATTCCTTTGGAAGGGACCTCCATAACTACTTCTATGATGGAAGTTGTTCAAGCCGTCGGAATGATGTTGAAGAAGATGAAGATAGCGAAGGTATTGCTTCAAGGTACTTGATACATCTTAAGGTCTCGCTACAGAGTCTTGCTTCTCGTAGTCCGCATCTGAGAAGGTATTGCATCTCAGTACCGCCGCCAAGTACTAAAGTTCAAGCCGATGTTCAATTTCACCTTCTCCATCTCCACAATTATCATTCTCGATTCTCAACGGAGGAACATTCACCGAGTTCAAGGAGATGATTCACATAATATACCCCAGAAGGTTTGACATTGGATAATTATGTTACGACAAGGGAGTTAGTCAAATTGAAGAAAACTCTTTGAGGCTCAAGCTAAGCAGTTAAGAAGTTGAAGCTCAAATTTGAAGACTCAATAATTTTGTATGGCCATTGGTTCAACATCATCGCCTATGGGTCAAATCTAAAAAGAAGGAGCAAAGGCGGTTTAAGAAGACTAAAGCCAAAGGTTCACAAACAATCTTCATTCAAAATGGGGAGGAATTTAGAAGAAAAGAATTTGAAAGAAGATGTTGTTAAGGAGAATGAACACAAGGTCTTGAAGAACATGAAAGGATGAAGTTCAAGAAGCCGAAGAACACGTTTTCAAAGTCTTGAGGAGCAAGTTATTGATGTTTAAGTTCAAAGTCTTGATGATCAAAGTACCTGCTGATCAAATCACCGCTTTCCGGAACTTACAGACAAAATTGATTACTCCAAGGGTGTTGACTTTGAAGAGGAAGTTGGTCCTTGATAGTTTTATCCGAAGAAGAAGGCGATACACTCAAGCCTATACATCGCAAGTGATGATGCAACCATTCTTGTAATTTTGCAAGGTTTATCACAACCAAGGGGTGTTAGTATTCGGGAGTGCAAGAAGAAGAACAACAAAAGGCGATCAACTGCTATTGATCAAAAGATAAAGGAAAGGGCAAGTTGGTAGAGACAAAGAAGAAAAGAAACCTACTTTAGAATAGATAAGAGCACTCGAGTTGCTATGAATGAGGCAAGCGACTAGAAAGTTTCAAGAGGAATTAAATTCTAAAGATAGAGAAGCTAAGGAAATTGAAGAAGCTCATAATAGAGAAGCGACTAAGAAATTGCAAGAGGAATTAAATCTTGGTGATGAACCATTAGAGTCACCTATTCACATTTCTTTTATGCCAAGAAGACCAAATCGAGCTAAAGGTAAATGCAATGATGGTTATTTAAAAAGTCAAGGGTATAAAGTATTCTGAGGAGGATCTTGAGATGAAAATGAACAAATCTCAAATTATTGCTTTTGAAGTTGTAGAATCAAAGATGGGAGTTATCGATGTTTCATAGTGATGAAAGTTTCAGAGTGTTCAATAGGCTATGGGATTTATTGCGCATCATAGATAGAGTGGATTTATTTTATTTATATCATGTTGTGTGAGATTACTTTGAACAAAATCCATCGAAGGAGTTGATTTAGTATTGCTTGGAGATCTCACAACCGTATGGGAGCGAAGAACAAAGCAACTCTGAATTTTGGAAAGATCAAGAGAATTGGGACATTGTTAGGCTGGAGATTCTTTGAAGAATCGGAGTACATGTTCTAGAGCTAGAAGATGGAATTATGATTCACATGTTGGGTGATGAAGATATCCTCTTACACGGAACTTATGAGGAGGATGTTGGAGCATGGAATGGAAGTAGAAGAAGATAATGAAATAGCATGTCCGGTCATCAATTCGTTTATCGGATGGACTACAATTACCGATGATGATGAATAAGCTGGTATGAATCTTAATTGATTAAATTTTGATATATCGGTATTTTATTCAAATCTTGCGATCAAAGATGCTTTCATCAAAATCTGCTTGAAGTTTTAAACCGATTCTTGATTTTTGAAAAACTTTGTTAAGTAATAAATGTTTTGAAACAAAGGTTAAAAGAAATAAATGGTTTTGAGATGGTAATATCAATAGGTTATCAATCCACCATGGTTACAAAAGGATTGGCTAATCCATGAGCAAGCGGCTCAGGTAAAGATATTTCAAATACGTTTTTAGTTAACAACTTGCTAATAAGTTGGATGGTAATCAACTCACCATATCGATAATGTGAAGGTTGGCTAGCCCACAAGAAAATGGCTTGTGGTAAAGGTCGTGGAAAACCATTATATGGTAATTAGTTCACCATGATGAAAGAATTAACTAGTCCATAAAGTGCGACTTTTGGTAAGACAAATCAAATCATTGATAGGCGATGATTTGCTAAAATCATATAGTTATCATTATACCATGATCTTATACATCAAAACATTTGGCTACTCGAGTTAATGGCTTTTATGAAGAGACATTAAATCCATTAAATTTTCAATGATTCACCTCTCACAGAGTTTACACACCGGAATTGATGACAATAGACCCAAACTTAAATTGAATTAAATGTACAAATTGTCTTATGTTCTTTGAAAAGATGGAGCTTCTTAATATTCTTTGAAAAGAAATAAGATTGTTGTTTGATCTTGAAAAGAATTATACAAATCAAGATTACTTTGATGATGATATAATAGAGAATCTACAAAGATAAAATGAAGATAAAGACACAATTCCTCTTTGAAGATAATGATGTTAAAGTTAAATCTACAAAGGAACTTGAAATCAAACAAGTAGAATTCAAGTTAGGGAGGATTGTTGGGATCTGAATGTTAAAGTAATGAAGAGTTAAAGTCTTTGAAGATTAACAAATCTTTGCAGAAGGACAAAGTACTATAAGAAGTCAAAATCTTGCTAAGTTAAAGTCAAAGTAATTGCTTATTCATCAAGAATCTTGCAAAGATTAAAATCGGTTGTATTAGATTAAAGATAGAAAGTAATGTTTATCTAGAACTTTCTAAGTATTGTTTACTTGACGTACAAGGATAAGAATTGTAAATCGTTTAGGGTTATCCTTGAGCCTATAAAAGGATCCCTAGATTGATATTAGATATACGTGACATTATCAGAGTTTTAGAGAAGTTCGATATTATTAGAGTTGTTAAAGAGTCTTCATAATAAGCAGAGTTAGAGTTATTAATAAAATCGTTCAAAGTTAAAGTTATTCTTCTTAGCTTTGTTAAGTAATTTCCGCATACTTAATAGAGTTTGCTCAGTGTTTTCATTGTTAATAACTTAGGATTTATCCGAGGTTATTAAACCTTAACAAGCTATTTAAGTTAGTTTGGTTTAGTACATCGATCCAACATATAACCACGTAGTCAACTTGATTATCGTTATTGACCATAAGGTCATCTTGATGCGTCAAATATAACTCGAGACCTATTTGATTATCATCGAATGAGATGTAGAGCGGCTCATGTTGAACACTCGATCCTCGTCGGATGCGGATGTTGGCGGAGATATCGGATCGAGAATGAATATAGTTTGATCCGCACTGCAGACAAACCGTGGGTGTTATACACTGGCACATGTCACTCATGTGGAGTTCTTGCATGTTTTCCATTAACATCTTCTTTGCATTAGCTTGTAAGTCCTCCATGTCATCATTAGAATCTGCATTTGCCATGAGCTTTGTTCCTTGTTGGTAAGAGTTCCACGACTTCATCCTTTAGAGCCAAGAGTAAAACCTCTTTTGAGAAGCTGCGCCTCTTATCCTCGGCTTTGGGCATGCATTAGCCGATGACCCTTCTTATTACAATTATAACATGAAGACCATTAACCCAGTCTCGAGCATTTCCCTGATCAACCACTTGAGCCCGTTATTGTGGAGCACCCATTTTATTCCTCCCATTAGCATTAAACCCTTGACCACTACCCATCTGACGAACATTACCATAATTCTGAACTTCAACATGTCCATTGTTAACAATAGCCTGATTCCTTGTGTTTGATGAGGTACGAATGCGATTGTTGGATTTGTTGGAATATCGGCCGAAGGCTTTAGCAATCATGACAAACCCTTGTTGCAATGCATCGAAAGCTTCTGCATCCTCATTAGCTTCACTGTAAAGCGCTTGATCATTGTTATTGTTGTATGGAACCAGTTGAGTTTCTTGTGAGGGA
The DNA here is from genome assembly GCA_022545495.1 of Chrysanthemum lavandulifolium. Lineage (NCBI taxonomy): Eukaryota > Viridiplantae > Streptophyta > Magnoliopsida > Asterales > Asteraceae > Chrysanthemum > Chrysanthemum lavandulifolium. Next base: position 242,897,439 of record CM040243.1, on the reverse strand, counting down.
TCATATGGTGTGATCTAAGTAGTTGGTTATGGAGGATTTGTGAAGTCAGTTTGTAAGGTCAGGAATTGAGGATAACAAGTTTGAGCCCATAAAGCAAGTGTTTGATTATCCGGAGTGAAGGCGAATCGGGGACTCCACGGATGATCCTTTCTTTGTCAACTTCCTTTTGGTGGGGCTTCAAATAGTCGTTGCAACAAACACGTATGTAGCATGATGAAGATTCTTGACTGACGGATGAAAATAACATACTTTTCCCAATCGGGACCAAGACTACTAAGGAACTTAGTGTTGAGTGCAATCCTTGGCATAATGATATTATGTATTTCAAGCCATTGATGATGTCGAAAATCGATGATGATATGACTCTAATGTCACCCACGGTTCAATCATGAAGTGCTCGTATGCTAAGTAAATTTTTGATTCCATGTCTTCTTGATTGAGTTTTGTGCCTTCCATTAGAAGATGAATATGCTCGCATTGCTTTAGCGTCCTTTGAGCATCAACACTATAAAGTATCGGATTAAGTAATCCTAAAGGATATATTGCATTGCAAGTTCATGACTTCTAAGTGAAGAAGTTGGTCAGTAGTGAGTTCATTAAGACCGACAACATTGGTGATATCATCTCTTGGCGGATTAGCATTCGGATCTCCGGGCAAAGTGATGGTAGGCATCTGAAATGGACCTTCAAGGATGACCTTCTTCAAGAACTTACCATGTGGCTTCTTTAGATCACAAAACCTAAAGAACCTTATCACCCATTGATCGTAGTTTCGGAGTGAGCATTGGAGGTCTATCAGTGATCCTTCATGAATGGATTGTTGGCTACTTAAAGCTTCACACATCTTTGCAAACCAAGACGGTTCCTTCATAGCATACTTGGATGGATGCTGATTTTGAAAGTTTGTATAAGGTTGTACTTGTAGACTAGGGGGTGGTTGAATCATTTATGGTGGAATTTCTCCTTAAGGAAATTGTTGTTGAAATTGTTGCATTTGTTGTGGTGATGGTTGAGGATATTGTTGATAGAGTTGTTGTTGTTGTTGTTGTTGTTGAGGATACATATGAGGGAAGTAGCTAGAGTATGGTGGTTGAGACATCTTGAAACTTGTGTTGATGATGGATCTTGTTGGGATATGAAAGTCTTGAAGAATGTTAAAGTCTTGAAGATTGACAAAATCTTGGAAAAAGTCAAAGCATCGCTAAAGAAGAAGTCAAAATCTGTTGTGAAGTCAAAAGTATCCGCAGCTAAAGCTGCTATATTCGCTTATGGAAAGCTTTGTTTATTCTAGAATATTCTTTGTTTAGATTACTTGTCGTACAAGGATACAAATTGTAAACCGATTAGGGTTATCCTTAAGTCTATAAAAGGACCCTAGATTGGCATTAGAAATACGAGTCCTAGATATATATGTTTTAGAAATCTAAAGTACGATTAATTATTATTAGAGTTTTAGAGTTAAAGAATCGCATAACAAGCGATTTAGAGTTATTAATAAAAGTTAAAGTTATATTCTTCTTAGATTTGTTAGAAGTAAATTGCGTGCTTAATAAAGATTACTCAAGTGTTTCATTGTTAATAACTTAGGTTTATCCAAGTTATTAAACCCTTAACAAACTATTTAAGTTAGTTTGGTTAGAGTACATCGATCCAACAAGTGGTATCGCAGGTATCGAGCTTGTGTGGAAACTCGACTAAGAAGAAACCCTAAAACCTAGTTAAATAACAAAAACCTAAAGATGTCGTGATGTTGTTCCACCACCTTCCATCACCTCACTCGGGATACTGTCATTGGGAAGGAGAATACGACCTATGGAGCATGAAGATGAGGCAAAGTACATTGCAATTACGCACCATGCTTTCGTGGAATGTAATTGTCAATGGTAATGAAGTCATTCCAACCTATTGATATTCCCCGCTAACCCAAAAGCACCTAAAGGTCTTACTGCGGCAACAATAAGGAATCAAGAGGCTCTCAACATACTTTTGTCCGCTATTCCGGATGGTCATCTACTCAAATTTCATGATGCTAAAGATGCAAAGCAACTCTGGGCTGCTCTCAAAACAAGGTTTGGAGGCAATGATGCTTCCAAAAGATGCACAGAATCATGAAGCGCAAGTTTGAAACATTCACCGTAGGAGAAAGAAAACCTTGATCTTGCTTATGATGATTCCAAACCTTCTCAACATGTTGGAGCTATACAAAGCGTAGGTTTCAGTTGAAGATGCTAATCTAAAGTTCTTAAGGAGTTTGCCATCGACATGGCATATGATTGCTACTATGATCAGGAGGACAACTGGTTTGATGTTATGGACTTTGATGATCTCTACAATCATCTAAAGGTGTATGAGCATGAGATGAATGGCCAAACCAGGTTCCAAATCTCACAAGATTGCCTTTTGTCATCTCGAAAGAGGGCGTGACTTCCACCAAAAGTACCGCTTCTCCTACTCAAAGCATCATGCTCAAATCACATGCTTCCTATTCTACCCCACTACTTAGCAAGCCCCACCAACCATCCACTCGGATGAAGTTGTATGCTCTTTCTTTACAGCAAGCTTCACGTTACACTTATGAAGAAGATCTCACAGATTGAAGAGGATGCTCTAAAAGAAATTGATATCGGTGGCAAGTTGCTATGATCACCGCAAGGATCATGAAGTATATGAAGAAGGCAGTGAAAAGCATTGACTTCAAACCAAAAGCAGGTATTACTTTTGACAAATCCAAAATTGAATGCTTCAATTGTCAAAAGATGGACACTTTGCAAGGGAGTGCAGTTTGATAAATATCAAGCAAAGCAGGATGATCGAGAAACCAAAGTTAGAGCTCAAAGAAATTCCTATTACGTAAACAAAAGCTTTGGTTGCTCAAGAGAGTTTATCGAGGTTGATCAAGTGTTGAGTTTAATGAAGAACCAAGAACCTACTATATGGTAGCATGGAGGATTATGTGGAAGAGTTTGACCGAGCATAGCTTCGATGAGGAACACGGACATGTTGCTATGGATTCTAAAGATGGTTATGGAAGCTTTGGTGGAGCATGGAAAGTGAAGATGATCATGTTCTACTTGCTATGATGGCTAATTCACCAAGCTCAACCTCTGAGGTATGCTCAAACTATCATGACTTTTATCAAAAAGTACTTAATAGTTATGTGATTGAAAGAGATAAATGTATAAAAGCTAGGTCTGAGGTAGCAGGTTATCAAATAACCTTAGAGTCTATGGAAGCCAAAATTATAACACATGAAAATAATGAAATGGCTTGGGCAGAAAAGTATGAACAATAGGATTATCAGTTAAAATTAAGTGAATGGAAGTTAAATTGTAAGATTTACGAAATTGAGAAACCGACTAAGGAGAGAGATGAATTGTTAGCAAAGTTTGATGCCTAGAAAGAATCTGTCTTTCTCATGTTTCTTATGTTCAAAAACAAGAAGAGCTTACAATAGGACTGGTCTAGGTTTTGGTATGGATTTCAAGAGGTAGAAGAAAACCCACCTAGTGATAAGGATGACCTTGATTTTGGTATGGATTTCAAAGTATCGCTACACCTTCAAAGCAGACCTTTAAGAAAACCTTTTCACAATCATGCTAAACCTTTTGGGATAATTTTGGTCAAAACAATTTTAATCATTCACCTAGAAATCATGATAGGTTTGGTAATATACATAGAAGAAGAAACTTTGGGATTAAAGAACAAAACTCCGCTTCGCTTTGTTTTAGTCCCGATCATTTGATTAAGGACCGTGACTTACATTCGTAATACCTAAGCAAGTTCCCTAAGAATAGACTCCACAACCAAAACCAAGGAGTCTAGACCACTTGGAATCATTCACATAGGGTTAACCATAGCAACTTCTCACCGACTATAGGTACCCTCACCAGAGAAGACCTTTTTCAAAACCACCAAGTACCTTCAAATAATTTTCAATAACTCAAGCAAGACCTTCTCAAAGTACCGCTTCGATTTTCAAACAAACAAGGTAATCGAAACACTTTTGGAATGGAAAGCCTAGGAGATCAAATTATTATCAATCTAGAAGCGCATAACCCGTAAGAGTAGATAGATCAAGGACTCTTCACCGAAGTTAAAACTAAATGGGTTAAGAAGGAAAGTTCGATGATGAACAAACAAAGACTTTCAACAAGTACTTGTGGAAATGTAGATTTTGATAAAGATGATTTTGTGGTAAAAGAAAAGGAGATTTTTGTTGAAAAGAAAGTTTTGGTCGAAAATCCACCACAAGTTTTAAAACAAAGATAATGCTTGATTTCGTTTACAAAATCATGAAGATTACATACCAAAGAATTTGAGTATGTTACTCCACAAGGGGAAAACAAGTCAAGAATGGTCGGGTTCCTAAAAGACACTAACTTTTGTATCTTTGTGGCAACCCGGATGAGGAGCTTAAAGATCATCTTATTGTGGATAGTGGTTGCTCGAAGCATGACAGAAACAAGGAGTTTTCACGATTTTAGATCTATTTGTAGGAAAAGTTGCATTTGGGAATGATTCCAATGGAGGAAGAATAACCGGTAAAGGAACTATCAAAGTAGGCGATAGATTTTGAGAATGCTAGATATGTGAAGGAGCTCAAGTTCAACTTATTGTCGCCTCTCAAATCGGATAAAAGCATCATGTGTTATTCAACGACACATAATGTCTCATTCTTTCCCTCGAATTCAAGCTCGTTGATGATAACTTGGTAGTACTTAGAGTACCAAGAACCAATGATGTGTGATCTCGGATATGAAGAGTTTTCACTCTTCCGGTAGAACTACATGTTTAATGGCAAAGCAACATCGAAGAAGCACATCAATGGCATAGAAGATTGCGCCATGTAAATTTCAAGAATATTAACAAACCGGTCAAAGGAAATTTAGTTAGAGGTTTACCTTCAAAGACTTACAAGAATGATCACTCTGTTTGGCGTGCAGAAGTGTAAAACACAAAGCTTCATGCAAGAAGCTTGAGGAAAGGACTATTAGAGAACCTTTGAGTTGTTACATATGGATTTATTTGGACCTTTTTCAATTGCAAGCCTAAACAAGAAAAAGTACCGCTTGGTTGTGACAAATGATTGCGATGAGATTTAGTTGGGTATTTTTCTTAGGATTTAAAGATGATACTTTGATGCTATCCATAATTTTATAATAGCACTTGAAACCAACCGAGACTCAAGGTTAGAGGTATTAGATGTGATAATGGGATGAATTCAAGAACAAGCTTATGGATGAGTTTTGTGCCAACAAAGGGATCAAGAGGAGTTCAAGATTGCAAGAACACCACAATGTAATGGTGTTGGAGAGAGAAAGAATAGGACTTTGATTGAAGCACCGTAACTATGCTTATGGATTCACTTTACCTATTCAATTTTGAAATTTGGTAAGTAATCGCTTGCTATGTGCTTAATGAGTATCCACACAAAACCTCGGATGAAGACACCTTATGAGTTCTCGATGGAATTAAACCCAACATACGATTTCTAAAGCCTTTTGATGCCCTCTCACTATTCTCAACACCATTGATAATTTGGGCAAATTTGATGGCAAGTCGGAAGAAGGTTATTTATTAGGTACCGCACTAATAGCAAAGGCTTTAGAGTGTACAATGAGTCACCAAGAAGGTTCAAGATTGTCTTCATGTTGAATTTTAGAAGATCAAGAAAATCGGAAGGGTAAAGGTCCCGATTGGATGTTTGATCTTGAAGTTTTGACTCCTTCTATGAACTATGTACCGTTAGAGAAGAAAATCAACATGTACACAATAGAGAAGATTTACGAAGATGTTGTTCATCGAGTCCATATTAGACACGATGTTGTTCCCGATGAAGAACCACCACCGTTGAACCAAAGAAATGTAATCGATGCACCAAAATCCTCATTGTCTCACGAGGATCAATCTATTCAAGATGAACTTAATCGAGATGCTTTTTCAAGATGTTTTAGCGCATTCTTATGATGATGAAGAGAAGAGCTTATGAGGAAGCAAAGAAAAGACAAAGACTCAGAGTTCACTCACAAGATTTCGTTGACAAGCTTTCAAACAAAGCACTGCAGCACTTAATGTGAGACTTTGGATGATTTGGATGATCCTACCATGCCCGGTTTAGAAGATACCGATGATGAGTATGATGTTGAAGGTATTTTCACAAATTCCAATGAAGGTCTTGATTACACAAACCCGGATGATGATTATGAAGTTCCACAGACTCCTACCTTAAAAGTACATAAAGATCATCCCTCTTGGTCAAATCATTAGACCTTCTTCTCATGGAGTGCTTACAAGAAACAAAGCTAAGGGTTTTTCACACCTCACAATGCTTTACTTAGCTTTGTTTATAAACAAAACAGTCAATCACAAGGATCATCAAACATGCCTGCTCACTTGCTTTATCTCTCAAGAAGAACCCAAGAATATAGCTCGGGCATTAACTAAGGAGAGTTGGGTTGAAGCTATGCAAGAAGAACTTCTTCAATTTAAACTCAAGAAGTTTGGGTACTATGTGATCTACACGATGGAAAGAAGGTAATTGGTACAAGATGGGTGTTCGAGTCAGAGAGATGAAAGAGGAATGTCATCAAGAACAAGGCAAGGTTAGTTGCACAAGGCACGCATAAGAAGAAGGAGTGGATTATGATGAAGTATTTGTTCTGTAGCAAGGATTAAAGCAATTGAATCTTCCTTGCTTTTGCATCCTATATGGGATTTCGTGTTTATCAAATGGATGTTAAGAGTGCCTTTTTATATGGCAAGATCACGGAGGAGGTGTATGTTAAGCAACCTCCTGGTTTTGAAGATCTTACTCATCCTAACAAAGTCTACAAGGTGGTTAAGGCTCTTTATGGCCTTCATCAAGCTCCTAGAGCTTGGTATGAGAGGCTCTACTTTCTTATTGCAACATGGTTACGTATGGGGCCATTGACAAGACTTTGTTTATTAAGAGACAAGAAGGATATCATGTTGGTTCAAGTATATGTTGATGATATCATATTTGAGCTATCAAACACCATGGTCAAGGAGTTTGAGCGGTGATGCGTAATGAATTTCAAATGAGTTCAATGGGTGAGTTAACTTTCTTTTGGGACTTCAAGTTAAGCGGTCAAAGGAGGGTATTTTTGTCACCAAGATAAGTATGTATCGACATACTTAAGAAGTTCAATTTGATGCTATGAAGCCAAGAACTACACCTATCAAGTCTATCAACTTCTATCGAAAAGATGAAGATGGACAACCTGTTGAAGTCAAGTTATCTGAGATCTATGATTGGTTGTCTTATGTATCTCACTCGCATCTAGGCACGATATCATGTTTGCCGTTTGTTTATGTGCAAGATATCAAGTCTCACCAAAAGTCTCTAATCCGAATGCAGAAAGAGAATTTTCGCTATTTGAAACAACAACCTAAGTTAGGGTTGTGGTATCCAAAGGATTCACCTTTTCACTTGGAAGATTTTTCGAGATAGTGATTATGCGGTGACAATTATGATGAGTAAGATCAACAACCGGAGGATGCCAATATCTTAGACGAAGATTAGTCTCATGGCGGTGTAAGAAGCAAACAATTGCAAAGAACATCCCTCTGAAGCGAGAATATGTGGTCGATGCAAGTTGTTGTGGACAAGTTTTGTGGATGCATAATCAACTATTGGATTATGGGTTCAATTTCAAGAATACTCCTATCAATATTGACAATGAGAGTGTTATTTACATTGTGAAGAATCCAGTTTATCATTCCAAGACCAAGCATATTCAGATTAGGCACCACTTCATCAGAGATTGTTATGAGCATAGGCTCATTAATATTGTCAAGGTGCATACAGATGATAATGTAGCTGACTTACTTACCAAAGGCTTTGATGTTTCAAGATTCAATCACTTGGTGGTAACATTGGCATGATTAACTACTGAGCTACATTTGAGGGGAGGACTATTTAGTGTAAGTATAGTCCTATGCATTGTTTGAGGGGAGGATATTCATGTTTATCCGGTGTATTTGCTATTGTAAAGAGGAGAATGGGAAAACCGCTTTTTGGTTTTATGGAAATCTTTGCTTGGAAAGTCTTTGCACACGTGGAAAGAACTGTTTGTCTTATCAAAATATTGTTCCAACGGTCATATTGAGGGTAAACTACACTAACGGTAACTTAGTTATTACGGGTGTGATTTTTAAATCTCACCTATAAATAACTACTCCGAATTTCCTCTCATATTGATACCTTATAATCTTTCCATGTTTCTCTCTTTCACCCATATTATTCAACATATCACTTTCTGTGTACACCTAATCATCAATGGCGAATCGAATACGCTTCCAAACATAACATGGTGGCGAATTTAGAAAAGCTGAAGCTAATGTGATCTTTCATGATATCATTGATTTTCTCACTGGGTCGCCAATTAGTTATGCGCTTTTAGTGGAACCAGATATAATTGCGCCCTGGATTCAACAATTTTGGGCAACTGTTAGGGTTCATATGGAGAATGATGACTCATATATTCAAGCTAAAGTTGCTGGGAGAACTGTGAAGATTACTGAAGCCTCTATACGTAAAGATTTATTATTTAATGATGAAGAAGGGGCTGTTCGTTTTGATAAGCAATTGATTTGGGATACATTCAAAACATTGGATATGAAGGGTCCTTAATCGCACAAACTTTCAAGAAACCCTTATTCAAATTCACATCGGAAGTATTTAGTTCATGTATTGCTTCATTGTATTAGTGCTAAAAGTACATCATGGGAGCAATTTGGTTCAAACATAGCATCTGCTATAGTGGGATTAGCTATGCATCGAATTTTCAATTTTTCAAGGCTAATTCTTGATGGAATGTTATATCATATTTCAAATGGATCAAGATGGTTGATGTATCCAAGGTTTATTCAAGTGTTCTTGAATAAGCAACTTCTTGATGTGCCAAAGCCTACAAGTCTTTTAATTGTGGTGCAACCACCAAGATTTTACTTTCATGGCTAGGAAGATTAGTGTTAGATAATTATCTTCCGACAAGGCGATAGTCGATTGCGAGAAATCTTTTGATAAACAAAGCTACTCAGTTAAAGTTGAAGCTTAAGTTTAGAAGATTAAAGGACTTTGTATGGCCATTGGTTACACATCACGAGTTATGGGTCAAATTTGAAAAGAAGCGAAGGCATTTAAAGAAGACCACCAAAGGCAAAAGGTTAAACAGATTCTTACGTCCAATTGGGGAGGAATTTAGAAGAAGAGAATTTGAAAGAAAATTTGAATTTCATGAAGAAAAGGAAAATGAACCTCAAGGTCTTGAAGAGCATGTCAATATTGAAAGTACCGAGGAAGAAAGGACTAAGGTTCAAAAATCGATGATCAAGGTCTTGAAGATCAAAGTATCGCTTTTCATGGAACCTACAGGTAAGAATTGATTACACCTAGGGTGTTAGATTTTAAAGAAGAAGCTGGTCCTTCAACTGCTTTTAATCGAAGAAGAAGTTGGTCCTTCAACTCGTCATACCGTAAAAGGAAGTCAAACACACAAACCTATACATACCGCAAGTGATGATGAAACCATTGTTGAGATCTTGCATGATTTATCAAAGCCAAGGGTGTTAGCATTCGGTGTACAAGAAGAACAACCAAGAGCTTCTCAATCTACTATAGATCCTAAGGATAAAGGAAAAGGTAAATTGGTAGAGACAAAGAAGAAAAAGAAACCTACTTTAGCACGGATAAAAGTGCTCGAGTTGCTATGAATGAGGAAGCAACTAGAAAGATACAAGTGAATTAAATGTCAAGTTGTTAATGAAGAGGCTATGAATGAAGAAGCGACTAGGAAATTACAAGAAGAATTGAATGTCAAGTCATTGTACCATTGAAGTCACCTATTCTGCTTTCGATTTACCAAGAAGACCAAATCTTGCTAAACAAAGGAATGCAATGATGGCATATTTGAAAGGTCAAGGGTATATTGGATTAAATAAGTTAAATTATGTTGAGATGAAAGGTTTGTATGAAGTCATAGAGAAGACTATCGAAACAAGTTAATATCAAAGACTTTAAAGATGATGATGCTCGAGAAAGAAGATGAAAGAAAAGAAAGCTTAAAAGAAAAAGATCAATCGAAGTTGAAGACACTGACCATCAAAGAAAGTTGAGTTAAGATACGATATCGATGATGAACTAAGGAATTACTTAAGAGTAGTAGAATTTGAGTATTCTAAAGATGATGTTGATATGAAGATGAATAAATCTCCAATAACTACTTTTGAAGTTGTAGAGTCAAAGGATGGAAGTTATCGATGTTTCACAGAGAAGAAGAAAGCTCGAGTGTTCAACATGCTATGGGATCTATTGCACATAATAGATAGGGTGGATTTATTTCATTTATATCATTTGTGCGAGATTATTTTGAACATAATTCATCGGAAGGAGTTGGTTTAGTCTTGCTTGGGGATCTCACAACTATTTGGGAAGCGAAAAACAAAGCATCACGAGATTTGGAAGAACCAAGAAGATTGGGAGATTATCACCGGAGATTCTTTGAAAATGCGGAGTACATGTTCTAGAGTTAGAAGATGGGACTATGATTCACATACTAGCAGATAGAAGATATCCACTTACAGCAGATCTTATGAGAAGAATGCTAGAGCATGGAATGGAAGTTGAAGAAGACAATGAAATTGCTCTTATGGTCATCAAATTGTTTATCGATGGACTACTATGGTGATGATGATGAATAAGCGGTATGAATCTTAATTGAATAAATTCTTTTGAAATATCGATTTTTTCAAAATATTTGCGATCAAACAAGACTTTCATCAAAGTATCGCTTAAGATTAAACCGCTTAATATTTTGAAAACTTTTGTTAAGTGATAAATGTTTTGAAACAAAGGTTAAAAAGAAATAAATAGTTTTGAGATGGTAACATCAATAGGTTATCAATCCACTATGGTTACAAAAGGATTGGCTAATCCATGAGCAAGCGGCTCTGGTAAAGATATCTCAAATCCGTTTTATAGTTGACAACTTGCTAATAAGTTGGATGGTAATCAACTCACCATATCGATAAATGTGAAGAGTTGGCTAGCCCACGAAAATGGCTTGTGGTAAAGGCATGAAAAACCATTATATGGTAATTAGTTCACCATGATTGAAAGAACTAACTAGTCCAAAAGTGCGACTTTTGGTAAAGACAAATCAAATCGTTGATAGTGATGATTTGCTAAAAATCATATGGTTATCAATGTACCATGATCTTACACATCAAAACATTTGGCTACTCGAGTTAATGGCTTTGGTAAAGAGACATCAAATCCATTAAATTTTCAATGATTCACCTCTCACAGGAGTTTACACACCGGATGTGATGAGAATAGATGAAACTTAAAACCGAATTAATGTACAAACTGTCTTATGTTCTTTGAAAAGATGGAGCTTCTTTGAATGTTCTTTGAAAAGAGGTTCTTGATCAAGGATGTTGAAAAGAATAATTTCTAAATAATACTTTGATAATAATGATATAAGCACAGTAGTCTATAAAAGATACAATCCAAAGATAAAGACACAATCTTTCCTTGAAGATGGAGTCGTTAAAGATAAGTTTACAAAGGAACTTGAAGTCAAGCAAGTAGAATTCAAGTTAGGGAGGATTGTTGGGATATGAAAGTCTTGAAGAATGTTAAAAGCATCAAGATTGACAAAGTCTTGGAAAAAGTCAAAATCTTGCTAAAGAAGAAGTCAAAATCTGTCAAGTCAAAGTCAAAATCGCAAAGCTAAAGAACTGCTATATTCGTTTATGGAAAGCTTTGTTTATTCTAGAATATTCTTTGTTTAGATTACTTGTCGTACAAGAATAAAAATTGTAAACCGATTAGGGTTATCCTTAAGTCTATAAAAGGACCCCTAGATTGGCATTAGAAATACGAGTCTTAGATATATGTTTTAGAAATCTAAAGTACGATTATTATTAGAGTTTTAGAGTTGTTAAAGAATCTGCATAACAAGCAGATTTAGAGTTATTAATAAAAGTTAAAGTTATATTCTTCTTAGATTTGTTAAGTAAATTCCGCGTACTTAATAAAGATTACTCAGTGTTTCATTGTTAATAACTTAGGATTTATCCGAAGTTATTAAACCCTTAACAAGCTATTTAAGTTAGTTTGGTTAGAGTACATCGATCCAACAGATCTTTGTAGTCGAATGAAACAATGTTGATGAAGTAACCTTAAGCGTAGAAAACCAGCTTATGCGTAGAAAGTACCTTATGCCTAGAAACCAACTTACGGCGTAACAATAGAGCTTACGCGTAGGAATAGTTTCTGGCGTAGACTTGAGGAAAACTTAGCTTAGGCGTAAACCAAAGGCTTATTAGTAGAATCCTTATGCGTAAGATTAGCTTATCGTAAGACAGAGCTTAGGCGTAAGAAAATGCTTAGCGTAAAGAATTCTACGCGTAAGTTTTAGCTTAGCGTAAAACTAGGGTTTTACCAAAATCCTTTACACTTATACCAAAGGTAAAAGATATCCAAAGTCAAAGTATTTTCGGGCTTATCCAAGTAAGAAAAAGTGAGTAAACCAATAGCATGAAGATCAAATGATGATAACTCTACGCTTAAGAAATGCTTGGCGTAGACTTGGAAGCTTCTGAGTAAACTGGGTTTAACTATGCGTAAAACACACAAACTTCCACCAAATCTGATTTTTAAGCTTAAAAGATTAAGAAACTTGATTTTAATGATGAACGAGCTTCAATATCACCAAAATAACACAAAAGTTGGAAACTTGATGAACCAAAAACACATTCACCCTTACGCGTAGAAAACACCACACCTACCAAAACAAGCTTAAACACAATGATACACACGTAAAGTTTCAAACTTGATGCTAAAAACGTAAACTTTAACACAAAATGAACCTTAAAGTACAAGAATCTTGAGTTTTAAATTGTAAAATTTAGAGTTTTAAAGCGTATGAAATTTTGTAGAACCGAAACTTACATGTAGACCAATATACTTCAAAAAACAAATTTGTTTCACCAAACTAGATGACGAATGATACCACTGTTAGGTTCCCATATTTGTAACATAAGTAGCAATATGATAGAAATGAGATGAAGTAGAGATCGGTTGCCCACAATACACACACACGTTAAGATAATATTGAAAGGATAAGCATAAGTGTAATATGAAAGTGAACAACCAACCTTCTAAGGAAGGTTTACATGTCTTTATATAGGGAAAGGAACTAGAGCAACACACAAGTTCCCTTCCTTTCCTTATTGGGCTTGTATCAAGGCTTATGGGATTTCTACATAAGTCTTGCCATAAATACTAACATAAAAGCCTAATTAAGCAACCTGTTACATATTGATTACAAACACTTGAAATATAGTTTAGGAGTGATTCCAACAGAAGATTACACACGTTTTTTAAAAGAACGTGAACATGAGAATTACGATTATTGAAAAGATATATATGTGGGTTTGTTAGACTCAAATGCTTATGTCGAGTCATAATGGATGTTTTGTAGGAATTTTCCAGATTTTAAAGGTGTAATTTTTCGAATTTTCCGTAAAAACGAGCAGTATCAGCTGTCGGGATAACTTTGACGCTAGGAGGAGCATAAATAACTTATCTAACTTTCTCTCGTTTTCGTGCTACTTATAAATTTTGAAATTTCTCAGGTCTTAATTTTTCAGAAAATCTGCAAACATCTATTCCACAAGCATTATATCCTAGTTTAGTTGAGTCATATATAATTTTACCACTGATTTTACGCAAAGGTTTTGTCTATTTTCTTAAAGTGTGCAGGTTTTATTTATCAAGAAGAAGAAATATAAGATTGGATGGAGCTTTTCACTCATACATTCTTCTTGGAAAGAATTTAACCACTACTTCACACGGACCCTACCGAGCTAATCAGGGGAGTCCTAGTTTCTTTCTCTTTTAATTACCTTCCATTATCATAACTTTGATACTTTCGAGAAACATTGGGGACAATGTTCAGTTTAAGTGTAGGGAGGGAGAATAAAATGGGAACTTTGAAACTATGTTAATCCTTGATTATTTGTCTTGTTCTATTTCATTTGTGTAATAAACCATGAGAAATATCGGTTAGGGTAATTTAACACTTAATTTAAAAAATTTCATGACATGTACGAGTGGGTCTTTAGTCTTAATAAAGCGTCTCATGGATAAGAAGTTATATGACTAGCACAAAAAAAACCCTTTACCACTCAAATTCCACACCAAAAATGTGAGGTTCTCCCCAAGATCTATAGGAATTAAAGCATTGATCTTTAATGCTTCGAGAGTGTACCGGTAGTATAATAGATTCTAGAACTTGTTTTGTGATGCATCTCGAGATCGCTAGTGAGACTACACTTGTGTAGTTAGTAATAACTAAATGATAAGAGGCATTAGGATAACCCTTGTTTGATACCCGTATTATAATTACTTCTTCCACATCGGTTGAGTAATTCCCCCACACCCTTGCGTTGTACTTATCTTTAGTACACGATACCCCTAGTTAACCCCTCGAGCCTATCCTTTTGCGGTTCTCGTGATGTTTGGTTTTGAATATCAATGAAGAGCATTGTTTACAATCCACCTCAAATGTACACCCAAATCGCCTTAGCCTACCTTGTATGCACTCACTTTTAGTGCATTATTGTTATCATACTAAACCCTTAGTTCAATTATCTAGTTACTTGCATGGTTGCTAAGTCGAGTCATATCTTTTGTACACAGTTTTGGGACGATTGGGACTCATGGGTAAAGTTAAATTTTATGGAGTGATGGGTAAGAACATTAAATTCAAATTCCCTTTATTTACGTAATAATGTACTCCAAGTGTTTTGATCTTTTCAATTCGGGTCAAATTAGTGTTAAAGTAATAAAAACTCAAGTGTAGGGATGTGCCTATAAATCCCTTATATTTTGATGTTATCGTAGAGGATGGTAGAGTAAAAGTGTATGCCAAAAAAAATCGAAAAAAAAGAGTGTTAAAAAAATGAAAAAAACATACGGGCTACCATCCTACATCTATCTTTATATTTATTTTGTTTGTTTCAAAGTTAGCAATGCAATTCTTTTCATGCTTGTAACATAAAGATTTTTGACTTGCCACCACTAAATCGCCTATCCAACCAAACCCTTTGTTTCCCTACCGTAAGCCTAACGTTACAACCCTTTAAAAGACCTCTTAGATAGTTGTTCCTAGGTGCTTATTCCAAAGCGATGGAGGTTTGATATAGTCTCAAGCCTATGGTAATCTATGTACTATGACCGGTTAATGAGTGTTTATCTTCCATTTCCATTTGATATATTTCATATACACCCGAGAGATGAGAGTATCCAAACACCACTTGTGAGGTGCTATTATATAACTTCCTTGCTTGTTATGACTATTGTGGGGCTTATACTTGTTATGAATGATGTTAAACCATTTCTTTATGCCCCCTAACTTATAAATTGATTGGCCAAAAGCACATTTGCTTGAGGACAAGCAAATACCAAGTGTAGGGATATTTGATAAGGATTTAAAGCGACACTTTAAGGGGTCATTTAAGCCCTTAATCGCTTACTTTTATATATGTTCGCTAATTTCGTTCATTTTCACTTTTAGGTCTCTTGGAAGCAAAATGCTTGAATGATGCATTTTGGATGAAAAGGAGTGAATATGTGAAGAAAATGGCTAAGTCAAGATCAAGACACTCAAGTCTTTGAAATTACACCTGACGGTGTCCCAAATGTAAGCGGCGCCGTCCCTATTTTGTGTTGACTCATGGCGAGGTTTTGAATAGTAAGGGTTTCACGAAGACTTTTCTTCTCGGGCGGCCTAGATTCGATTCGAGACGACGTCACGGTTGAAGAGAGCAGGCGTCACAACCACAACGTGGCCGTCCAGTGATGACTTGGCCAAGCGAAACCACAATGGCGGCGATCGGCGGCGTCTCACCTATAAAGCGCGCCGTCATAGCTTGTAAATTATATATAGAAATTGAATTTTCGGACTTTAGGGAGGTAGACTTGTGGGTAAAACCTAAAACTATTGTAGTCTGTTTGAGCAGTATTTTAGGGTTCTCATACCCTATTTTACATCAAGATAAGTTATTTATTCCCTTGATTTCATTATGTCTTCAATTGAATGTGTGTAGGGTCGTAAGCGAACGGACGAACACAAACGGAGCCTTGTTCATGTTCGTTCATTTAATTTAACCGAACAAATAAGCGAACACGGACGCTTAAACGGACGAATTTTCTTGTTCATGTTCGGTTATTAAAAAAATGGGTTGTTCATGTTCGTTTATTAAGACACTAAACGAACGGTAAACGAACGAACATAAATGAATATAGACAAATAACTAAATGAACATAAAATATGGTTCATGTTCGTTCATTTAATAAATAAACGAACTTTTTACCGAACGGTTCATGAAATGTTCACTGAACGTTCAGTTCGTTTACAGCCCTAAATGTGTGTATGCTTGCATGTTTAACATGTCCGGCTAATTTACTTGTGTGTTTGCTTAGATCTATGAAACCTAGTTATTAAATATTGATTGGTTGTCTCTTATCTTAATTGTAATTGGCTTAGGAGTGCATGAAGCAATCGTTGTGTTTTTAATGCTTGATTAATCCTTGTGAACATTAGTTTATAATTACTAGTGGAATTGTAGGCTAAACATCCGAAGATAACCTTAGTGTTAAGTTTATGAATTCTATAGATTTCGTAGTCATTAACCTTAAGGTAGTCTCAAAGAGTTAGGGATAAAAGCACACCCTACGACCTTAGAAAACACAACGCGTTAAGAATAAGGACGGGACAATTCAACCACCAATAAAAAATAAATAGGGAGTAATAGTATCTAGGTAGACACATCTTTAATCATAATACGAGCACACTTCAAAAAGACATAGACTACACCTTAGCTTAGATAATTAGATAGTAGAAGTAATCGTTAGAAGTACCAACCCGCAAATCCAAACCCCGAGATTTTACCTTTAGTTTCTTAAAAAAAATATAAAAAGATAAAAAATAATTTTTCTCAACCTCAACCTTAGCGTAGTAATTTCTCACTAACATTCCTATTCCCCTAGAGAACGATATCAATACCCGAGGCTTACCCAATACTACACTACAACGATTAGGTTCACTGCCTAGGGTGTTGAAAAACTTGCTCGATGAAAAGGAAGTTTCCTTTTACCCTAAACGCCCCTTGTACGCGCATCAATAACGGCCGCAAGTTTATCAGCAAGGTGGAGGAGCTGCTCTTCTTCACTACCTCCACATGGGGCTCTTCGAAAAGATCAATTAGAGAACCATCTCTAAGTTTGATAGCAACAGTAGCTTGCTTGTCACATTCCAAAGCATACAGCCTAGGGTACACGTACTTCAAAGGCAATTCAATAAGCCAAGGTTCTTCCTAAAAGGATGTATGATCGACATTACCCACTTTCTTCTTCATATGAGATTGTAAATTAATACCTTTAAGCGACAAAGATCCAACTTCTCGAATGATATTAATCCAAATAGAATTACGAGAAACAGAACCTGGATTATCAAGAGCGCCACGAACACCGTACACAACCTTAATGAAACGAGGCCATAAGGACGAGCCATGGGAGATGAACCTCCAGATCCATTTGAACAGGAGCGCTCGGTTTAGCGAAAAGAAGCTAGACACACCAAGCCCTCCTTTATTCTTCGGATCCAAAATTTTCTTCCACCCAATCATAGAAAGTTTTCTCTCATTATTATCAGCACCATTGAAGAACCTCCTACGTATGGATTACAATCTATTTAGAACACCCATGGGGACCATATAAATTGACATATGATATAAAGGTAAGGATCTAAGAACCGATTTTATTAGAGTAAGGCAACCACCTATGGAAAGGGTTTTAATTTTCCATTTCGATAAACGAGATGAAATTTTATCAAGCACCTCATCCCAAGAACTACTTCTGGAACAATGTGCACCCACCTTAACACCGAGATAATTGAAGGGAGTGGTAAAAGTAGAACATCCAATGAGATTGGTTGTCAAATTAACTTCCTCATGAGGAATACCAATACCCATAAGTTTACTCTTATAAATATTAATCTTGAGACCCGAAGCCAAGAAAAAACATTCAAGGACATAGACAATAGTAATAAAGTTCGAATTATCCCATTTGCCAATGATAACAGCATCGTCGGCGTAGAATAAATGAGACAATGTCAAAGAGTCATCTATGCAGATGCCCTTAAATAAGCATGCATTCAAAATATTATTGAACGAGAGATGCAAGTTTTTCGTAACCAAAATAAAAAGAAAATGAGATAAGGGGTCTCCCTTCTTCAATCCTTTATAGAAATTAAATTCTCAAGTCGGGCAACAAGTGTTACGCCCCGTGCCCGATTTGACTAAAAATTTAAAACTTTTCGCAAAAAGTACACCCGAAAACTGACCCACTGTCACTCTTTTACAATATGACAAAAATCTATAAACATTTGGACCTTGAGGCTATTTTAAAATGAAACTAGACTCAATTACCTTCGAAATGACGGGTGGCACGACCCGTGACGACCTACGGTTAAATAGATATGATTTTTCGAAAACCGAAAAAATCTGCTCACTTTCAAACCGAAATTTGGAGTTTTGGTTTCAAATTTCGGTACCAAACCGAAATTTCATTCTGTACTCCAAACACCCTTTTCTGCATACCTCTTTTGTACACTTTTGACCCATTTTCCGGAAAATGACTTCTATAACATGAAATAGCACCAAAACTTTTAGAAATCATTAGAACATTATCAATATCAAATATGTGTATAAACATGGTCATAATGACCATGGAAATGTGCTTTACAAAGTAACGGGTGTTATGTCAAACACCCGTTTTGACCCGTTTGCATACACCACTTAAACATAACTCTTTAACATGCTTTAAGACACAGAAATGACTCTTAAACCATTCCAAAACTTGACATTACAAACATTTAACTCATTTAAAAATCTCGGGAACAACTTTGACAATGAGCTCGATACATCTACCTAGCTCCTAAGTTTCTTACTACCTTCCCATTCTTCACAACTAATCCATGGTTTAGCCATGCTCAAAGAACAAACCTTAGCATCTTCAATACAAGAGAACCTACAAAATGTAGTCAACTATAACGAAACGAAAATGCTCGAGAAGTGATTAGACTAAACGTGTTAATGCTTCTATCATCATATAATTTCGTAAAAGCATAACTAGCACACAAACTATAACACATTTAGCACATAAGGCATATAACACATACCTTAATCTTCCATAAGGAAATTAATTCTATAGCTATCATCAATTCCAATCTTGATCCAATAGTTTCTTTACTTAACTATAACCAAAACTTAACCACAACATGAATAACACATCATATGATAATTTTCAAATTAAGCAAGTAGTAGTCAAATTACTTACCTTAATTCCAAGATAGTGATACCAATTAGAATCATCATCATCAATACCATCATTAGCCTCTTCTTCACATCTTGTAAGGATGATTAGCATTAACTTATTTCTTGGTTTTGAGCATTAATCCTTCATCAATTTGACCACTGGAGAATCTTGTTCTTCCCTCCTTTTCTCTCTAAGCCGTACCACACACACACTCACAATATTCTAGAATTTGTAGAATGCAGTAATAGATAACTATTATTAGTATAGTTTGCCTAATTGGCACATTAGGTCCCTTAAGTTCATTTACTTCCATTTTGGCCACAAACACTTAGTAACACATTTACAGCTTAACAACTTTAGTCCCTTAAGTCTATTTTTCTTATAAATGTGACACGTCATATTTGCTATAACCATTTACATAACATTAATACCTTTAGTTTGACTATTGGGTTTGACTAACCAATCCCCGTAAGTCCTTAAAACTTATAAAAGTCATAGTCAACTATTCAAATGGCACTTAATAAAATACTTAGGCCTGGTTTCAAGGTGTAATAACAAGGATAGACCCCATGGCAGAATTAAGACGCCCTTGAATCCAACCTCTCCATTTAGCTCCAAAACCAAATTTATTTAGAATATCATCCAAATAATCTCATCTTACCGAGTCAAAAGCTTTTTCAAAGTCAATCTTAAAGATCATGGGTTTAGTTTTTTTGTATATACACCACGATATAAGCTCATTAAGAATGAATGGACCATCCAAAATTTGTCGATCGGAGACAAAAGCAAATTGAACATCACTAATAAGATCCGAAATAACAAGGCTTAAACGGTTAGCCATAATCTTAGCAATGATTTTGTAAATGCTACCAATCAGTGGCGGAGGCATGTAGAAGGCGGTACTACCACCCACAAATCTTTAACTTCAGACATTTACATTTTTCAATATAGTAAAGTGTCATATTGTTGTTTTGGCCCATCACAAAACCGATATAGTTATCTTTGTCTTAGCCGTCTCTGTAAATCCTAATCATTATACAATTTAAATGATCATCCCATATTAATTATTATATAAGACGAATCGGCTTAAACAATCCTCAACATTCGTCGAGTTCTTGTTTTAACAAAGTTTTACCCCATAAACAAATTCCTGGCTACGCCCCTGCTACCAATGACGAAAATCTTTAACCACCTTAGCATCTTGTTTCTTAGGAATAAGAGTAATGAACAAAGAATTACAATCAGAAAGAAGAAACAAAGAATTCGTGAACAGCATTTACCACGTCTTGATCAATGATTTTCCAATATCTACGAATAAAATCAAACTTAAACCCATCAGGTTAAGGGCAAAATAGTATTTTGGACTGATGTAGCGGCGATGGCTTTAGAAGTTGGAACAACATATATTTATCAACTTCCTATAATCTATAGTTTAACTTTACTGATAAAGATATTTTACGGTGAGCCAATACGGGTTTTCTAGAAATCACGTGTTTCTCTCAATAATTTATTAGTATTTGTTAAAGGATAAGGGGTACCACAGCGGGCCGGTATTTTGTTTTTTGTCTTTTTTTACACAAAAAGAATTTCTGCATACTAGAGAGTGTGAAGATTTTGTTAAAGGTTATGCATTTCTGCTTTTTTATTTGTTAAAGGATCAACGTTTTAAAAATGTCTAAAACTATTTTAGTAAACGCGGTTTCATGTTACTACTCGTACAGTATGAAGATTTTGTCTTTCTTTTAGAGAAACTGTTATGCATTTGTAGTATTTATCCTACTTTTTTCTTATAATCATGAAATTATGACATGTATTTCTTCCTGGTTTGTTTTGTTTTGTTTTGTTTATATATATTTTTAATTTTTTAATTTTTTTATTTTTATATTTTTGTTTATATTATAAAAATATAAAACGTAAGGTGCGGAACAAAAAATATAAAATTTAACAAGTAAAATGTATTAAATTGACAAAAAGTATGAAACAATAACTAATAAAAAACTTTGTTTTATTGTAAATAGATGGTCAAAAAAGAATGTAAGTTATACTTTTTTGTATTTAGTGGTGGGCAGGAGAGGTATGAGAAACTGGAAATGTTTTCTAAAATAATGAATAATTCTCTTGGGCTTTAAGGATTTAATCTAAAATAATTATGCTTGTTTTGGTAACAGATTTTTCAAGTTTGAATTAACATGGTAATGAGTACAGGAAAATTAAGGAGAGAGGATTTTCTCAAGTAATTTGACTCAAGTTAGAGGATTTTTAATAGATTAAAACCAAATGTTAAGATGATGTGGTTTCACTTTTAATCTTGACATTTGATTTTAATTCAATGATTAAAGATTCTTTGAGTCAATTTATCCCACCAACTTGAGATATCCTCTTTAAAAAAAAGGCATATTTTGATATTTGTCTGAAAACGTATATCTTGTCATTTTTCTGAACTTAATGCAGCCTTTTTTTTTTCATGCTTTTATATAACAATATTTTTGAACTTCATCTATGATGTGTAATCATTTTACCTTTCGTTTATCAACCAGCATACTAATTAAAATAGTACTTGTCCCAAAATACATAATAGACCAAATAAATAAGTATTATCATATAAAAACACAAAAATAGCTATAAAATTGAAAAAATGATAAGTTACCTTTATCTTAAAAATAATTATGAAGGGTCAACTTTTACTGAAAATGTTATGGCCTAGTTATTTGTCCACCATCACAAAGTTGACAACAAATTTTGTTATACTAGCATCAAAAATCTTGATCCAATTAACAACTATATATATGCTCAAAAAGAAATTAACAACAATGATAAAAACCTACTAATAAGCAAAAAATAAAACAATAAATTAATTACGTTAGTTATTGGCTTCTATACTATAACCACAGGAACGAATGGTGTTAGAGATAAGGACGAATGGTGTTACGAAACTTCATTATAATGATTCATCATGCAAAAATAAAGGTGGAGGGACTTGCGATGTGATTTCGTCCAAAGCACAGGGACGAACGGTGTAATTTACTCTTTATCTTTTTATCAAATAAAAAAACTCACTTTTATCCCCTCTTTTGTAAAAAAATATAAGATATCTTAAACCGTTAATAGTTAAGCAAAAAAATTATACCATCACGACGATCATTTAATTATCTATCCATACACGGACACTTTTATATACTTCCGGCCACCTTCTTTTCACGTTTTTTCCGTTTTATTTTTCTTACTTTTTCCGTTGTTGAAATTTATTCCTAATTTAAAACATATTTAAATACAATAAAGTTAAAATCAACTTACATGTATACAAACATCCATGTATACATAATCGTTAAATGTGGCACACATGTTTAGAAAAATACATATTAGATACACACGCACTTGTAATACCCACACAAATAGTTACATTATAAGTTTAAAGGCGAAAAGGTTTTATTCTTGAACTTATTAGGCAGAAAATAAGCGCTTACGATATATATGCAGCCATGTGCTATAGGTTTAGATGTGCATGCATAATCTATCCAACCATCAACACAAACACACGTATCCTATCCATACATATACACATTATAGCCAATGAACTAAGAAAACTATTGACCAAAAGGTCTACGATAAATATTCACAAAGGTGAAGAATCAAGTGCCTGTGCAAGGAAATTCAAATCTAGAACTTAATATTATTAGACTCGCATCATATAGATGCCTACAAGTTCACTAAACAAAAAGTGGAAAGGCATAAACAGTTCATGTTACAAATAACATTATTTACAAATAGTATTACGAACCTTAAACCACATTTTGTAAAGAAAGTAAAAGTACTTGTTTCTCCATTCTTTGCTAGCAATGAGAGGAACAATCACGCCCAAAAGTCGATTATATATCCAAGAACAATGTCGATGACAAATCCCGATTCGGTGCGTCGATTCATCATCGCTTTGGTCTTTTCACCTCCAAAGATTTGTATCGGTGAGATCCTTTGTTTCGTGATAGCTCGGAAAGTGGAGGCCCGCATAGCATGTTTCCGTGAAGCTTGACTCGTTGAAGGTCTGGAGTTGAGTACCTGTTGGGATTTGTCCTGTCAACTTGTTGAAAGACAAGTTCAAGGAACTTAATAAAGACAGCGTCGATATGCTCCAAGGAATCCTCCCATCAATCTCGTTAACAGATAAATCAAGAGATTCAAGTAATGTCATCTTACCAATCTCCTCGGGAATTTTTCCTGTCAAATGATTACCTGACAAATTCATCCAGCGCAACCCTAACAAGCCCATAAGCTCCTTGGGAATGGACCCGTAGAGCTTGTTACCCGAGAGATCCAACGTAGTGACCAAATAGAGAATGCTGGTATACTTTAACTCCCTTCCTTTAGCCACCAAAGATGCACTTCCAAGAACTTTTACTTGAAATGGCACATCATATAGCACAAATGGACTTAACTCGCGTTCTACAAACATGCTGCTGAAGTTGTTGTTGGCGTATGTCCCGACATACACCGCCCCGGCAGATCAGCAATCCGCCGGATAGCCTAACTCCCCGGCAGATTAGTAAAACTGCCTGGCACATTATGCAATCCTCCGAATAAAGCATGCAAACCAACTTAGACGAAACAAACATAGACCAGCATATACCGAGGGGTCAAACATAATCCTCGGCCTAACGGACACCTGACATCACCATACATAAGAGGAAAGGAATCTTGGTCGACCATCGACCCGCTCGCACGGAATCCAAGCAGGTAAAGTCAACTCACCGAAAGAGTCACTGTCGCCCACGTGACCTTCGGGTGAGGACAAAAGCTCCTCATCTATAAAAGGAGCTAAGCAACATCATTCAAGGTAGACCATTTCTTATTCACTTTTTACACACATTACTCTGACATATCATTATACTCATTCTCACGCCGGAGCTGGGTCTAGGGATAAAACCCTAGGCGAGGCTAACGCGTGTTGTTTTCGTGTTCACAGGTCCGACGAGTTTAATCCGAAGAGATTCACCGAAGGATTAACCGAAGGATTCGCTTGCTTGGAGTAATCACAGACTTTTACTTCAACAAATTGGCGCCATCCGTGGGACCCGCTATTCTAACTACCAACACTAGAAAATGGCAGGTCCTACCACCGAAACACCCCCGGGTACCTCCACGGAAACACCGTCCGGAAGCAACCCACCTAGCCTAGAAGAGCAGATACAAAACCACATATCATCGTTGAAGGCATTGATACAGCAACATAACACCCAAGGAAAAGGAAAAAGCCCGTTACAACCCATACGAATAGATTTTGGAGATGAAGTCGAGGGACCCACCATAGCAGAGAAGGAGACAGATCCGAAAGGAAAGCAAGTCATGGAGGATCTACACAAGCCATACAGAGATGCCCCCAGGTCCCCGTTCACGAGACGGATAGTAGAATTCGCCGGACCAAGATACGAGTTACCCAAGAACATAAAACTCTACAACGGATCTTCAGACCCGGATGACCATGTAACTCGTTTCTCCGGAGCAGCTAACCACGGCGGTCATTAATGCGGTATGGTGCTTTGGATGTTCCAAGAACTCGGACGGTCCAAAGAAGTGGGTGGTTTGGCGACACCAACGGCAAAGATTGACGGTGGGAGGAGCTCGAGATAACTTCCTAGAGAGATTCGCGACTCGGGAGGAAGTGCCTAAAAGACCGATGGAGCTCACGAAGATCGTATGGAAAGCTCATGAAACCCTGCTAGAATTCAAGGAAAGGTGGACCGACGAAGCTAGCTACATTCCCGGGGTGCCAGAAATAATGCAAATATCCTCATTCACCAACGGAAGCAAATGCCCGGAATTAGTAAAACGGTTCTCAGACAGGATCCCCAAAACAGTCACGAAAATGATGAAGAGGGTAGAAGATTTTGTACGTTCGGAGGAAGCCTACAACACTACGGAGCTCCCTAAAGGGGAATGGAACCGCAGGATATGCACAGGAAGCCAGCCAGATCGAACCCCTCGAGCAGCAAACCTCCCCGACAAACGAAGAGGAGACAGGAGGACAGAAAAAAAGCCCCGAAACCAGTACAACCCCTACTATCCGACAAAGACTGATAATTACAGGTACGACCACCGAAATGATTACAAGAGGAGCCAGCACAGGAATGAGGCCAGACCCATAGATTTGAACCTCCTCTCAAAAGCCCCTAAAGAAATTTTGGCTACGGAACTTCAACTAAACTTACCACCACCACCACCTCTGAGAGGAGCACCAAGAAGAGAAAACTTAGACAAGTTCTGTGACTATCACGGAGAAAAGGGCCATCTCACCAATGACTGCTACCAACTCAAGGAACACCTCAGAAAAGCCTTGGAAACAGGCAAGTTAGATCATTTATTAAAAGAAGTGAGGCAAAGGGGAAGGAACCCACCCAGAGAGCATCAGCCAGGCAGAGGAAGGGTGATAAACATGGTGTACGGAGGAAGGACGGACAGAAAACGGAAGAGCAACTGCCGAGAAGAAGACTGGATGAACGTCCCTATAGCTTTCCCCCCCGTTCTGCCGGGAGACGTTTCCGAAGAGCCACTAATAATCGAAGCAGATGTTGAAGGATACACCGTAAGGAGAGTTTATGTCGATCCAGGGGCAGCCGTGGAAGTTATGTACGAACACTGTTTTCAAAACCTATGTCCAGAAATCAAAGGGAAGTTAAGAGAAACGAACACACCTCTAGTGGGATTTTCAGGAGAGACGATAAGGCCCCTCGGGAAAATAGACCTAAAAGTGTGTTTCGGAAACGATGGCCTCTACCGCCGAGCCGTAATGACGTTTGCAGTGATAAGATCTCCCTCCCCGTATAACATCATCCTGGGACGATCAGGTATTAGGGAATTAAGGGCGATCCCCTCGACCATCCACTCCATGATAAAATTCCCAACGCCAAGGGGGGTGGCAACCCTGGTTACCAGATCAATAGTCATTTCTGAATGTAGGAGGCTAGAAAGACATTTCATAACAAAGGAGTCGGAAAGTAAGGGGAGAGAAGACCCTCCGAACGAAGAAGGATCTAATGATAAAACAGAAGAAGTAATGGTAAACCCCCAATTCCCAGAGCAAATGATCACTATCGGGAGCAATTTTTCCCAAGAATGCAAGAGGCGATTGGTAGAATCTATTTGAAGAACAACAAGGACATATTCGCTATAACCAGGCGGACATGACAGGGTCCCCGTCGAATCATAGAGCACAAGCTAAATGTCAATGTGAATGATGCACCAATAGCTCGTAAGAAGAGAACCTTCTACCGAAAAGAATCAAAGCGATCAACACGAAGTAGAAGAATGGTGAAAGCGAGTGAATTGTCCGGCAAAGGAAATATCCTACATGGATTTCCAACCCGGTGTTGGTAAAAAAACCGGATGGATCATGGAGAATGTGCATGGATTTCAAAAGCATCAATGCTTCATGCCCAAAGGATTACTACCCACTCCCAGAAATTGATTGGAAAATTGAATCAGTAATGGGTTACAAGTACAAGTGTTTTCTCGATGCATACAAGGGATATCACCAAGTCCAGATGGCCAAAGAAGACGAGGAGAAAACAGCCTTCTACACAGAGCATGGAACCTTTTGCTACACCAAAATGCCGTTCGGTCTAAGGAATGCCGGGGCGACATACCAAAGACTGGTGGATTCAAGTTTTAAGGAGCAAATCGGCAAAATTTGAAGTATACGTCGATGATATGGTAATCAAAAGCAGAAGTGAAGTGGAGCTGTTGGCTGACATGGCAGAAACGTTCGACAACCTCCGAAGGATCAACATGAAGCTCAACCCTAAAAAGTGCTCTTTTGGGGTGGAAGAAGGAAAATTCCTCGGTTACGTTGTAACATCTGAAGGAATAAGAGCTAATCCGAAGAAAACAAAGGCGATAGCCGACATGCAGTCGCCCAAAACACTCAAGGAGATGCAGAGCCTCTCCGAAAGTCGGCAACTATGAATGGTTCTGCCTCGATCGGCCGAGAAAGCGTTGCCTTCTTCAACACTTTGAAAATGTCACGAAGATAACCGGAAGGAGTACTGGAGTGGAGCAAGGAGGCCAAGAAGCGTTCCAAAAGATGAAAGGAGTGATTTTAGAGCTACCCAATCTAACGGCCCGGTGGCGGGAGAAGATCTCTTCAGATACCTAGCAAAGAAGAAGAGGCCATAAGCGCCGTCTAATGGTAGAAAGGAAGGGAAACAAATGCCGTACACTATGTTAGCGTAACACTTCACGACGCCGAGCTTAAATTATGCTCCTCGAAAAATTAGCTTTAGCATCGCAAGACCGCCGAGAAGACTCGGAGGTATTTTGAAGCACATCACATCAAAGTGATCACAGACCAACCCATCCGAGATGTATTAAACAAACCTGAATCTTCGGGCAAGCTGATGAAAATATGCAGTGGAATTGGGAGCATACAAGATCACTTACATTCCCAGAAACGCCGTCAAGGGCCAGGTCCTAGCAGATTTTATCAACGAGATACCAGTCAGCAAAACAGGAAGAGAAGGGAAGAGCAAGGAAGTATGCAACGTCTCCGCAACAAAGGAGGAATGGACACTGTTCACGGACGGAGCATCTAACAAAAAAGGGTCCGGAGCAGGTTTGGTGTTGATAAGTCCTGACCAAACAGAGTATACATATGCTCTTCGGCTTAACTTCCCCAGCACAAATAACGAAGCAGAATACGAGGCGCTGCTGGCCGGACTGAGGATAGCAAAGGACATGAAGATCCAGGTGCTAAGTGCCAAGGTAGACTCCAACCTAGTGTCAAGTCAAATCAACGGAGAGTTCACCACCTACAAAGAGAGCATGACCAAGTATTTGGCTAAGGCGAAGGAATATATCGGATGTTTCAGGCAATTCAGAATACAAAATATTCCCAGAGCACAGAATCAAAAGGCCGATGTGCTGAGCAAGCTGGCATCAGTCGCATTCGATCATTTAACAAAAGAAATACTCGTCGAAGTATTGGAAACGCCATCAACCGAAGAGAAAGTTGTCGGAGCAATAGTTGAAGAAGAGGAAGAAAACTGGATGTCTCCCATCATCCGGTGCATCACTGAAGGAAAATGGCCTAGCGATGAAAACGAAGCAAGAACCTTGCGGATGAAGATACCTCATTATACCATGGAAGACGGGGTATTGTTCAAGAAGTCATATTTAGGCCCAATGATGAGGTGTGTGGGTCCTCTGCAGGCCAATTACGTGGTCAGGAAGGTACACGAAGGGGCATGTGGCATGCACTCCGGACCAAGATCCGTGGTAGCAAAGCTGATCAGACAAGGATACTACTGGCCGACAATGCACAGGGACACCCGAGAGGTCATTCAAAAATGTGAATCCTGCCAAATACACTCCCCGGTCCCCAAACTACCGAAGACTCTCATGACTTCTATCATGTCACCTTGGCCTTTCTTCCAATGGGGAATGGATGTATTGGGCCCTCTTCCTGAAGCACCCGGGAAAGTCAAGTATGTCATCGTGGCCATCGACTACTTCACAAAGTGGATGGAAGCCAAACCTCTAGCAAAAACCACAGGCAAAGAAGTCATAAAGTTTGTGTGGAACAACATTGTATGCCGCTTCGGCTTGCCACACATAATTGTGACCGACAACGGCAGCAACTTCATCCATGATCCCTTCAAACGGTGGTGTGAAAAGCTAAACATCAAACAGATAAATACTGCCGTAGCACATCCTCAAGCTAATGGTTTGGTAGAACGTGCGAACAAAAATCTAATGCACGGTTTCAAGACGAGGCTAGGCAAAAGTAGGTCCGGATGGGTTGATGAACTGCCAAACGTTTTGTGGGCTCATCGGACATCCTTAAAGACGAGTAACGGTGAAACGCCGTTCAGTCTGACATACGGGAGCGAAGCTGTGATTCCCGCGGAAATTGGCATGCCTACATTCCGAACGATGATGATGACCGAAGAAGGAAGTGAAGAGGAGAGGCGTTTAAACCTAGATCTGTTGGAAGAAAGAAGAGACTCGTGCCGTTGAAGAGGCTGTACAAGAAAAGAGTGGAGCAAGATACAATCAAGGGTTAAAGGCGAAAACACAGAGTAGAGACTTCGTCTACAGGAAAAATGAAGCCAGCAGACAAGAAGACTTAGGAAAGTTGGGACCCAACTGGGAGGGCCCATATCAAGTAATAGAGGCATACGATAATGGTTCATACAAGCTACAGACAGCCGAAGGAAAAGAAGTTCCCCGCACTTGGAACGCAGTGAACTTAAGGAAATGCTTCTTGTAGGAAAATCTTTGTAATAGTAAAAGCCCATGAGGCAATTGTTGACGTATGATTACTAATGAAATGATTAGCCACCCGGATATCGGAGAGGCAATTTTCCGCATATTTTATTTCCTGAACATAATTAGTAAATGATCCCCCCGATAGGCTCGCGACCTCCGGGGAAAAGTGGTCAGTGTTCAAAGATGGTTCATATCCAAAAAGGATTGCCATAAAATTGCCGAACGGTTTATACCCAAAAAGGGTTGCCCAGGCGAAATATTAGATGGTTTATATCCAAAAAGGATTGCCATGAAAGCGCCGAACGGTTTATACCCAAAAAGGTTGCCCAGGCGAAAAATTAGATGGTTCATATCCAAAAAGGATTGCCATGAAATTGCCGAACGGTTTATACCCAAAAAGGGTTGCCCAGGCGAAATATTAGATGGTTCATATCCAAAAGGATTGCCATGAAGGTGCCGAACGGTTTACCCAAAAAGGGTTGCCCAGGCAAAATTTCAAACAGTTCACATCCAAAAGGAAATGCCATATACCGAACGGATACATCGAACGAATCATACTCAAACAAGAGGGCCGAAGCAAACGTAAAAGCACACATAAAAAAAAATCAGTGAAAAAATACATAACACGTGGATGTGCACACTGGAGATACATGAAAAAGAACGACTAACGATTTCGTGAAACAATTATAGATTCCCAAAACAAATTTCCTTAAGCATTACAAGCTTCAACTAATAACATTGTTCGACAAGATATCCATTACATACAAAAAAAAAGTAATAACAACTAAGTTCACTTCAAGCACCGGTTTCTCCGCCTACCTCGCCTAATCCTTCCACCAAGATATGCTCCGGTGCGTGGTCGTGCACCAAAGCCACAATATCAGCAATCGGGCGGTGACAAGCATTCCGGACCTTGGCAACATAGGGATACTTCTTTACAAACAACTCATTATACATTGCCAAGTACTTGTGGGGAGCATCCAAATCTAAATCCTCAGTATCCGACAAAATTTTCTTCACCTCCTCTTCGGAACGATCAATGGATACACCCTCCAACCATCCGGCCATCCCACTCAAGCTAAAAGGAGCAGCCAGAGAAGCTTTGTACTCATGACTGCCGAGGAGGCGAGCCACGAAAGTAGGAATAAAGTCACGGACAAAATTCGACCGATCAATCTCTAAATTCCCAGCCGCCACGGCCACTCTTGTATTTGCTTGTGGCAAGATTCTCCTCCTCCTCGTTCTTCAAAGCCCCCTTGGTCTCCATCAATTCTTTCTCCAAGCTGGCTATCTTTTCACCCTGAGCATGAGATAACTTAGACCACTCAGCTTTCTCGCCCTCTAAGGTACGCACCTGTTTTTTCAAAATTTCTTCCCGGGCGGAAGTCTCACCAAGTTCATCCCTCGCGGCCTTCAGCTCTCCCAAAGTCTTATCCAAAAACTTAAAATTGTCCTTGGCAGCAGCCTCACACCCACCATGCTCTTCGGCCAACTCCCTATGCTCCAGCTCAAGACTCTCAAAACGGACAAGCAAATCGACGAAAGAAAGAGAACTCCGGGCTAGGAGACCCCATGATCTCCGGCGACCTCGGTCCGTTAAAGTCCGATATATTCCTCCTCGCAGGGGGGCAAATGAACCATCATATCCCTATAGTTTTCATATCCCTTGACCCTTTCGTCCTTTTTATTGACCACCCGACACGTAAGTGGCAATCGACGAAGCGCCTTCTCTTCGCCACCACTTTACCTTGGCGGCGCGGAGGAGGAGAAGTCATTGGGCAAACCAAAGCAAATGTTAAGTACACCAAAATGAAGCAAGACATACATACATAAATAAATAGTAACGGGAGAAAACGATTAGAAATAAAAACCAACTCACCATCATCTTGAAGAGCGGGTTGTTCAACAAATTGAGAAGCCCAGCGCGGGATCCTTCGGATCCGGATTTTGCTCTCGAGGACCCCCAAGCATTCACGTCAACATCGGCACCAAAGATTCTCCAACCTTGTCGGAATGTCCCTCCAAATTCTCTTTCTCAACGACGGAGGATCATTCACCGTTGACCTCGGAGGCGCTCGGATTAGCGGTAGAATCCAAGTTCACCACAGAGATAGGGCTTTCCTTCCTTCGCTTTGGTCAGACGGAACCACCTTCCCACCGACGCTTACGCTGCTTGTAACCCCACTTTGGCCTCGCAGACTTTTTCTTTTTTCTTTAGCCTCCAAGACTTTTGGGTCAGCCACTTCAACCTTTTTCATAGCATCAGTTTTCGGCGGAACCGAAGTGCCAGGCGGACTCGGAAGTGTCACATGCATCATGTGAGCTTGACCCTCCTGATACTTTTCTCCGCGGGTCATAGCAGCCCCCTTGCGATAGCTAGGCTTGATGAGATACTCAGACATGGTGATAGCTGCAAAACACATAAAAATACTAAGTCACAAGAAAGCATAAAAACTCTAACTAATTAAATAATGTACAGGCCAAGTACCATTCCCCTCGGCATCCTTGAGCCGCCCCAGAACCCTTGATACTTCCATTTGGCAGATAACCCAACGGCATAAAGAAAACCCGGCGGAATTTTTATCAAATCTATAACATTAGCCGACAACAAGTCCGCATAAGGCATAGAAAACTCCCCGGTCGGAAAAGGATCCGAGACATCAGAATCCGGATGCCTCCACGGCATAGCAAAAGGTACTGCCCGACGATCAATCAGAAAAAACTGCCTCTTCCAACCCTTCAACGAAGATAAAATCTCTTGAAAACAAACCTTGCGTTGCTTACCATCCCGCTTGGCAAAAGTGAACCAATGCCCTTGCTTATGCAATTTATAAAAAGCTCGGAACAAAGAAGTCGTGGGAATAATATGAAGACTACGGCTATACACTTCAAAAAGAGTAACCCTATGCAAACCTATCGGCACTAACTGAGAAATATGGACTTTATAATAGTGTAGAACGTCTAAAAGAAAACTAGAAAAAGGGACGGAAATTCCACCTTCGATGAAATATTCTAGATACAATCCTATAGCATCATCTCCTAGTTGACCCATCGTAAAATTAGCCGGTGGGAGCCTCGGATGAAGATCGGAAGGTATACCAAATTCCTTCACGGCCCATCAGAAGGATTTATCACCATGGTCAAGTATACTTGTCCAAATCAAATTTGGGTTTTGGTTGCGACGGACCTTGAATCGGTCCGGACCCCTGACGGTGAAGAACCGGACGGTTCGACATTTTAGCCAAGGGAACGGTTAAACCTTAAAATCTAAAGAGGATAAACTAGAAGAATACCTGGGTAGCAGACGAAGAGCAAATAAAATCGTCCGGCCAAATAACGCACACGAGTTGTGTAAATGAAAAATTTTACTGTGGTAAAAAAGAAGAAAAACACAGTATTTATAGGCAACCAAAGGAGGTAGCTGAAGCGTCTCATCATGTCAGAGGATGACGTGGCACCATCGTCACCACACAAGGTCCACCCACTGCCAGGTGTCCTCACGCCGTCGCAACAAATCGTCGTGTCGACGTGTCATCGTCGTCAAAAAAAAAAAAAAAAAAAAAAAAAAACGGCGGAGGTTATTAGAAAAGAAAGTTAAACGGCCGAGACAACACTCACCGAAGGTCGCCACATACTCCAATATCATGCAAATGAAGACACCATTAACATGATACTGGGGGGGGGACATGTTGGCGTATGTCCCGACATACACCTCCCCGGCAGATCAGCAATCCGCCGGATAGCCTAACTCCCCGGCAGATTAGTAAAACTGCCCGGCACATTATGCAATCCTCCGAATAAAGCATGCAAACCAACTTAGACGAAACAAACATAGACCAACATATACCGAGGGGTCAAACATAATCCTCTACTAACGGACACCTGACATCACCATACATAAGAGGAAAGGAATCTTGGTCAGGACTACTGACCCGTTCCAGACGGAATCCAAACAGGGTAAAGTCAACTCCCGCCTGAAAGAGTCACTGTCGCCCACGTGACCTTCGGGTGAGGACAAAAGCTCCTCATCTATAAAAGGAGCTAAGCAACATCATTCAAGGTAGACCATTTCTTATTCACTTTTTACACACATTACTCTGACATATCATTATACTCATTCTCACGCCGGAGCTGGGTCTAGGGATAAAACCCTAGGCGAGGCTAACGCGTGTTGTTTTCGTGTTCACAGGTCCGACGAGTTTAATCCGAAGAGATTCACCGAAGGATTAACCGAAGGATTCGCTTGCTTGGAGTAATCACAGACTTTTACTTCAACAGTTGTAAAAGCATGTTGGTAAAGTTCCTGAAAGATTATTATGTGCAAGATCCAGTATCTGGATAGAAGTGAGACGACAAAGTTCATCTGGGATTTCACCGTCAAGCTTATTTGACCGGCCTGAGGCTGAGTAGCTTCAAGTTTGTTTCTTCTCTCCCTATCAACATCGGTATCCTTCCATAGAAATCATTTTCAGCAAGCTCTAAAATCTGCAAGCTTTTCAAAAAGAGACGCAGGTATTTCTCCAGAGAGATTGTTGTTGCGGATGTTGAATGATTCGAGAGATGGCAACTCCGTCACAGATTGTGGAATTTCACCAGAAAAATTATTGTTCTGAAAGCTTATGACTGATAAATTTGGCCAATTCAACCAACAATCTGGAATAACACCCGAAAGGTTGTTATTGGATAGATCAAGAACCTTTAGCGATCTAGATTTTTCTAAACTTGGGCACAGGAATGGATCAGGATTTCCTGAAAGGCGATTGCTTGATATATCTAGAAAAACAAATTCAGCTTCATTGAACGTTTCAGGTATGGGGCCTTCAAAATCATTGTCACTTAGATCTACCACCGCTTCAGGTCCAAGGAAGCTAACATTCTGAAACAAAAACCCTTGGATACGATTGAATGATACATTCAAGTAATCAATATTAGAAAATGTGCTCGAAAACCAACTAGGCATGGTATCTGAAATTAGTGCGTCGGCTATGTCCAAATCCCACAAGTTTGTTTGTGACTGGATCCATGAAGGAAAGTGAGGGCCTAGATTCCAAGAACCTATTCTGAGGATACCAACTTGGAAAGGGGGGACCCAGTTATTATCACTCAGCTTTAATGTTAACCTGTTTCCCTCTGCCCTTAAGGTGTTCAAAGCTGTGAGGTTGGCAAAATGATCTTCAGTCACTAAACCTGACAATGAATTATGATGCACGCTCAAGAAATTCAAATTCCCGAGCTTGCCCAAACTCTGAGGTAGAGTTCCACTAAGATTGTTGAAAGAAATCTCTAACCATTTCAATGATGTTAAGCTTCCGACTGAATCAGGTAGCTGACCAGAAAGCAAGTTAACATTAAGCATCAAGTACTCTAACGATGACAATCTTCCTAAAGAATGTGGAATTGTACCAGAAATTCTTTTATTGAATGCAAGATCAAAAGTAACCAAATTCTGAAGTTGTCCTATTCTATCAGGAATATGACCAAAAAGGCGGTTTGCAGAAAACGCTAAGTACTCCAACTTAGGTGATTTGCATTCACATAAATTATTGAGAAAATCAGATACATTTCCGTTATAGAAATCATCTCGGAGATCAATAAAAGTGATGTTGCAAAGGTTTTGGAATGAGTTTGGTAAGGCCTCGTGTATTTGATTTTGTGACAAGTCGATACTAACAAGAGAAGCCATGTTCGAAAGATCACTAAGAATCGGTGTTGAAATGTTGCAGGTATTAACATCAAGGACCTCTAGACTAGTTAGGCTCAACAAGCCCCTCAAAACTGATTTTGAATTCATAAAATCATTTTCAGGAACATGAAGAACTTTTAGATTAGTCAAATTATGAAAACCGCTGACTCTATCATCCGGACCATGGAAAAGGCATCTTGTCAAATCTAAGTAAACTAGCTTACTTAGACTAAAGATCCACCTAGGCATGGAACTGTTGAATATGTTATACGAAAGATCAAGGTTGGTAAGTGAAGTTAAGTTAGTGTTACTTAGATGTTGAGGGATTTGAGAAAGATTACATGAAGTCAAGTGCAATTCCGCCAGTGAAGGAAGGGTGTTGATTACTTGAAGCCAGTGATCAGACGCGCTGTTAAGATCATAACCAGACATGTCCAGATACTCCAGATATGGAAGATTCGATAGCCAGTACAAATCCTTTACAGGATAATTACTTAGCCAAAATCCAATTCTGAGATCAAGGACAACCAAAATGGACAAATTTCCCAGTTCATAAGGGACTCCACCTTGGAATTGTGACATTGAGAGATTCAAATATCTCAAATTCCCAAGAGAGCCGATGAAACTGGGAATCTGAATTTCGTAAAAACTGTTGGAGCTCAAGTCTAGGTACTTAAGTTGCTTTAATGAGACCAGAGACGGATTCACGTTTCCTCCTAGCATCTGCTCAGGATCATGTCCTCGGAGATGAAGTTCATGGACATGACCAGTAACATTATCACAAACGATTCCAGCCCAACTACAACATTCGATGTACTCGCTGCTCCATGAAGAGAGACGGTTGGCATCATCTACGAGATCATGCTTAAACTGCAAAAGCGCCACTCTCTCTTTCTCAATGCACAAGCTGCCATTACAGAGACAATTGCTACACAATATTGAAGCAATCAGAAGCAAGAAGAATGTGAAAGTATTCATATGTAAATGTGATTATATTAGATGTTTTCAGGTAAATATATATAGGCATGCAGTGTATTAAAGCAAAAGGTATATATAGACATGCAATTGGTTATTTAATTTAAAATTAAATAATTAATCATTATGGTCAAGAGTCGTTCATTTTTGTCTATATATGCTACGAAACTTCAATTCTTTGTTCATACAAGGGGTTCTCAACATATATTCTCGTAGAATAAACGTTAATGTGAACACAAGTCCAATTTCCTTACCTAGTAATATTAATTCTAGAAAAACTGAAAGTGAACCAAGTCCAAGGTAAAGCGATGTTTGTTTTAATTTTCTAAAACTCGGATTGACCCGATCGATTAAACCGAAACCAGTTGGATTATCGTAAGTCAATTATGAGAAAAATTTCTTGTTGAACCGCTGGTTGAATCGTGAATCAGGAGCTCGACCGGCTGAATTCAATTAGAGAACCGGTTTTAATACATTAATTTGTTTATTAACATGTCTGAATTCCATTTGTATATCTGAATGCAAATATATGGCAGACAAGACGCTGTTTGATAAAATTGAACTATTTAGCGTTGAATTAATCAAAAATGCTGAATAATTCAAAGTTGTTGAGTGAATAAAAATGGTTGTTTGATAAATATTCTGAGTACCTCTATGAATGAAAAATAATTATGATTTTAACCTTGAGTGTGGTTTAGTAATAAATAAATGAAATATGTTGTTGATAAATAATTTTTGGTTATTGAACTTATATTGTGAAAAATAAATTTCAGTAAAACACAATATTATAAATTAAAAATAATCTTATCACAAAATTTTAACAAGATTATAAGTATCAAACATACTTTTTAACAATTACATAACTTTGTGTGGTTAAATAATAAATAAAAAATTACTCCCAATTCTATTTTATTTAATTATATAAAGTACGGTTGGCAATCTGATTGTTGGTGCATCGTTTCTATCTCCCTTGATATTTTTTTAATTTATATTGTATCAAAAAGTAGTATGATTATGTCAAAGTGTAAGGGCATATAAGTAAGTATATAGCATGATAGCCTACCGAATCATTTTGTATACTTTAACTTGCAAAATCGCTCACCGTAGAATTTGCCATTCAATGGCTACCTTATATTGAATCAAACACGCTGACCGAGTAATTTTTTAACATTCAATGCTGAATTATTACACTCAGCAGCAATCAAACACACCCTAAATCTTGTTCATTTTAAAATGAATTAGTGACAGAGAAATCTCAATATAAATTTTATAATATTATTTATTTTTGTATAAATGTCTAAATGTGATAAATTATAGTTTTTGCAGTTTATATAGAAAAAATGTCATTGATGCGAAAAATAAAACTTTTTTAAACTTGAAATAGCATAGATTATGATATAGCAAAATCAAAAGTATCTTCAAGACAAAAGTTTCAAGTTCATGTTTACATTATTTGTTCTGTAATGGTTGTTTGAGAAAACTAGTTGTATTGCTTAAAAGGTTTCCAATGTAATTGGGCATCTCCATCATCATCATTATTATTAGGGGTGACTATTTTTCACCCGCCATAAAACATTACTACTTACACAACAATATTAATATCAGATTAAAATGTAAACGTGTTTGGGTTTGGATCGAAATTTTTAACATGATTAACTAAACGGGTCGGGTGAGGGTCAGGGTGGAGATATATAAACATGACAACCCGAGCCCGTTAATATGAACATAACACAAATTACCACCCTAATTATTACTTCATCTTATGCATTATTTACTAATATGCGGGGATTCTGTGCATATATATACTTTTATTCATGCTAATGTGTTATATACACTCTTTTTTTTTCAGTTTATATTCACTTTTAGCTTTTCATAAGTAATCAAAACAAAAGTCTATGAAAATCTTTTGTACGCATGAAATGTTTAATGATCTAGAATGTGATAAACATATTAGGCTCTGCTTATTAATTATGCGTATTCTCTCTATTTTTTTTATAATTTAAGAGGTTGCGTCAAAATTATTAGGCAAAACTTACATGAGGCTTAAAAAATGTTGGTTAACTGAATTAACCGATTAACCTAACCGCTTTAACAGCCTTAACCGATTAACCAAACCATTATTAATGGAAACTGAATGGTTTCGATTTTCATTAATGGAACATATGCCGCTATGGTTTAGTTTTGGCCAACAACCCAACAAAATCGAACCATGCTCACCATTTGAAAAAAATAATAATAATAAAAAAATTAAAAATAAAAATAAAATAAATAAATGGCTTTTACCGCATGTTAAATACTCAGAACAGAAACAAAATACTCTCAGCTTGGGTACTTTCTATCCCCTTTTGATGCAAGAAAAAAAAAAGATGTGTCTCTTAGACTAAAAGTAATAAGACCGAATCATTCGGGCCCCCTCTGCGAGAACCAAAAGCAACGCATCCCCCCACCTCCCAACAAAAATCAATTGGTTTGGTATCAAGGTTGTCAAGATCGGGATCCTACCCAGGATCGTTTTCATCTTTGCAAGATCGTGATCGTAAGATCGGATCGGGATCTTAAGATCCTACTCTAATGTTATTTCTTAATAGTTTATGTAATTTTATACAAATCTACAAATTCTAATACATTATAACCATAAAATACTACGAATGTTTCATATAAATGTTGTCATAAATTATGATTATAAAATGTTTAAAAAGATTAACATGTTGTTTTTTGAATTCTACAAACAAACAACCCATAAATTTGTAGTTTTTTAGTTTGTAATTCGAGAAAAAGAAGATCGGATAGGATTAGATCGTAAGATCGTATAAGAAAAATCGGGATCCTATAAGATCTTAAGTTTTCAAATATCCCATGTAGGATCCGGATCGTTTTCTTTTCAAGATCGTGAAAATCGTAAGATCCCAAGATCGTGATCGGGATCTTGACAACCACGTTTGGTATGTCGTTGGACTAACAAATGGTTTGGTTTTTGTGTGTGATTTTTTTATAAATGGTTTGGCTTGTGTGTGTGATTTTTTATTTAATTTGTAAGGTATATTTTTTGTTGTGAGTAGTCTTTATGTTACGAGTATGAGTATTTGGTTTAGGAGAGAAAAAAGTAAAATAGATGGGGTTGGGGTATGGTCTTGTTGCGTTCTTATTACTATTAGTCATTGTACAAAAGGTAATTTGTACTTAAAAAAGACTATCAAAAGTAATATGAAAAATCAAACACCTAAGTCAATGTCAACTAAAAAAAGTCCCCTAGTCGCACAATAAGTTGAAACTTGAAAATCAATTTATGAGACATGCATGAACCGGTCCCAGCAGGGAAAATTAAAAGGGTTCCGTACATAGTTAAGGCGTGTCAGGTTGGGACCAATTTGACACATGCAATTGTATACTTGACGAAACATAACGCTGATGACAGTCGTGATCCGGGTTATCGCGTCACATCGCTTTTTTTCTACAGTGATCGACACACTAAATTTTCACGGTCATCGACCGAGGTTTTTGTTTTTTTTTTTTTTTTTTTTTTTTTTTCAATTCAAATATGTTTAACAACAAATTAAATTTCATTAATAATAAAATATTACATATATCATACAATACGATACGGTTAAAAACATCTGAACTAAAATATACTACGATACGAAATACATAAACATATCATAATCTGAATCTTTCACGCAGAATCATACGAAGAGACCGATAACCAAAGAAATTCCTCGATGTAGTTCAAAAGTTCTTCTTCCGCCTTCCCGGCTTTCAACATCCTCGTCTGTATAACCTAGCTCAATTTGAGTCACCTGAGGTTGCTCAACAAATCTAGGTCTAGCAGACGAACTTGATGCACCCACACCAACAGTTGTGTTCTCCCTATCTTGGTTTAAAAATGCACGCATCATTGCGTAAATTATGTGCATCATTGCATTGCTTTTAGGATTTCGCATCATGATACCTAATGCTAGGCCATCCTAAACTGCACTCGCATTAGACCGCAATTTGCCGCTATTGTGTAATGCTAGCAACGGTCGCAATTGTCGCAACATAGAATTTAGGTCATTTTGAAAAGGAAAAAAAAAAAAAAAACCTATTATTTGGGTAAACCACAAGGACCAAACATGTACTTTTTTCTGATTTTGTTTTCCTTTTTTTTTATGTATCAGAAAGTAATTAACTTTTCACAAATATACAACAACAATAATAAACTCAATCCGCCGCACTGTGGTTAAAGGTGAAACGTAGAAAGATCTTACCTCTACCATCATGATAAACCTGACCGAAGAGAGACTTCTTTCAGGTGAACCTTCGCCCAGTGTAATTGTATAGTAGAGAGAAATATAAGAAAAATAGCATGAAATCGCAAAAAAAAAAAGAACAAAAGAATCACAAAAACACATACAACAAGGCAAGGAAACAACCAAAAAGGCAAAACAAGAAAACAAGTAATAAACAAAAACCATCATAAAAAACTAATGAAAAAATGACAAATAAACAAACAAAAAGCATACGCCACAGGAAAACACATACAAAAAGGGGCAAAAGGCAAAAAGAAAGCGCAATAGATGCAAAGGGGCGGAAGCATAGACAAAAAAGCAAGAAAGCAAACGGGCAAGGGCACAAAAGGGAAAAAAGCACGAACAAAAAAAAGACCTGAAGGTGAAACTATAAACTAAAGCCTAAAACCTAAGAGAACAACGAAGCTCAAAGCAAGGCAACGTAAAAAGGATCAAAAACCTAAAGGCAAAGCAAAATGACAAAGGGATGCTACTAGACGCCCAAAAGTCAAATGAGGACAAGCAAAGAAACTAAAAACCTAAAAACGCAAAAGCAAAACAACTTAGAAGCTCCAAAAAGCCTAAACGCGAAAACTACCTCAAAACCTCAAACAACTTGTGTTGATCCCAGTAACACTAGATCACCTTTTTTAGCTTGTATAAAGAACTAGTTATATTAGGTAAATCTAACAAAACTAATGATAGAAAACTGTCTTGAATGTATTAAAGATTACACGAAATTTAGTCTTTAATCTTTAGAAGAATTATCAATGAAACAGTAAACACAATTCAACAAACAAGCCTCTATTATTAAGAATAATAATATGAATACTCTAACAGTATTAGGGTTACAAAAACCTTGAAGCTAATCAACTTTGTATGCTAAAGATGTATTATGTTTAGGTATTTAACCAAATGCCCTAGGACCTTCTTTTATACACCAAGGAGTTCTAATCGGCTTACAATATTTTCCTAAGTATATCAAATCTTTTCTATAGTTATCTATTACAAAACTTGATCACAAAGTTATCTTATACATAAGCAGTACTAAAATCATCTAACAGTACTAACTTCAGCCTAACATTTGTAACTTAGACTCCATCAGCAATTGTAGCTTTGTTCCGGCAGTAGTAATTTTGCTCTGGCAGTCTTAAATTTTCATCAGCAGTAGTAAAACACTTAGAATAATTTCTTGAACTTCATGAGCAGCAGTAACTTTAACACAAGCAACAATATGAAGACTTTGAATCCCAACAACCTACCCCTTCTACCCGCCTATTTTAATTATATCTCTCAACGCATACCTATCAGAGGTCATGTCCTCGGACATGAGAAGCTCTTTCATTACATGCTTTAATATTTCCTCCCACTTAAGTTTTGGCCTACCCCTTCTTCTCAAGCCGTCAACTAACAGATCTTTGACTCTCCTAACCAGCACCATTTGTGGTCTCCTCTTAACATGAACCATCTCAGTCTTCATTTCCTCATCTTGTAGATTAGTGTTTCGACTTCAAGATTTGCCCTAAAAACTCCGTTCGGAATCATGTCTAACATGGTTTTGCCCAAGTCCACCTTAGCATTCTCAAATTCGTCACTTCCACCATGTTAGTTTGAGCTTTCGTGATCGTCCAACACTCTGACCCATACAACATAGCTGGTCAAACTGCAACCCTATAGAATTTTCCCTTGGCTTTAAGGAACTTTCCTATCACATAGAACTCCTGAGGCCGCCCTCCATTTCACCCAACCTGCTCTAATACGATGAGTTACGTCATCGTCAATCCTACCTGATTTGTGTATCACCGACCCCAAATATCTAAAAGACTCATTTGATTGAAGGATCTGGTATCCGATGCAAATTTCCACTTCTTCAATGTGGATGGTATCGTTCCTATTGAAATTGCACCTTAGGTATTATGTCTTCTCTCTGTTTACCCTTAGACCATTATCTTTTAGTACTTCCCTCTTTGTTTAACTTATTCATCGATTCTGAAGCCAACACAATAACTTTTTACAAATATGGTCTTGTTAAAAGGACCATGTTTTGCACATATGGTTGCCTATCGTAAAATGTATTGTAGTTGACAGTTTTTCTTTATATTGCTTATGTGTCACTTTGAGTCAATTTTTTTATTATAAAAGTTTATTATTTTTTTTAATATATAAAAAGTTGTTGCTAATGTGTCATTCTATTTTTTATTTTTTAATGGATTGCGTATGAGAACTTTTAAATGCAATGAAAAGGTTATTCATTTTCAATTTTGACCCAGTTCGAATGTATGAATGACCAAAACTGATATACATTGAATGTGGAAATAAAAAAATTTATTTTTAGAGGGTATAATTTGGTGTTGTGAGTGATGTTATGAGAAAAAGAGGTACTATTTTAGCATTTTTTTCATATCACCATTTTTAACTGTGACATCAAAACACCATTTTCTAACATAACATCAGTTTTTTTGATGTCGTTATACTTTATTCTTTTTCATTTTTAGATAAACAATATATATAACTAAAATTTAATTTCATTAATATAAAATACATTTCACAAAAATAAAAAATTACATAAAATGACAATACAAATTAAGTAGGGATATACCATTAAAAAATATCATATTTGTCCAAAAATACTCTT
The DNA here is from genome assembly GCA_022545495.1 of Chrysanthemum lavandulifolium. Taxonomy (NCBI): domain Eukaryota; kingdom Viridiplantae; phylum Streptophyta; class Magnoliopsida; order Asterales; family Asteraceae; genus Chrysanthemum; species Chrysanthemum lavandulifolium. The sequence continues at coordinate 242,854,216 of CM040243.1, read as the reverse complement.
CTAAATAATGAACTAAAAAATACTTTCATGAAGACTTAATATCGACGTTTTTGTTTATGTGAGAAATGAGAGGACTAAAGTTGTTTAAATTTAGCACCAAAACTAAGTGGATTCATCCCGATGGCTATGAGAGCAGGCCATTTATATTACAACTCATCAAGATGATGACACTTGGTTTTTGGCCCAAGTTTAGGCTAACTTTAGGTCCTCTATCATTTCTCTTACATAAATGATCTTTGTGGGTTTGCGAAATTGCATGCAACGCCCTTAGGGTAAATTACATAAATGGTCCCAGTCGTTTGGAGAAAATTGCATCCATTGTCCCTAACTTTTTTTCGAATTTTTTTTCCAAATTTTTTATTTCTTTCGGGTTTTTTTTTCGATTTTTTTTTTAATTTTTTTTTTCCCAAAAGTATAAGGATGGTGGATGCAACTTTCTTCAAACGACATGGACCATTTATGTAATTTACTCTAGGGACGGTGGATACAATTTTCAATTCGGAAGGTAAAATGGTAATCAAAGGTTTTTACTATTCAATTAAAGACAGAAATGTTAACATTAGTACTAACAAGAGTTTTTTTTTTTTTTTTAATTCGCTACTTAAAAGAATATTTTTGGACAAATATAATTATTTTTTGTGATATTACCCCAATTAAATAAGGATTAACGGTGTAAACAAAATAGGGACTAACAGTGTAAGAATAACACTAACAAGGACAAACAATGTAAACTTATAAAACAACAAAAGGTTTAAAGAAAAAAAAAAAAAAAAAAAAAAAAAAAAAAAGCCTTTAACTTTTCTTCCTCCTTCACTTATTGCGTCACACAACCAACAATTCTAAAAATATATAAATATATATAAATGAAAACTTTCTCATCACAACAAACACCTGCAAACAAAATACAAACACAAAAGCTTAAACAAAACACAATACTCACATGAAAATATAATAATTAAAAAGAAAAAAAATAATAATAATAATAATAATAATAATAATAATAATAATAATAATAATAATAATAATAATAAATCCTACGGGTGAAATTTGGTGGCATGGCACAAGACCTACCAAATTTCAAAGTGTGGGTTCTCGTCTTATAGGGTGGTGTCGAAGACACGTATTGAGCTACGACGCATCGCATCTTGAGCTCTTATTAGTTCAATTTTGAAATCGCTTAGAGCGGTGGGTATCATGATGCTATTGGGTCGGTGTCGTAGCCAAAAAGTATTGTCACGTCAGCAAAACTCTCTATTGTACCAAAAATTATATGGCATCACATTCTAGCCGTTACCCTTGCCACCAGTAAATATGGTGCCATACGACAATTTCTTTTTCTTTCTTTTTTTCATTTACATAATATATTTTAGGCATTTTGATATTCAAGTGTATGAAATGTTATACGTGAAGGTTTGATCTTCACGCCACCAAAACTACAAAACCAAAACAAATGGGCCTTTTGCATATTTAACCCTAAAATTAGAGTAAATTGCAAAATCGTCACATGGTTGGTTAATGCGACGTTCGTCTTTGTGGTTTATTAAGTCGAAGATCGTCCAGATTAGCGTTAGCACGTGCGCACTTTTGGCCCTTCAACGGTGAAATTTGGCAAACCACAAGGACGGTTTTGCAATGATGGAGGACAAAAGTGCGCGTAATAAATCCGCTAAATCCGGACGATCTTTCTTGACTTAACGAACCACGAGCGACGAAACGCGATTTGGTAAACGACACAAGCAATTTTTGCAATTTACTCTTAAAATTATATACAAATGGAGTTTATAAAATCTCTATAACCCTAAATATGTTGTCTTCCTCCCTCTCCCAGACCTTCAACACTGGAGAGAAAAAAAATACACATCACGATACAAACAAAAACACAACAAACAAACCCACCAAAAATTTAAAAAAATAAATAAACAAATAAATAATTAACTATGACATGGGCTGGTCGCTTTGGCGCGAGGGCCAACGGCGCCACCCATAGTACAATGCTTCGTAGGCGTTCTTCGGTTGGTGGTTCGGTGCCACCTTACTAGCCAAACGTACCTCCCACTCTAAGTAAGTGAGTTTGTTTTTAAATAGTTGACGTAAGTTTTAGGCTTTCTTTAAAATATTTTGACAACAAATTGGTTAGTTGAAAGATTGGAACGCGGGTTTCTTTTAATAAAACATTTTTCATTTTTAAGTGAATAAATTAGTACATATGTATAAAAAAAACTCCTTGTTTAAATCAATTGTCAAATACTTTGGTCACTCCTTATCTAAATCTTTCAAACTCTTCACCGGGTTCTATTAAAAACTTGACATTTAAACCATGACTCCAGGAGGAGCTAGTTCAAAACCAAGATGATCTAAAAAAAAAATCATAAAAGCAAAGATGAAACTAATATTCACCTATTAAATTTAAAATGTAGATGTGAATATTAACTATATCCCTACTAAACATAAGATACTACGACAATGAAACAGATTTTGATCAATTTCACTCTTCACATTCGGTTGCTTATAGACTAAGTAAGAACATGTTGAGAAAAGTCATTGCTCCTTTCGACCTACTAAAGCTAGCAAATAACGTATTTTTTTATCGAGCACAGAAACAAAGCTTAAAGAAAAACACAAAATGAGTATCTATTTCTGCGATAATCTTACAAACAAATAAGTTAGCAAAACACCACAACAAAGAAACTAAGCCAACAATATGCAGATAAATGTATAAAACTCGACAACAAAATACTGTATCTGTGTATAATCTGAAGCTGATGATCGACAGGGAAAGTAACCATAAATCCAGGTCATGGTACCCTGGTTAGCTGAAGCAAATCATTTAAAGATCACTGTCCTGTACGCCACTTGGGGCCCATTTGGATGAGGCAAAAGGGTTGCTAAGTATAACTAATTCTTTGGGCTAAACATGCTGTGAAACTGATCTCAACTAAGTACCTAAGCTGATATATCTTTTCCAAAAAGTTCTCTAATTCCTTGTGTCGGATCTTTCTGCTTCACAATTGACTCCCCGACCAATATCTACATAGTAAACCAAACACATCCTCAACATTGATCACGATATATCGTGAAAAAAAAGGAAAAAAAAAAGTCAAGCGAGTAGAATAAGATACGTACAGCTTTCACGCCAGCTTCTTGTACATAAGCAATATCTGCAGGAGTAAACAGTCCAGACTCCCCGACCACCTAAAATTTTAAAAATATGAGAATTGACATGTCAAAATTAGAATTGAGCAAAAAAAACAAGCCATTTTCTCCATGTACATATTGACTTACTATTATGTCCTTCTGTCTGATCTTCTCCCCACGCTCCCCTTCAAGCAACTTCTTTGTGTTACTAATATCAACTTCAAATGTTTCTGCAGAAGTGGCATGAAATTGTATAATGTTGTGGTAGGATGAGATTACAGGAACGCATGATCAACTAAATAAATCACAGATCCTGAGCCATAAAAACAGATGGGGTACATACCAAGGTTACGGTTATTGATGCCAATGAGTTCAATGCCATCAATTGCCAGCATGCGATCCATTTCGTTCTCATCATGTACCTAGAATCAAAAGTAGAGATCAAAAGGAAAACGGTTAGTTGCTGCTGCATTAAAATTTCCAGACTGTTCATCTACCCAGAAACTCAGGCCAGATATGTTGCTAAAATATCTTACACATAATAATGCCAATAATAAGTTAAAAAACTCAACACAACAAAGTATCAAAACTTTGTACAAAAAGTTGCAAAATATCAAATTTATCATGGAAAAGGTACAAGTCATTATTCTAAGTGGAACATGAAAAACCGAGTAAAAGAATTGATTCACAAAGTATTTCAAAGATAGGGTAGAAGAAGGTTCTATTCGCACGTGAACTTCAGAAACAGGGTGACCAGCCAGTTGACCCTTCTATCTTTTTTCTAAGCCGGTCTTCATATTTGGATTACTACTGACCCAAATTGATTCTCTTAACAGGCAGGGGGTTAGAAGGTTAAACCAGCAATAAGTGTGTGCTTAAAAAAATTTGCATTTGCTAAAAAAAATGAAAGCAATAAGTCAACTAAGCCTCAATCTACCTCAACGAGTGCTGTCAGTCCAATCATTTTGCATATCTTAAGCATGTATTTGATGTCAAGATCTGGTAAGACGCCTGCAATTAACAAAACAGCGTCTGCACCCTTTGTTCGCCCATAATACAGCTGCCACGCATCGACAATGAACTCTTTGCACAAGAGAGGGCACTGCATTTTAGATAATGTCAAAACCTGCTAAAAGATTACTGTATGGAAAAATTCAAGAACTTTACCTTGACTCCAGCATTCCGTATAGCCTCTAGATTCTCGAAGCTCCCCTTTAGTGATAAACAAAGAATCATTACATAAACATCAGAAGACCCATTAAATATTCATTTCAATCAAACATGATATGATTAATATCTACCTGAAAATATTTTGAATCGGTCAAAACACTGAGGCATGCTGCTCCACCTTTCTCATATGCTTTTGCAACTTCAACCTGTTATGACAACAAATCAGAATAAATAATCAATCACACACTTATATACACATATAACAAAATGTATGCATACATATGGTTATTGATGCTGCATTTGAATGTATACATGCAAACTGAAGAGGTAACTTACAGGGTGAAAATCTTCCCTTAGAACTCCTCTACTAGGTGAAGCCTTTTTCACTTCAGCAATTAAACCAGGCACTCCTGTTCGCAAATATGACGCCTTGAGGGCTCCTACAAAGTCCCTTGAAGGAGGAGCACTGTCGAGAGCCTCTTTTAGCGAAAATAGTGGGTATCTCTCTTTCATCTGAAACCATCCCATAACAGCAAACCAGAAGATAACTATTACAATAAGCCAGTGTTTTAAAAGAAACTAAGAAAACGAACCAAGGAAAACGGACCTGGGTAACCTCTACATCTTTGTTCCATACAATTTCTTCAAGTATGTTACGGGGACTATTCCCTTCATTCTGTAAAAGGAGCTCCAAAGGACCAACATAATGCAGAGGAGGTCCTGTAGGAGGTCGTCTTCTTATTCGAATTCCCTGAGTTGCAGCTATTTCATCTTTTAAAACTCCAATTTCCCAATCTTTACTTTTCAGTTCTTCAATTAGGGATACATTGGATGAAGTAGTAATTATAGGCACGTCTTTCGTCTTAGACTACAAGATTGATCAAGAAAATAAACCACATTATCAGCTGAAGATATATAAATTATCAAACAACCACACCCACTTTTAAAAACATGGACATGTTAAATTTTGAATCCAAATGGGGTAAGATTAAATACAAAGTTAGTGGGTGTTTGGGATTGCTTATTAGACTATGCTTACTGATTTTTGAAATAAGTGGTTTGGAATAAGCAACTCCAAACTGCTTATTCTAAACACTTTATTTGAAAACGCGATAATCAGATAATCTGCTTTAATAAGCAACAATATGATGAGATAGAGAAGGTTTAAGATTGCTGATTTAAACAGCTTATGTGTGTAATCATAAGCAGAAGCAAATAATCAGCTAACCAGAATTAGTTAATTTCAGTTCACGATAAGGTAAACTTGTAGTTTAGAATCCACCAAGAACAATAGGTTTAAAATAATCAATCTCAAACTCCTTACTAAGAGCAGTTTCGAGTGTAAGCATTATAAAATAAACTGGTTCAGTGGTTCCTGAACCAAATAAGCAGTTTAAAAATAAGCAATCCCAAAGACCCCAAAACAGCTTATTTCCCTTAAAACCAAAGCACGAACACTTTTCCTAGGAGGGTGTTTGGGATTGGTTTTTCTATGCTAGCTAAAAAGCTTAGATTAAACACTAGGAAATAGCGTTTGGATTTGCTTATGCCGTATAAAAATGTAAAAAAACATATGCAGTAAGTAGATACGGAAATTATGAGACGGCTCATTTGCATATATTTAAAGATCATTTAAATGTATCTAAAATAAAACATTTTTTTGCAGAAATCAGCTTACTGCTTATTTTGCCCAAACAGTCCAAACTGCTTATCGACTCAAAATAAGCAACCGCAAAGAAATGAAGGATTTGGGAATTTAATTTTTCAACAATATAAATACTAGACATTTTAACCAGACCAATAAAGCCCAAATCTTAAAGCCTTCATTCTATAACAGATGAACAAAAGTAGATTAAATATAATAATGAAAAAGGTTAAAGATTGACCTGTTGAGCTCGAATACAAGTAAGATTGTTTTTGCGATTGTCCATCAAGATTGCTGATGATTTGTAACTAAAAGGAGCAGGGTTTATGGGATCACAATAAACCCCAAATCTTAAAGCCATCATTTTTCTTTCTTTTTTTTTAACCTTGTATGTTCTGATGGACAACGGTCTACTTGACCTTGTATGGCTAGTGTACAGGGTATGTTTGGCAGAATGGCCCGCAGCTGGCCGGGGCTAGGCCAAGTATGGAGTTTTTATTTTTATAAAATAGCACCTTATAATTATGCATGTTTTTTAGGCATCCCTATCATTTCTCTTTATAAAATTATTTAACGAATTAGTTAAAGATAAAAACTTATATAAAAATACATCAAATTAAATTTAGATATATTTTCAGTTTTTTCGTGATAATTCATTATATTTTTAAAGGTATTTAAGTAATTTAATTGGCCATAAGCTTTTATAAGCCTCTTTTTATTGGCTTGGGTTTATGGAGGCTTATGGCTTATAAACGAGACTTATTTAAAAGCCTAGGCCTCCATAAACCTGTGTGACAAACGAGACTAGGGCTGAGCAAATTTACCCGGAAACCGACCCGAACCGACAAACCGACTGAAACCGGACCGAACCGAACCGAACCGAACCGAACCGACTTTTTCGGTTCGGTTTTGTATATTATTTTGGTTTTTTCGGTTTCGGTCGATTCGGTTTTTGCCGGTTTTTTCGCTCGAATTGAATCGACCAACCGAGTTATTCGGTTCGGTTTCGCTTTGATATATACTTTCGGTTTGAGTTTTTCCTTTTTCGGTTTTGGTTCGGGTCGTGTTTGACCCGATGCTCACCCCTAAACGAGACTTATTTTAAAAGCCAAGCCCGATAAGCCTCTAAAATCCTTGTGCCAAACATAGCATATGTCATAGATAGTTAAGCCGATGCTTTTCTTTTTTTCTTTATGGGAAGCAAATGATACGACCCATATATTTAATAATATTTCTTTATTGAGTTGGAATCATATATTTTTGTTACTTTCTCTGTATCACAAAAGCAACAAATATGTGAATGAAACTTTTAGATTCACTCATGTCATAAGTGAAATGACTAAAATAACCTTATTTTTGTTTAAACCAAACCGAATACTAATTAAATACTTCGGTTCGGTTTCAATTAGCCAATTAAAGAATTTGGTTTGATTTTATTCGGTTGTATTATGGTTAATTTTGTGGTTTATTCGACCTCAAACCAAACATTGAACACCCCTACTCATATGTCCAGTTATCCATCTTCGGTTTCGGGTAGTAAATTGAATACACGCCTCTTGATGGATAGTTTATATTTTCTAGCTAATTGAATCAAACTGCCCCATGAAACTAAAACACGGTTGATTATCGAGTTTAGATGAAATGGATTCATTCTTTCATGACTGCGATTCCTGATTAACTTCCATTCCTCATACTAAGCAATACAATTACAGTTTAAGTTCTTTGCGCAAGTGTTGACTTATCTAAAGATTTGGTGTATTATAGATCACAAAGGTTGCTGGGTTGTTTCATCGTAATAGTAGTCACACTCTAAGAGAGCCGGGTGTTGGTATCTTGCACAAAGGTTTTGGTATCTTAGTTAATATCGATTGTAAGTCGCTCCTATTCTTGTTCATATCGTTGCACCTGTTGTGGAGGTACATTTGTAGGTGTTCAAGACAAGTATCTACACTGGTTAGTTCTTCACCTGGAATTGATAGACCCGGTATTAGTCTACGGATAAATTAATACTCCAAATAAACTGTTGTAGTTACAGCAATGACACACTGGAAGATTTGGACACCCTGATACATACCAATATAGCATCAACTATTTTTATGACAACAATTGACAAAAGTTTAATGTTAGCTTCATATGCAGAAAGAAATAACAACTTCTATCATCTTTTATACATCAACTTTATAACAAGCTTCTACAAGGATAGACCAACGCAAACTCGGATCAAAATGTTCATTTGCTGATTGTGAATTTGACAACAGCATGTTTACACATTGCAATAAAGACCTTAAGAAGCAGAACTACAGAACATGGTAAATATACATGTTCAGACATGTTGAGGATCTGATGAATCGCTCACTTGTATCCATATATAAAGTAGTTGTGTGCCCAGAACTGCAAACTCATTTAAAGAACTTTGAGACACTATCAAACAAATTTAACGCCTTCAGTTCACCTCTTCTCATATCCCTCAATTTCCTCCTCAGTATCTGAAAATGCCCAAAAATTAACGAAGTCAAAAATGTAATCAAACTTAAGGTTATCGACTTTAGGAAGGGGACATAATGAGTGAAATGTGTCCTTACATATTGGGTACGAAAAAGGATTCTTTGTTCACTATTGCACAAGTCGACTGCTAGCTGTTTAAGGAACAATTTACGATTGAGCTGCTTTGGAGATGTTATATCCAAATCCATTGACCCACTTGCCTGTTGCATGGTTGTTAGGAAGATACTTTCATTATAATCGTCCTACTGGCTATATATTTAAATTAAGATATCACCAACCAACATTATGCTATGATTAATATCTTTAGTGGTGGCCAAATGGGAGAGTCCGACCTGGTGGGTAACTGGTCAAGATGGAATATTTAAAACGGGTAAAACGAGTTGGGCAGGATGATGTGACCAGAAACCCTTTTGTCTTCTTTTTTTTTTTTTTTTTTTTTTGTGTGCATAATTAAATTTGCCAAATACGATTACAGGCATCATATTATTTCAATAATCATCTTAAACTTTGGGCGACTTAGACTTATTTGGCGTATTTACTTTTTAGCTATTTTTACTGAATTTACCAGCTTAACGTGTAAGAATAAAAACAGAACCCAAATTGACAATTCATCAGTTTTGCCACCCATACTAATTTTCGATTCGAACGTTTCCAAAAGAATTATAGTTTGTTGCATGAATTTGAGGACGGAAAAAGTAGTAATCATAACCTGTAGAAACTTAGTGTACTTTGATATACTCGATTCACAGCTATCCAAGATGTATTGAAATGCTTGTTCCTCTAGCTCAGGAATTCTGATCTCTTTATTAGTGTTGTTTTTATTTGATGCTGCAGCAGCCATCTGGTACAAAATTGCATCAGAACTTGGTACTATTATTAAACTCCTGTTTATTTAAAATGTGTCTAACCTCCTCAAATTTTCCACTCATACTCGGTGGACTCACGGCTAAATATGCATATGCCATCAGCTCCAATGGCCAACCCGTGACTTGTAACGGAAAACATTGTGATCTGATACAAGAGCAGATCTTAACTGAAAATACCTTAAGTTTGATGACAATTATACCATATTGCTCAGGGAAATTCCGAAGAAAGGTAACCAACTGATCCAAATTTTACAATATAAAATTCTCTAATTAAAAGGTGTGAAGTTCAATTTTTGACAAACTTAGGAGTGAATGTTAAATTTTGAACAGCGTACGAGGAAAGTTCAGATTTGACGGATTTAGAACTCAAATATAGTTCAGCTTTGTCAAAACTTCCTTATATTTTTTGAAACTGAACTTTCACACCTTTTAATGAGAGTTAAAATGATGCATACGCACACCGGTACACATTGTCAAATTTGGGATTTTTTGTTTTTTCGGAATCACCACTTAATTGTTTTATACTCACGCTGACAATCCATGATTCTTCAAAGCTTCCACCTTTTGTTCATAACATTTATCTGATTTTTTAAGTGAGAATGGCAACTCAACCGAGTCACGTGGGTTGGTCCCTTGCCTTGGCACAAACCCGTAAGAAAGCAGTAGTTCTCCATTAGATTTCCTTCCGTATGAAATGAAAACCTACAAGTTATCGAATCACAAAAGTATATCTATCATCATTACCTTCCAAGAAATGTTATGTTGTATGTACTATAAATAAAATACTCTGTAGAAAATGATTACCTGCTCACCTGGCTGGTATGGGCGATCTGTTGTGAATACAACTCCCTTTGATGATTTATCGTAATCCAAAAAGGTTTCCACCTATAGATATGAAATGCAACATTATAATTAATTTCACACGCCATCAAATTATCTAAGTTCGAGTAAACAAAATAGTGGTCAGGAACTTACATCACAACTATGATTTAACATATCTGCCCATGGCACCAACGCAACCCTTCCATCTAACGAAGGTAATCGAACCTGGAAAAGTCATAACTCATAAGCAAGATCAAGATCATTCACTTACTGATTCAGTTTGACCATTAGACTTCATATACTATACTTGGCAGATATGAACTATAATTAGTTACGGAACTCACCAAGCGTGAAAAAAGAATGCCGAAGGACCATCTAAACGTTTCCATATTGTATATCTGCAATTAACATATATAGCTTAATTAAAAATATGTGGTGGTTTCCACTTTTCATATTGAATACCTGCAATACCTTCATTTGTCCCATCGCCATACTACTTTTTTAGGTACATTTGAGTCATTAAAATAGTTCCATCATTTTTATATGAAATTGAATGTTATATATAAATCCAACATTTTTATAGATAAATTAACATTTCAATGAGAAAAATTATCATTGAAATCCAAATGTTAAGGGCTTTTTTGCTACACAATGACCCAAAGAGGAAAGAAAACCATCTTTTAATGACTCAAAATGTACCAAAAACTGAGTACAATGACTAAATGGGACAAATAAAAAGGTGCACTGATCTTCTATGTTGAACCCCCTTTAAGCAGCAAAGAAGTTGGTAGTGTGGTACCTCTTCAGGAAACAGATTAGGATGCTTGGAAAATATCCTTGCCCTCAAGTCATTGTACCTGAAAAGAGGATTAAAACACATATTAAGCCCATAGTATTTTTCCGCAGATTATAGATATTTGACTTAAAGCAAAGAAAAAGGTCACATACGTTCCAGTTACATTATTGATCCTTTCAATTGCTCGTTCTCTAATCTGGGAAGCTTCCAAGTACCTATCTAATTCTCCACGTGTCCTGAAATACAACAAGTATGCTGTAGGGGAAGATACTGAGCATAGATCCTTATGTTACTCAAAAGTAAATGCAATAACATCAAGAAACTCTTACCAGTATAGAAGTGAGTAAGGTTGTCTTGGCAACGCGGATATATAGTTGCTCCATCTAGATGACTTCATAAGACTTGCCTCGCTAATTAGGTAGGTTGCAATCAATGGCCAATCGGGTACATCGTATCTCTTCAAAACTTCACCAGCCTCTGGAAAACTCCACTCCTGATTTCCAACATTTACAGGCACAAGTTCAGATGATATTGCAGGTATGATGTGCTTCCAGATGAAAAAATTTAATCCATTAGAAGTAACTAACAAGTATGCTGAGATTTAAAACTCAAGAGTTCTTTATAATTTAACACGTTGTGGAGGTATCAACCATTGAACATGCTTTTAGGTTTCCACGAATGCCATAGACGGACACCTTTTAAGGAAATAAATTTCCTCAAGAAATAAGTAATGGGGTGTTTAGCATAACATTTTTATAAAGTTATTATCTAACTATTGTTTTACTTTTCAATACACAAATAACAAGTTTCGAGTTTTTGGCTAAAGTGAAAATGATTTTTATAACATGATCAGGGGGCATTCCGGTTAAACTCCTTAAATAACAAGAATTTGTCAAACACTCAAACAGATTATCATTTGATCAATACAACTTCAAAGGAATAATCTGATTATGATTATTTCAAAGGTGATTGGATAAGTCAATTTCAAGCGCCTCTCAGCATTTAGTAATCAGCAGTTTGGTACAGCGAATAAGCACCTTTGATTGCATGGATGATCCAAAGTCCAAACAGCTTATGTGTATATCTTACGTGAGTTTCTTCTATTAATTTGTTTAGGAACAACTCATTTGCAATGGTGTACGCTAATTTACAACAATAGTTTATCAGCTTATTGAACACAACTAGGGATTTAGGGGTGGACCTACCCATGAACGCGAAATGATTGGCAAGCCTAAAGATATGCCTAAACTTGTATGTCAGTGTCCCCTATTGGTTGCAGTGCAGCTAAGAGATAAACTTAATTATTAGAAACCCATAAAACACTGACACACAAGTTTAGGCATAAAGCAACAATGGACTACTTGGGTATCTTTCCGGTTCAACTAAAAACCATGGTGGAAGGATACTATTAGCCCACTACAAAGGCCGCCTAAAGCCGAAAGCAGTGGACTACTCGGGCATGTGTCCAGGTTTCAACTAAAAACCATGGTGAGAGGATGCTTGTAAGCCACAGCAATAAGGGGCTTAAATGTCTTATCTTTTACCGATATGGGACGGGTTGTTACACAAAGAATCCCAACATACTAATCACTAATGCTTAAAAACAGCTCAAAGCAACACAAATGCATAACTCAAACCAAAACCAAACCCCATACCGAATCCGCGGAAATAACAAGCGAAGGAGGCACAAACAGCAACTTCTCACCCTTCCGAATATTATTATTCGCAACCAAACCTCTCTCACCAACTTCCACCTTTTTTATATCCATTTTCTGCTCTGGCAAACCACATTCCCTCAACCATTTCTCCAACGCAGCAGCATTCTCAACCGAATCAATCTCGCAACCCCACGGTATCCCTTGCGAGCCCACAGCAGCCTTGGAAGTTTCACCACTTGTGCTAGTGGATGAAATAGTGCACCTTATGATTGGTGGTGAAGTTCTACGTAAAGAGAGTGTTTGGAAAGATGGTTTATGGAAGGATGGTGTTTGGGAGAGTGATGGCATGAGTGTTGTTTGGAAGATTTTATATGATTCAGCCATTTTTGGTGAAGATGAACAAGAACCTTATCTATGTGAGTGAAGTGGATACGAATGTGTATTTGTGTTTTTGTTTGGTCGTTATTAATGTTTGGTTTGTAAGGTGGTAGTTGCAAGTTTTTGGAATTTGGCCACTAAAGTTTGGTCTATTTTTAACTAAACAAGTTACAAGTGATCAATCTAACCCATTAAAAGGACTTGACCCAATTAATTTGGATGGATAACAGAGTAATTCCTTTTCAAGCAAAAAAAAAATTGGAAGAAATTAAAAATAATAATAATAATAATAATAATAATAAAATTGGATTGTTTAAATGGTGCATTATGGTATTTCGATGAGTTGGTCGCTTCTATCACCCAAGTGGTGAACCTTTTTCTGGCCGGTAAGTGTCCGGGCGTTGGGTGAGTACATTCTAGTGCTCCTCTCACACCCTAGTCAAACCAGAGGGGTATCCACCTATTGTAGTTAGGGACGGTTTGAGGCGGTTAGTTTCCAAGGTTTGTGCATCCATGATTGGTCATTCTTCAGATGGTTATTTAGATGATTTACAATTTGGTGTGGGGGTATCGGGTGGAGGGGAGGCTATTCTTCACGCTGTGAATCGTTTGATTGAGGACCACGGGGGTGATGTTGGTCTTTCTATGTTGTTGGTGGACTTTAAAAACGCTTTCAACATGGTGGATCGGGCTATTATGTTGCGTGAGGTTCGGATTCATTTCCGCTATTTCACAGTGGGTGGAATTCATTACTCAAATCTGCCAGATTATATTATGGTGAGCATACTTTGTCTCATCAAGGTGTGCAACAAGGTGATCCGCTGGGCCTCTTCTCTTGCTTTAGTGTTACATCCTCCGCACGTAAGATTAGAGACTCTTTTGACCTTTCTTTTCAAGCATGGTATCTTGACGATTGCACTATTATTGGCGATACTTTGGTTGTGGGTAAGGTTTTGAGTTGATTATGATGGATGGACCTCGCTTGGCTTACACCTCAATGTTGATAAACCAAGTTTTTGGCCAAAGGAAGATCCCGAGCGGTATATGGTGTTTTTCCCCCCAATATTTCTCGTCCCTTACACAGTGTTAAATTATTGGGTGGGCCCGTTAGTGTTGATTTTGAGTTTGGTAGTAAGCTTGTTATGAAAAGGGTGGCTAAAACTATTGAACTTATGGATGCTGTTGCCAAACTTAATGACCCTCAATGCGAGTTACTGTTACTCCGTGCATGTGTTGGTATTTCCATGTTGTATTTTTCTATGCGCACATGTTCCCCCCCGGTCTTTGAGCGTGCTCAGGTTTCTTTTGATGCGGCTCTTCGTTCTTCCTTGGAGCGTATTGTCACTGCTTCTGGGCCTGATTTTGGCGATTGGCACTGGAGACTTGCCACCTTACCCTTTGCTTTTGGGGGGCTTGATGTATATTCTGCAGGTGATGTCTTGAACTATGCTTTCCTTGCTTCTAGACTTCAATATGCTAGCCTACAGACTAAGCTTCTCCATGGTTCGGGTATTGTTACTGCTGGCCCCTCTTTTTATGATGCTTTACGTACTTTTAATGTGAATATGGATATTGACCTTTTGAGTAACCCTGTCGAGGTCGCTGCCCCCAAACCTATGAAGAAGTTGGCAGATATATATTTCGATCGGGTTACCCAAACTGTTGAATCTACTTTCCATCTATCTCCTCGACAAATGGCGTTATGGAGCTCACTAAAGGAGGATCATACTGATCGCTTAGGGTGGCTCGATATTCGGATCGGGACAAACGATGAATGCCGGGACTTATCGTTGTGTGTTATGCTATCGGTTGGTGTTCCTCTTTTCACCGTTCACTCGTAAGGAGGTGGATATTGGGCTTTGTGGAGATAGTGACGATCCTTACGACCTACCGATATATTACTTTATTCTTGGGATGGTGGACGTGATGTATGTGTTGATCTTACGGATCGCCGCCTCGACGCAACTGGGATGATTGATTTTATGCCGTATGTGCGGTTATTGATGCCGCACAACGTAAACGCGCCAAGCACGATGCTAAATGTGTGGAACTCGGATAAGGGTTCCTCCCTCTCATTCTCTTCGTTTGCGAACTTGGAAGGATGCAGAACCCTACTAAAGCGTATTCGACGATTTTTATGACTCAAGACATCGGGGCACGTGCATGCATTCATATTTTTAATAGGATTAGTTTCTTTATAGCTAGAGGTGTGGGGTCCAGGTTGGTTTCTATCCCCACTAATTTCTGTAAATCCTATGAGTTTTAATAAAGTGATGATAATAATAATAATAAATAATAATAATAATAATAATAATAATAATAATAATAATAATAATAATAATAATAATAATAATAATAATAATAATTTCTTGGCTTCCCACTAATTTCTTGTAAATCCTTTTAAGTTTTTAATAAAGTGATGTTAAAAAATAATAATAAATAAAAAATAATAATAATAATAATAATAATTGTGTTCTCAAAAAAATTTAGTGAAAAAACAAAAACAAAAAACTCATAAAGGAAATTAGAGGATTTTCTACTCAAAAATCTTTCTTCTACTTTTAAGCTAATTAGAAATGAAGATGAACTCAAAAACACATTATAGATTCTTCCTTTTTATTTTCATACCCTCTCATTTCTTTTCTCCTCTATTCTATCTTTTCTCTTCTCTTCTCATAAAAAAATAACTCGAAAACACACCATTAGTTTTGGGTTGAAGTCAATTTAACGCGCCATTTGACTTGATTGTCTTAATTTTTAAAAGAGTTCAATCTATTAAGGCGGTGCGGGTTTGTTTATTTCTGATTTATTCCATAAGCATAATTTAATAGAAAAAGTATGGAGGGTGATGTTTTTTCGACAAGTGAGCCATATTTATATAATTATACTTTTCATACACTTATTCAGAATACAAAACAAACAACAGTTATTTATTTGCAAAAAAATTAAACAAAACTTAAGGCCAATGGCAATGGGTCCTTACACCCCAACCAACCGAGCACCCTCACTGCATTCCCCTCCCTAGCAGCGCGCACCCTCACTGTGTCCCACCGCAACAATTCCAATCTTTCGGTTGGCTACGCAACCGAACTTTCATTTTGGTTGTGTGTAGTTTTTTTTATTTGTTTTTGTTGTGATTACGGTTGCCTTACTCGTGCTCCCATCTCCTCATGCACCTTCCCTTTCCTCCAATCCCAAAACCCCATATTTCAACCCCTCAAAGTCCCATCATTTTTCACAAATTAAAAACACAAGATTGAAGTTCCCTCAAAAAGGTAAAAAGAATATGTTTTCAAATATGTAAAAGCTCATTGGGTACTGACAAGTCAAAAAAAAAATGTGACTTGGAAGAACAAGAGGATAAAATGAAAAGTGAAAATGGTGGTGGTGGTTGTGGTGGTGGTGGTGGTGGTAGGGTGATGTCGTTTTTGATATTGGTGTCGTGGTGTTGTGGGGTGGAATCATCATGATTGTACTATTAATGTTTAGCTAAAAGGAAGAGGTTATTATGTGTTCATGTCCCAAAAAACTATGCTCTATGATGAAAAGATGGTAATTGGCGATGGACTACAGACGTTCTTTCTTTGCGGTTATTGAGGATGATAGTATTGTGTCGGCTAGCTAGTCGAGCTAGAAAGGTATGACATGTTGGCGATATCACTTGATATGTCAGTCATAATTACTACTAGTATAAATAATGGATATGAGTGACAGGTCGAGTGGTTTAACCAACGTCTCATACTTGTCTAGTTTGACCACCTTTCTTATGTTACTATTAATTAAAAATTTATTTGTAATGTATTTATATGTAAAGTATTCGAGTGGCAGCCCTTTTTTTTATTCTTTGTGGATCTTTCGACACGTTCTTTCTTTAAATATCGTTAAAAGCACATAATTTCGTCTATCGTTAAATTAGATTCTTTCTAGACCTTTTCATCATTAATCGTTAGATTTTAATTCTTTTTAAGGCGGTGTTTCTTTGAATAATAGTAAAATCACATAATTTCACCTATAGTAAAAAAAAATAAAATAAAAAAAAAAAATAATAATAATAAAATGACAAAGATGTAAATTTTGAAACTAAAAATGACAAAAAGTAAATTTCAAAAATGAGAATCCACAAACTAAAAACTACCGTCAAGTTGCCGGCAATGAGGTGGACCATTTACAAAGCAATGTCACCAACCTCAAAAACAACTCTTAACTAACGTTCCTTCCAACAAATAACAACACCCCAGTTGTATAATGTTCACTCACACCTCCACTACACCTATCTCATCCTGCACCTTCCCTTCATTATTAAACCTTAAACAACCCAAAACCCCATATTTTAACCCCTCAAAGTCCCATCACTTTTCACAAACTAAAAACACAAGATTGAAGTTCCCTCAAAAGGGTAAAAGAATATGTTTTCAAATTTGTAAAAGCTCATTGGATACTGACAAGTCAATAAAAGGTGACTTGGAAAAACAAGAGGATAAGATGAAAAATGAAAATGGTGGTGGTGGTGGTGGCACGACGTCGTTTTTGATATTCGTGTTGTGGGGTGGACTTATGTATTATGTTTTTAATCTTGCTCCTAATCAAACTCCGGTAATAATATGTTTTTTTTACAGTAGTAATTTTGTTACATTTTTTAGGGGGTGTTTGTGTTTGCCACAGCGGACTTATGAGTTTATGTAAACATGATAAAGTTCCAACTTTATACCTCGCCCTGGCGAAATTGGGTACTGTTGTTGTTGTTGATATTATATAGTTCCCACTTTATAAGCTTATCAAGTTGAGCTTATGGCCTTAAATATGGGCTTGTGGGCTATTCCAAATTTATATAAGCTATGTTTGCCAAAGAACTGATTGGTATGCTTAAATGGTATGCCTAAATGTATGGCTAATTCTATGTGTCAACATTTTGTTGGTGACAGTAGGAAGCAAGCACTAGCTATTTATTAGGCACAAGTTTAGTCATAATTTAACCATCTCAATCATTTTCCTACTGGCGATAGGAAGTAGCAGCAAGCACTAGCTATTTATTTTATGAAAGCCTTTGGTAAGATGTGTATACTAGCTGTATTTATAAAGTGTAAAAGGAGATTTATACAAAAGAAACAAGTTTTTTTTTTTTTTTTTTTGGCAAAAATGCAAACACTAGTTGCTGCAAACAAAACAATACAACAAGCTTTTTTACATAATGTTAAAAGCTCCTAAACGCTCCTCGCCGAACATACCCATAATCTCATAAACTTGCTATATAAGTTAACACAAACTCCCTAAGCTTACTCGTTGTAATATGCAAATGTCATGCCAACTAAAAAAAGGTTTAGTTTGATAATGTCACTTTTTTAATTCCTAGATTGGTAAATAAGGTTATGACAATTGACTAACTGGTTATTACTGTTCACTTTTTATTGCAAACTAGCCTCAAACCTTTAGTTACTGGACATAAAAAGTAATATCACCAAAACCCTTTAAAAAATGTCGTAGTTTGTGGAATTTGCGGTTATGGTCACAATTTTGGATCGGATAGTTTGAAATTTATATAGATTATAGATGTAGAGTTACATGTTACGTAAGGGTCTTAAACAGCTTGATACAATCTGTAGCCGAACTTCAGTAAGCTCGCTTCGAATAACTATGTAAAACTTGACTTTGTTTTGCAAACTTACATAAGACTCTGCTAGTTGAAACTCTTGATAAACCTTTATTTTTATTTGCAGTCAACAGATATGTATTTGGTGAAAAAGCTTTGTTTTTTGATTGGTGATGATGGATTCCAACTAAATCGAGTGATCGTGTCTCTTTGGAACATTATGGGATTATGGCCTTTAGTGTACTGTATGCTGCTGATTCCATCAGGCAGAAGGTAAGCCATTTTAACCTTGTTGGTCATATTTATGGGGTTTGGTCTAAACAGTTAAGCGGGTGTTGGCATTGCGTTTGAGGATACACATGTAGAATGACCCCTTAATGAAAATAAGTAAATAACTATCAGAATCAGGCCACTAGTTTGACCGGTGAATAATCATAATCAGTTTGACTGTACCCAAATACTGGAAGCTGATTATATATGACTTCAAAACACAATAACCATATAATGACTTTCAAAAGGTAATACCAAAGACCTCCTAAAAGTTGGTTTGTTGTTTATTTATAGGTTCTTACATTTCTTGTTTATAAATAACTTACAATTCAGATGATTTTGCAGCTCAAAAGGGAATGTACCTGCCTTCCCGTTCCTGATACTTTCATTCTTCTTGGGTGCATACGCTCTTATACCTTATTTTGTTCTTTGGAGACCACCACCACCAGCTATTGAAGAACCGGAGCTGAAAAGATGGCCTATTAACTTTTTGGACTCAAAATTGACAGCAGGGGTAAGGATTTAAATGCAAAACTTTAAATTTCTCCAAACTGTGGATGTCCGCTTATACATTGGGCATTGCATTGCGAATTTTGATACCGGATAATTTTGTTTCCGGACCAGAAGATAATCAAGTTCTATCGCTTGGGTATAGTGGGGCTGATAATTGATATTCTGGATAATATTTTTTTATATATTCGTGCTGTGGTGTAATGTTATGCTTTTTTTTTTTTTAATTGCTTCCTAAATCCAGCTCAATAACTATGGACCAGGTAATATTTGCTGTAGGATTAGGTCTTATCGTGAACGCTGGCTTAGCCACTGGGGACAACTGGAGGGAGTATCTCCAGTACTTTGGAGGGAGTAGACTCGTGAGTCTCCTATTCATGGTTAAATCCAGTCATTAATTAAGCTAAAAATGGGAAGCCACTAAAACATTCTTTGTTTTTTGTAGATACACGCAACTAGCCTCGACTTTGCGCTGCTATCTACCTTTGCTCCTTTTTGGGTGTACAACGACATGAGTGTTCGAAAATGGTGAGACACTATAACCCTATTGAATTCATCGTGTCAGTAATTAGGAAAAGAGCTTGAATCCATTATACATATACTATGCCTTTGCAGGACTGACAAAGGATTTTGGCTTGTTCCCTTGTCGGTGGTTCCATTTCTCGGTCCTGCTTTATACCTTCTTTTAAGGCCATCTTTATCATCAGTCGCTGTTGCAAGCTTGCCTGCATCAAAAGAGGAGTGATGTGTTTCTTTTCTGATCGAAGGAGCTATTTGATTGTTTGCACTTGGAATAGAAAGGAAATGGTCCAATGCACTTGGAATGTAGATTTTATTTATTTTTCAAAGGCCTTGAAAATGTAGATAATAATTGCAACTTCTCTGTGCATCTTTTTGAAGGAATGTAAGATGTATTTGTAACATAGGCAACAAATGTGCATTCTGGATTGGCTTCTTGAAAGTTTCTAAGGTTGGTTGTTATTTATTATGATCACTCATTTTCAATCTGCAAATTCATGAAGACTAATGAAAAATCATTTTCTAACCCATCTGATGCGGTATTGGGGTGGTTGTAGTTGAACTAGTGTCAATGTTTAGCATCACTCAGGGAAATAACCTGACTATCATGATCTCAGGAGTAAACTATATTTTCAGTACCAGCCCCAATTTTATACAACTCACAATCTGTGATACAGACTATTTCATATATCAACGGTGACTATATTTATATGACTAAGTTTACCTACACACGAGTAGTTCTGGCACTCTTAGATATGAGCAACTTTTGTACAACCGAAGTCTTCAAACTTCAAAAATATGAATCTTGGGAATTTGTTTCCTTTTAAGCGTGTTACCACATCCTGACTCAAAACATATACTGTAGCTAGAAAGAACCACGGTATGTATCTTATCAGCTTAACTATGGATTGAATCATGATTCACCTAGTTGAAATGAGATATCAACCCAACTCAGACTGATGCACAAGCTGAACAATCACTCTATTAGGATAGTTTATAGCTTATAAGTAAAAACTATTAAGCAAACAAGTGAATCTTGTACATGATCATCGTGTTACCATATATGGAATAACAAGAAATGAGATATATCAAAGCGATGACAGAGCTTTCTCCTAACTAGACAAGAAAGAAAAGACAAAAGGTGCAGCTCCATCACGCGTATAGTTGTAGCAGATCATCCTTAAATTTGGCTTTCAATTGTTCCCTTTTCAACTTAAGAGCAGCTGTTACTAATCCTGATTCAGGGGTCCAAGGATCTGGCATCAGCTTAATTTTTGCAGGTGTTTCAAACTTGTCTAACTTTGCGTCTTTTGCTGCCTGCACAAGATTCGATAAATTTTCGTTAACCCTTGATCCAATGCTTAATTAATACTGTAATCCAAAAAGAAATCTGAATAATTATGTTACAAGATCATTGTTATCCCTCAATTTTATAAACAATTTAAACGGGTTGGGGAACAAATTGACATGGGTTCAAAACTATATATTTTAGTGAAAATCTATACGGGTTGGTCAGCCCTGCGAACACTTTTATGTCCATCTCTTTGTAAAGAATTAATGAGCTATATATGATATAAAACTATAATATCACTTTGTAATTTTTGCCCTCTACACAGATTCAAGATATTCATAGTTAACCCTCAATCCAGTACTAAACTTAATACTTCAGAAAGAATGATATAACTACTTTACACGATCATCCCTTTTCCTCATTTTCATTAACAATTATAGATCCTGCCTTTTATATATAAAAGCCAAGTCCGTTTGTCAACTTTATAAATAGCTAATGTGCTAAACATGATTAATATACTACGTTAGTATGATAATTATTCAGTTTTTTTATTAAATGATATAGAAGGTCTTGTCCACATACGAAATGGTATAACAATTTATTTATTAAACCAACGCAAAACTTAGATGAAACAAGACTTTTATCATAAATATAACATAGCAAGGGATTGCTGAACCTCTTATTGAGTAAGAGACAGTCTTACTCAAAAGAAAAAACAAACAACACTAATGTTTTACTCTAACTCACAAATCAGCAAAATCATTGAAACTAATTCCTGCACTTTGAGCCCACTGCTCCAGAACCTGACGGGCAGGGACAACCAAGGCGACACAATATGTGTGGAAAGGATCGGCGTGTAACATTACATTTTCTACGTATTTGCTTGATGCAAGCGCTGCCTCAACCTAAAATCAAAACACCATGATAATAAAAAATGTATCCGCAGTCATATAAAAGAGATGTAAGTACATAAAAACACAAAAAGATGCAACTTTGAAGATAATTACAATCTCGTCCGATCTTTTGGCACTTTGTATTATCAGTAATTCAGAATCATTAGAAACGTGGTCTGTTGATAGTGTATGTATGTGTGTTTGAAAGGGATAATGTGATTTTGAACAAACAGATTCAGATAATCAGCTATAATAAAAATGGATTCTAGGAGATAATGTCTGCGTGTGATTTTAATGCTTTAAGTTGTAATAATCCAGTAATCATTGTTTTTTACGTTTAACAAATTCAAATCATTTAAAATACTATTACATAATGACATAATAAAACACATACTCTGATAATGTAAGGGATTGAAAACTTATTGTTGGAACTAAAATATGCAATAACAGATGATCAACCTCAAAATGCAAACCCAAACCCCCCTATAGTTTGAACACGCACCTTCCCCAAGGAGATGTACTCTCCATGTTGTAGTTTTACAATATCCTTCTTTCTGTCAATGATTTCAAGGCATCCATCAGGGTGGAACCTCCCAATATCCCCAGTGTAGAACCAGCGCATCCCACTTTCATCAACCTACACCAACAAGTCAGAGATCAAGAGAAAAAAACCTATAACTGAGTCGATATGAGCAATGCGATGAATACAGACCTTGTAAGCTTCATTAGTTTTTTCCTCATTATTGAAGTAACCAGCAGTTACACTATACCCACCAACTACAACTTCACCTCGGGGCATTGGTTTGTCCGATGTTAGATACCCACCTTCATCCCATGAAACAAGCTGCAATACGAGTAAAAAAATATACATATAAACAAAATCTAAAATTAGATTTAAAGAAAACTGCTTTTTTTTCTGGTCGTAAGTTTTTGTACCTTAATATACGCACAAGGAAGTGGTGGGCCAACACGCCCAACGGAATTATCATCCGCCTCAGAGAAAGCAGCTCCAGCACATGTTTCGGTTAGTCCATATCCTTGACCAATTGGAGCCCTGAGAAGTGTAAAAAAGATGTATACAATTACCACACATTTAAAATGACAAATTTTAAATAACCACTGCATATAAAATAGTAAGTTAACATTCTATCTCATTCAATTCCTACAGGCCAACAAAACATGATAACAGAATGTAATGATCCATTGCTGTACCATGTCCATTTCATTCCAGCCAACAAAACAGATGCTAAGGCTTTTAATACATATCACCCAGAAACTCTATAAAATTGTGTTTTGATTCATAAAAGGCAATGTTATACTTACCCGACGCAGACATTAATAAATTTCTGGGTATCTGGAGCCAAAGGAGCACCACCACAGAGCATGAAACGGATGTCTCCACCAAGTACAGACCGAATCTTCTTGAAAACAATGGCATCCCACATAAGCTTCTCTACCCCCCATGCGCCTAACCAACTTCCATCTACTGCTAGCAAACGTCTTTGGAAAGCAATGTTGAAAAGTTTTTTGGCCAAACCTCCCTTTTCTTCAACCTACAATATTTCAATAATATTAAGAAGCAATAAGATAAAGTTAGATGTAACTTCTTTAGTTGAAAGTCTAATACAGACCTTCTTTACTACTCCATCTCGTACACGATCCAAAATAGCTGGAACAGATGCCATTAAAGTTGGTTTCAACATAGAAGCATCTCCCATGGTT
>CM040243.1:242192994-242230349 GCA_022545495.1 Chrysanthemum lavandulifolium | reverse complement strand
TCCAAGGGCATGGTATGATGTGCTATCAAAGTTTCTTCTATCTCTTGGATTGACAGAAAGGAGCAGATTGATCCGACATTGTTCACCGTAAAGTCGAAAACATTTAATTCACGTTCAAATATATGTTGATGATATTATTTTTGCCCGATCGTGACCCCAATGAATGTGATCGTTTTCAAATAAAATGGGTTCCAAATTTCAAATGTCAATGATGGGACAAATGTCATTTTCTTGGGATTACAAATTTCACAAAGTCCGGAGGCATTTTTATAAATCAATCTAAATATGCAAATGAGATTTTAAAGAAATTTGGATTTGATTCTTGTGACCACTGACACTCCGTGATAGGCGTACTAAACTGGATGAGGACCACTGGGGATCATGGTAGACCAAGCGAAATATCGTAGTATGATTGGATCCCGATGTACCTCAAAGCCGATAGACCAGACATTTTGTTCATTGTTTGCATGTGTGCTAGATATCGAGCTAAGCCTACCAAAAAGCACCTTAAGCGGTTAAGCGGGTCTTCGGTATCTCAAGGAACCATCAATATGGGACTTTGGTACCAAGGACACCGATATGTCACTAACGACCTATCGGATCTTGATCATGCGAGAATGTCAAGATACACGCGTCGAAGCACGTGCTGAGGTGCTCGGTTTTGGGTGACAAGCTTGTGAGCTGGTCTTCAAAGAAACAAATAAGTACTTCTATTTCCTCTACAGAGGCGAATACATAGCCATGTCATCTTGTCGTGCTCAAATCCTATGGATGAGATCCCATTATCGACTATGGCTTTGAATTCAACAAAATTCCTCTGTCTTTGTGATAATAAAGTGCTATTGCTCTCTCATGCAACAACGTTCAACACTCAAGAGCAAAGCACATCGACATTCGACATCATTTCATCGAGGAGCAAGTAGAAAACGGTGTGGTGGAACTCTATTTTGTGAGGATGAATACCAATTAGCGAACATCTTCACCAGCTCTTCCTAGAGAACGTTTTGAGTTTATCCTCCGACGACTTGGTCTAAAGAGTCTTCAACGGAAACACTCAAACGTCTTCAAGAGGAAGACGAGGAGTAAAGGTCTTTCTTCATCCATCTCTTGTAAATATTTATTCGAAAAGCAAAATACAAAATTTCAAAATCTACAAAAAGCAAATAGAAAAATATAAAACTTTCAAAAATCCATAAAAATTAGAAAATTTTAAAAAATTCCAAAAAATATTGTTAGTTTGTCTTGTTTTTTTTTTCTTTTTTCCTTGTTCGATATAATCTACGGATTTGTGTTGTCATTCAAAGAATGACACGGGTCTTTAGATGTTGTTCGAATGTTTTTTTTTTAAAAAAAAAATTGAGAGAAAATGAAACAAAGGTTTATAGTCATTTCAGTCTATAACCCGTTTTTAATGAAAGAACAGAGTCACGCTTTAACGTATGTTTCAAATCTCATGCTCTGATTCTAAAACAAATGTTTGTCACCTAAAGGACAAATGTTTCTTTCACAAATATTTTCCTTCTATAAATTCTTGAAAATATTTGCTATCTAATGAAAACAATGTTTAACAAAATAACTTCGGACTAAAATTTTGAAATTCACTTGGACTTGACATCGGTCAAAATCTCGATCTCTCAATCAACAACTTATGTCATTGATTGAGGGGAGAATAATTTCAATTAAATCAAAAGGTTATTTGTCATGTTTTCAAAAGATATTCATGCATGTTATTGGAGTTTAAAGTCTCATAAGTGATCCTTATCGGTTAAATGTTTTCATAAACAAGTCATAATTCTCCTTAAAAGCTTTCAAAAACAATTTAAATCTATAGAGATCACAAATCTCAAATGATTTAAAAATTGTGATCGGGGGAGAATTTGTGATTTAAATTGGATTTAAACTGATGATTCGATAAATGGTTTCACAAGTGTTTAGCAAGCTTTCCTCCCCACATGTACCAAACGATTTCAAATTTTCCATGCACATGTTGAGGGGGAGCATCCTTTTAAAACCACAAAGAATTGAAACGTGATTGATTTGACTTAAGTGCAGGTTCCTTCTAATATGTGCAAAACTCTTTCAAACCACGAGGCACATATTAAGGGGGAGCATCTTTTGAAAACCTCATCCTTCCCCAATATGCTTCATCTACTTGATTTGATTTGTTGAGGGGGGGCTCTTTTTCTAATAACAAAAACAATTCAGGTACAAAATGCTTTGATAATATATCACAAGTATCTGGATTGATTTTCAAATGGTTTTCAATTGGTTCCTATGGCAGATGAACTATACCAAGTAGACCGACCAAATTTACTTTATGTATGGTGATATAAGGTTGATAAGGTTAGTTATTAGTTCTCACGATCCAGCCAGAACCGGAGGGATCTACCCAGGGACAATCCACTAGATAGTGTAGAAGTCCTTAGGTATGATGAAAAAAGGAGAAAAATGAGAATATGGGAAGAGTGATCGAGGCAGAGCTAGTAATGGAATAAACCCAACAAGGTTCTAGTTTCAAGTCTCGGTAAGCACCAAGGGTTGAAGAATGAAAAGAATTGAATGTGAAAAAGGGTGAAAAGAAATAGCCCCGCAATAATTCAACCTTAGGGCGATGTAACCGGGTTCAATACATATGCTACGGTGGTTACTAAGGTAACATCGTATTGAAGACAAACGTCATGACCGATGACGACCGCACTAAACTTCCCAAGCTACTCAGTTCCTCTTAAAAGGCTTGTTTCATTCTCACGGGAACCTACATAATCTATCGACTTTCTCTTAGAGAATGTTGATATTGAAGAAGGAGACCCTCTCCTAGTCTCGGCGTAGGAACCAAATGTGCACTATTGAGTCTAGAGCCAAGAGATCATCAAATAATCTCATTAGGACACCATCAATGAAGACTCTTTGTTTCACACAATGTGGAAAGAGAGATTATATCTTATGAGTCCTCGCATTATCATTGTGGTATTGCGGAACATCCGAGTGATATTCAAACATATTCACAATGAAGATGGAAAGCCTTCTGGAGCCAACATCAAATAAGCTCCTGGTGGGTGGCATGTGAGATCTATCTAATAGATCAACCATGTGACAACTGAACATAAACAATGGGGCGGTTTAATCTTTTGAATCAATCCTGGTTCAGGTTATGGATTGACGGATACCTTTGAAAAACCAATCGTTGTGCTTCAAAATTCTTTTCTTCAGCACATCGACTGTGTACTAATATTTCAAAATAAAAGGTGTTTATGATTGATAATTGATTTTCATTAAAACCTTCGTTGTATTGCAAAAACAATTTATATTGAGTAGTACACGATTGTTTTTCAAATCATTTTCATCAATCGAATCTCGATTATTTGGTTCACTTACTCCGTGTTGTCTTCTTTGAGACGTTCCGGTTTGAGAACGGCTAGAGCGGTGCGAAACCACATCAAGAAATTCTTGAATTATACACGATCACAGCAAGACTTGTCTCGATCAACGGGGAACCATGGACCATGTACCTCAATTCAACGAGTGATCAAAGAAACTTTCGTGCAATTTATTGCTAACTGCATGTATGCGTAGTGCATCCGACGTTTGCGGTGATCGAATGATGCGGTTAATCCATAGCCGCATGCTCACACAACACATTCATTTCTAAAGAAATCATGATAAAGTGCATCAACGACTTTGATATTTTCACTCCATGCTTCTTCTTCTTTGCCAATCTCATGAATCAACAAAAGCTTCGCTACTACGATGAGAATATATCATGATCCGAATGTGAGCATGTCGGTCCATAAGTCACAACATCACACAATACCAACATCACAATGGATGAGTCGATTTATGTTATCGATGATCTCAAAGGCGGCTCAAAACTCATTATCACGTGGATCGCTTAAAGACCTCCACTTGGACTTTCCAAACATGCAAAATGAAGAATCAAAGACTACGAGCTACTGAGCAAAGAACTTTAACAAGAATCCAAGAACAATCTTAATGTAATATTTGTTTGTATTCAATGTATTTTTAAGGTGACTTCCCTTAGGGGGAGATTGTTAGGATTTAGTAAATCCAGTTATTAAAGAGTCGGTCACCTCAAGTATGTGTAATCGTTAAAGCTCGTAGTCGTAGTTATTATAAGTTAAGTAGTATTTAGTTAAGTAACACCGTGGAGGACAGACGGGTCTTTACCAGCTGTATGTCGATCCATGCCCGTAGGTGGCGATTGTGTAAGACTATAAATACTCTCACCTCCCAAGGTAGAGAGTTGGAGCTCACAATAATACTTTCATTTTCTCTCACTAAGTTCCCAAACCTCTAACTCTTTCTCTCTAAAACCTTGAATTATACGCCCACTTGATCATGTTATGATGTGTTTGTGAAATCCAATATGTTACACTATCAAGCGGCTTCTCTATCTTATCATCTTCAACAATCTCACGGAGACATTCTAGACTATCCTTAAGGTACAAAAAATATGTTTGACATGCAAGTTCATTGTTTCTAAGATGAGGGGGAATATACTTCACAGTCATAGCATATTTAGCACAACCAGGCACCTTTGGTGCAGTATTATCACAACTGGAGATTGGCATTTTCCTTTTTACCTGACTCTTTAGATTCACAATTTCCTTTTGCAAATAAGTTATCTTTTCGTTGTTCTTGTCACGGGTGACTTTAATTGATTCATATAACTCTTTGAAATGCAGTTTAACCTTTTCATTTTCTGCTAGAAAGCACTCATTTTCATGTTGTAAAATATTAATGATGTTTTGAAGATGAAAGTTTTGAGACAAATCGCATAAGTGTCAAAACGCTTAAGTGTCAAATCGCTTGATTAACAAATCGTTTAAGAGACAAATCGCTTAAGTTGACAAAACGCTTAGCAGACAAATCGCATAACACTCAAACCGCATAAACTGACAAATCGCATAAGCCACAAGTACACCCACTACTTTGTCCTTTCTTGTCATTTTGTATCAATAGACAAACCGCATACTAGTCAAATCGCTTCACAGAATATGACAAATCGCATACAAAATATGACAAATCGCTTCAACAAGCGTTCATTAAAGAGACAAATCGCATAGTTTTCATGACAAATCGCATAGAAGAAATCCTATTCGAGACTCAAATCGCATACATGAAACTTTCAAAAACACTACTTTTTAATCCAAAAACAATCCAACCACGATGATTCAAGCCTTCCAAACTAAAACCTAAACACTTATAATGATTCTAAACACAAAAGTACTATCAAAATTCAAGCTTTAACACAAGAAATGATCTAAATGATGAAAACTACTCTAAACTCATTCAAACCCAAAAACCTTATGAAAACCACTAGAAATCCAAGAACATGAAAGATGAGTGATCAAACCATGGCTCTTGATACCAATTGTAACAAATTGGTTGTCATAAACACACAAATCAATGGGGCTTATAAGATGAGTTTTAGAGAGAGAAAGTGGAAGAGAGTTGGGAACTTAGTGAGACAAAGAAAAAGGATATTATCAAAAGCTCCAACCCTTTGCCTTGCTAGGCAAAGGGTATTTATAGGTTCTTACAAGACACGCCTCCTACAGGCTGTGGATCAGGCATACAGTGGGTAAAGACCCATCCGTCCTCCACGGTGTTACTTAATAAACTACTTTCTAACACTAATAGACTACGCCTACCAGCTTTCTAACGAATACATTTACTTGAGGTGACCGACTCTTTAACTACATGATTTTATAAATCCTAACAACCTTAGGTGTATCTACATCCCGATCCTCATCATCAAACACCCAATCTTCAATACTTGGGGCATCATATTGCTTTCATCTACCTCACTACTAGGCTTAGCTTCATACTTTGTAACTACAGTTTATGAGCAAACTCATCTAATCCGAAGAAGGACAAATCAAGTGTAGGAGACACAAACTTTCCGTAATAGGAGGAACTGTATTATAACCTAGGGCTTTTTACATTTGTTAACAATTTGACACTCTATTATCTTCTTAACACTCTAAGATGCATGCTCAAACCTTTCTACAACTATTTGAATATTGTCTTTTCGTTTTGAACCTTTTCAATCCTCCTCCTAAGCTCTTTAATAGGTTCATATTTTACATAAAGTTTACTCTTTAAAACATTAATATTTTCAACATACTCAAACTCATTTGTTTTGAAGAATTCAATTCTTTCCTCTACTGACTCTAATCCTAGTTTATAACCTACACATAAACTCAGACTTCCTTAAGTCTTCTATAAGTTTATTGTTTTAAGATTTAACAGACACAAAATTTTCTGAACAAGATTTATAAGTACAACCAGAATCATTAGATACCTCAGAGTCAGAACCTTTGCCTGAAGATGAAAAAGCCATCAATGCATAGTTGGTTGGACCTTCTTCAGCCTGGTAACTCTAATCGTAGCCACCCAGACCATTACATGACACCAATGCTGTTGAAGCAGGTGTCTCAACTGGTATACTCCTTCTTGAGCTTTCCATTTTCTTATAGTCATGGCTTTTTGGAGCTCTGCATTCTATAGCAAAGTGTACCTTACTGTGACAGTTATAGCATTCCATTTGGACTTGTCAAAGCCCATGTTATCATTCCCATTGATTGTCGACTTCCTTCCGTTTTCTTCAGAATCTCCTAGCTCTCATTGTCAACATATCCATCGCCATCTTAAATCCATCTCTTCCACATCATCGATGAATTTGTTCTAGATCCTCATTTTTAGTTAAGGACTCTTTGGGTTGACTAGCCAAGAAAGCATAAATCACAAAGATCACTCAAGTTGTCAACATTTGTTGAGTTAGCAACAATAACTTAAGGGCTAGCGATAGTAACTCCATGAGCGATAGTAATTGCTTCATTAGTAATGTTAGGGTTGTTAGAGGACATAAAGGCCATATTCTACGTGAGTTTGTCTTGGATCTAGATGATCCTTTGATCTCTAGTTCATACACCTTCAAATTTTGTAAAGATCATCTATGCTCATTGTGTCAAGATCGGCCTTGTTTCTCCACAAAACAACATGTGCTCTCCATTCGGAGGATAAGCTTCTTAAAAACTTTTGATTCACATCTTCTCGAGAGATCTGCTCACCAAAGATCTCTAGTTGACTTACAAGCTTTTAAAGTCAATCAAAGGTTTAATCCAGCATCTCAGAACCTTGAGCAGAGAAGTTTTCATATTGCTGTTTCAAGAGATTCTTCCTTGTAGCAAGATTACCTCAAACCTCTTTTCAATAGCTTCCATGAGAAAATTGGAATCTTTAAAGGAGTTGAACTTCAACTGATGTTCATTAGGAATGGACATCATCAAAGTACTTCTTGCTTTAACTTACAATCTTCTTTGAGCTTTTTTTCAGCAGTAGTAAGAGGCAAGATAGTCACAACACCTTCTTAAGCTGTTGTTGTTTTTGGTGGAGCGTTTCCATTCTCAATGACTTCCAAGAGTTAGAAGTCAAGCATCTGGATATACTGTTCAATTCGCATTCACCAGATCTCTGATGCATGGGTTCGGGGGGAAAGACTTCCTTTTCTACGAGCAAGCTTTACAACCCTCTAGGCAGTGTACCTAATCGTTGTAGTGTAGTATGGGGTAAGCCTAGGGGGTTGATCGTTCTCTAGGGGAATAGAGATGCTAGGAAGAGATGTATGACGATAAGGTAAGGTTGAGGGAGATTCTTTTTAGTCTTTTATGTTTTCTAGAAAGCAAATAAATATCTCGGGGTATAGGAGTGGGGGGTGGTACTTCTACCGATTTTAACTACTTTTAAATAAAACTACTTAACTAATTAAACTAAGGATAGGCTATTTTAATGTAGGTGTGCTCTTATGATGATTAAAATATGTATACTTAGATGTTCTTACTCCTAGTTATCTCTTATTGGTGGTTGAATTGTCATATCCTCATCTTAATTGGTGCGTTGTATTCCATTTGGTCATAGGGTGGTGCTAAATTCCCCAATTCTATGAATCGTAACTCTCCTCTAGACTATCCGGGATCGCCAAGTACCTAAGTATCTCCCAGTACTCTATTATCAACAAGCTACAACTCACGCAATAAACACAACGTTGGCCTAGGTGCACTCCTAAGATTTTTGCTATTTAGGGCGTTCTAGCTCGCAACAATTAAAGAAGAAGCTAGTTTTCCTTACTCTAGCGTCTACCAATTAAGACAAAGACAATCTAACAATAATTAACGACTAGGTTTCATAGATCTAAGCAAACACAATGATAATTTAGCTCTCGATGCGAGTTTCGACTATGATTTAATATTTATATTTCTCGTCTACTAATGTGCTAACCGTGTGCAAGTTTTAAAAATTTATAAACACGATTTTACCGGACAATTACATTAACACATACGAGCAAGTATACTCGTTCGTGATAGCAAAGGTGGGTAAGTCGAGATCGTCCCAAGGGATTTGTGGTAATTTGTTAAATTGTTTGAGACAACAAAGCTTGTCAAGCCTTCCACGAAATTGATGTTTTTCTAAAAACCAAATTAAAGAAACATATACTTGTGTGTAGGTCATAGTCAATTATCTAGAGTGTTCATGAAAGCTTGGTGTAAACTTGATGCAATGCACAAATCATAGGCAAATGATTCACAATCCATGATTTATGTTTTGTAAAAATCATTTTAAGAATACAATCACATAGGTAATCCTTTGGTCCTTAACCAATTGATTATTCTTTAGAAAATCCATTGGTTTGTAAATGATTATTATTTAACTTGTTCTTACTAACACTTTCGGCCTTTACGTGATGAAATCGTTTCTAGTCTCATTTAACAAGGAAATATGATGAGTGTCAATCATCATATCCCGTACTAGTTTGTCACTAACGTTTTGGAATAAAATATAAAGAGAAATCCTTTCGCCATTTCTCTTACAAATGTTATACCATCAAATTAAACAAGACTAGTCATTATTCCAACAAACTCATTAAACAAGAACACTTTACATGCATCACATATATAAGAACACTCCCAAAAATTGCCTACATCCTTACACACAATTATATTCAAGAATTACTCCATTGAAACCATAACAAAACACAAGTAGTAACCATGTAATTCATATAACTCATAAGAATAGAAATTCATGACAAAGTTCATAAGAATACCTATCTTCGGATTACAAGAATTAGAATATGTGGAACTATGGAAACCACGCGCCTCCAATCGCCTTATACTACCCGTACAACTCCAAATGACTACCAACTGGCTGAGAATTGTGCTCAACAAGTTCCTGGACGTTTTACAAACTTAATAAGACTTTTGGGGTGAATAAAAGTGTTTGGTAATACTCTTGATGTAAGCCTATTACTCCTTGGGGTGTGTCACTAAAAAAATAAGTCTAGGTGCATTATATAGCTAAGAACTCTTCACCAACAAGCCAAAACGTTCTCCGTGAGTTATTAACAAGAAATGATCGGACTCAATGATTAATGGAAGTAATGGCATCAATAAATGAGAATTTTGTAATCGCAGACTTCCCAACGAATCGGTTGCGACGCGCACCGATCGGTTCCTCCTTTGACAACATCGGCCCGAATCGGTTGCGGGCTCCAACCGATCGGTGGATGCTTCCGTCTGATAAAGTTGACTTTCATTGACTTTTCTTGACGCATGCCTTTTCCTTGCTTCGATCTCGATTTCCAAGATAGAACTTGATAATTATTTGATGTGGATACTTAGAAATCATTGTGCTTCCAATCATCGAGTCATTGAGCCTTTTCTTCTTTATTTTCTTTCTTGAGAATTGTCCAAATGTGCATGAATTCATCATTTCTTTGACTTTACGATACGGCTATGAACCAAATTGCTCTTGATAACATAACTAAACACTTCATGAATGATTTTAGGAATTCACTCAAACTAATAGACATTGACATGGGTTGGCTAAGGTTTAAGGTGTAAAATATTTTTTCTTCTTTAGTGGATGTAACAAAATGAAAAGATTGGCTCGGAGGGTGTAACTAAGGGTATCTAGCGCTAAAAATGAGCGCTACAAATGGGTCCATATTGGTAGCAAAAACATTAGATGTAAAATGGAAGGCCATTTGGGTTAAATCCTACGATTGCCTCTTATCATTTGAATATATTTTATCACTTGAAAGTGATTTTAACCGTAATGCATAACAAGTAGAAGTTCTAGAATCGACATAATCACCCAGACACTCATTGCAAAATATAAAACATAAAGATATGATTCATACAAAAGAATCCTCACAATTTAGTGGAAAAAGGCTATAATGTGTACTAGTAGATGTTATCGAATCCAAAATGAATTACTTCATAATTTGGTTAAATTCCAAAATTTTCAAAACCTCTTTTACCATTAAAATAACCAAGTTGTTTTAAATATATATATATATATATATATATATATATATATATATATATATATATATATATATATATAACGTGTGAAAACAACTAGATAATCAAGGCTTAACTTCTACTAGCTACAGAATCCGAAAATTTTACCTAAAAATAAAAATGATAAATATTTTAAAATCGTATCATTTTCCTATTTTCTTCCTCCCCATACTTAAGTTTTGCATTGTCCTCAATGTAATAAAATGAACTTCAAAGTAATGTCACAATTCTCTACCATTTACCTTTAATTATACATATTTCCTACATAGTTACTTACATATCTTTTGACAAATATATATACAAGTTTATAAAAGAAAAAAATATATGAGAGAAACATGTATTAAAACCGCCTATGGAGGGTAACATTTATGAGTTGGTAAATATTGTCTAGTGATAGTATAGTTATACACTCCAAATTTATTATTTCACTTCACATCTCACCTCATTCTTCTCATTCATCAAGTTACCAAAAGGTTTTCTCTTGCTTTTCCTCACCACCAACCCGCCAAGCATAAGGTCCAAGAAGAATTCATCAAATTTTTCCAAGTCAAGTGTTTTAACAATCTAGATCACACTCTCATTTAGGTTTTGAAATAAAAACCAAGAGTGTTTAGGTTTAACCTTGGTTCTTATCACCTCATCATATCACTTGTAAGCATCTCATATTTATTTTTCATCTTACATATTCATTTCATATCATCTCATCATTTTTGAGCAAAAACATGCAAGACTTATGTTGATTGTACCATTTTTACATGATTTTTAGAGTTTTATATATATAAGGTCATCCTATAATTATTCCCTTGTTATACTTTGGTCTTGATGATGTCTAGGAACCCATGACACCCTAAGAAGGTGTATGGTAGGATTAGATTAGCTTTGGAGTTGATTTGAAGGGATTGGAATAGGTTTAGTACGAGAAAAACTATTTTCGATACGTATAAAATATGTTCTGTCATTGTTTTGATTTTCTGGAAAATCCGACAGTAAACACGACCTTTTGGCCTTGATATTTAGAAAATATACTTTAAAAGCGAATCCGTGGCGCTTGAGAAAAACGAGCCTTAAGCTTTACAAATTATTTCGACTTGTCAAAATATATTAGTATACTTTGATACGAAGCTAAGGACGTATACGTAGAAAACGGATTTGAAACGACAAAGATATGCATGTTTTATAAAATTGCCGTAACTATTATTTTCGAAAAACTATATTATTTTTACGATACAAGTGTTACGTGAGTGAAACGTCCATGTTGAGGGCTGTTTTAACCATGATGTGGAACTTTTGGAACGAAATGTCTTCTAATAAAATCAAGATCACCGAGCATATTTTTGAAAACAATCAACCGTTTGTATAGCGGACTTTAATAAATTAATTACGGTTGCTCAAACTTGGCGAAACTCACTTTTCACACAACAATTAGACAAAATCACTATCTTTAACCCTTATTATCTCTATGATCGAGACCTTTATGTTGAAAACTCAATTTCACTATAAATCATTACGAAACTATTGTAGGATGACATTTCGACGTAAATACTTGTAAAGTGATTTAAGAATGGTCAAGACATCAAAAGAGTATTTTCATAAGTATTATTTTCGTCATTTCTCAAACTCCATATTCATCATTTCATATCAATTTATGCATGGTTTTTTATATTTTAACATTTCACATTAATCGCCTTTGTTGCATTAAATTTCATATTAAATAAACGTTATCGCATTGACCCTAGTGAGTTATTATTTTGAACATTTAATCCGTTACTTCTTGTTTGAAAAATGATCCCAACACATTTTATACTTACATTAGTTTATAAAAACTATATTTTGACTTTACCTAGTGTTTATAAAATTATTTTGACTTTACCTAGTGTTTTAAAATTATTTTGTATATAAATCGTCAAATTTATATTATTACGACGTTTTCTTAAAAACTACACGATAATTATTATATCACTCAAATTTTACAAGGAATGTATTTTACAATTTTATTATCTTATTACATTCTATTTTGATCTATTAAAAACTTACTTGTACCAAAAATCTACCATTTACCTTTAATTATACATATTTCCTACACAAGTTACTTACATATCTTTTGACAAATATATATACAAGTTTATAAAAAGAAAAAAAAAATATATGAGAGAAACATGTACCCTTAAAAACCGGCCTATGGAGGGGTAACATTTATGAGTTGGTAAATATTGTCTAGTGATAGTATAGTTATACACTCCAAATTTATTATTTCACTTCACATCTCACCTCATTCTTCTCATTCATCAAGTTACCAAAAAGGTTTTCTCTCTTGCTTTTCCTCACCACCAACCGGCCAAGCATAAGGTCCAAGAAGAATTCATCAAATTTTTCCAAGTCAAGTGTTTTAACAATCTAGATCACACTCTCATTTAGGTTTTGAAATAAAAAAACCAAGAGTGTTTAGGTTTAACCTTGGTTCTTATCACCTCATCATATCACTTGTAAGCATCTCATATTTATTTTTCATCTTACATATTCATTTCATACTCATCTCATCATTTTTGAGCAACAACATGCAAGACTTATGTTGATTGTACCATTTTTACATGATTTTTAGAGTTTTATATATATAAGGTCATCCTATAATTATTCCCTTGTTATACTTTGGTCTTGATGATGTCTAGGAACCCATGACACCCTAAGAAGGTGTATGGTAGGATTAGATTAGCTTTGGAGTTGATTTGAAGGGATTGGAATAGGTTTAGTACGAGAAAAACTATTTTCGATCACGTATAAAATATGTTCTGTCCTTGTTTTGATTTTCTGGAAAATCCGACGGTAGGCACGACCTTTTGGCCTTGATATTTAGAAAATATACTTTAAAACGAATCCGTGGCGCTTGAACGGATTAAAACGGAGTTATAACGAAGAAGTTATGGATTTTACAAGTTTGACGACGAAATATACATTTTCGAAATTTCACATACTATTTTTCTTTTATACGAGTCAAAAGCGAGCCTTAAGCTTTACAAATTATTTCGACTTGTCAAAATATATTAGTATACTTTGATACGAAGCTAAGGACGTATTATACGTAGAAAACGGTTTGAAACGACAAAGATATGCATGTTTTATAAAATTGCCGTAACTATTATTTTACGAAAACTATATTATTTTTACGATACAAGTGTTACGGTGGTCAAACGTCCATGTTGAGGGCTGTTTTAACCATGATGTGGAACTTTTGGAACGAAATGTCTTCTAATAAAATCAAGATCACCGAGCATATTTTTGAAAACAATCAACCGTTTGTATAGCGGACTTTTAATAAATTAATTACGGTTGCTCAAACTTGGCCGAAACTCACTTTTCACACAACAATTAGACAAAATCACTATCTTTAACCCTTATTATCTCTATGATCGAGACCTTTATGTTGAAAACTCCTGAACTGAAACTTCTAGATTTTGATACAAACTTTCCAAAACCGTCGAGTTCGTTTCCTAACGTGCAACGTACACCATTTTACGACTAGTTTTCCAAAGCCATTTTTGTCAATTTTATGAAATTTCCGACGACTTTATTTTACGACGAAAAGTGATAATTTCACTATAAATCATTACGAAACTATTGTAGGATGACATTTTGACGTAAATACTTGTAAAGTGATTTAAGAATGGTCAAGACATCAAAAGAGTATTTTTCGACGATAAGTATTATTTTCAAAACTCGCAAATGGTATAAATAACATACGAAATGCATGCACAACATTGTATCACACATTCATGACAACATATCATAACTCGGTCATAACATTCATTCTAGGTCGCGGATAGTTTCCGAGTCTCACTTTCGTACACTTCATTTTG
Source organism: Chrysanthemum lavandulifolium (assembly GCA_022545495.1). NCBI lineage: Eukaryota > Viridiplantae > Streptophyta > Magnoliopsida > Asterales > Asteraceae > Chrysanthemum > Chrysanthemum lavandulifolium. The sequence goes on along the minus strand of CM040243.1, from coordinate 242,216,116 downwards.
TTAGCATATCCATCATACCGGTGAGTTCGTGAGCCCACTTTCTATTACTTATTTGTCTTACAAACTCTTTGGGGAGGTACATGCTCAATTATTTTTATTTACTTTCATAGTTACTCTAAACATTTAAGGATTACTGTGAGTTTTCATAGCCCCACTTTCTATTAATTGTTTACAAACTTTTGGGGGAGATACATGCTCAAACTATTTTCATTTACTTTCACAAACACTTTAAACTCTTACATATCACTGTGAGTTCATACCCCGCTTTTACTCGTTTAAATTCTTACAAACTATTTGGGGGAGATACATGCTTAAATACTTGTTTCACTATTGCGAATACTCAAACCATTTATACAATTGTGTTACAATATACTTCTTATACACTTTGGACATTATGTGTGGTTTATTGTGATATGTGCCTTAATGTGTTAAACTAGTTTTCAATTATGCATCAACATACAAACTTTAGCTGGTTAACTCCTGCGGGAGCCGGCGGAGAGGTATTGATAGTACTATCGGTGGACCCCCACCCTTGGTCCTTGATGACGCGACCTTGGGTGAATATAATCCGTTATTCAATGAAACATTACAAACAAGTTAGACTCGTCGTGAGGTTCAGTTGGCTACATACAAGAATTAGTGGCTCCAAATTAAGTTGTTGGAAGGCTATTAATTTACAAACATCCCAACACGAGTGTTGGAAGAACCTTAATGGTGACATTTATATTTTTAACTACTATGGCACATACATACATGATTGACATACTATTTTTAGCGATGGGTTGTAAACACACGGGTTGCAAGTTTTGTATGGGCGGACTTGGGCGAGTGGATTCTGATGCCTTTGCTTTGCAAACTATTCTATATAACCAAAAACTTTGCCTTTGTTGCATTAACGCTCTTTAAAAGCTTTACTGGTTAACCAAACTCTATGAACTCACCAACCTTTGTGTTGACACTTTTTAGCATGTTTTATCTCAGGTATCTAAGGCATTCACTTCATGGCATGCATTTGGACATATCATAGAGTCGTGGTGACGACGCGTCGCACATGGGATTTATGCATTTTAAAACATCGTTTGGCATGTAACAAACTTATTTCTACACAAATTGATTTTTACATTTGGGACCTATACTTTGTAAACTCTGATTGTTTTAATAAATTAAACGATGTGTTTTCCAAACGACACTTTAGGTCGTTCGATATAATCATAACTTTGATGCTATGACGGTCCTCCCAAGGTATTCAATTCACGCAAAACAGGAAATTTGGGGTGTGACATAAGGTCAAAACTCTTGTGTTATTTGAGTGTTTTCAAGGCTTTGCGTGTATCAGAAATTGTTTGAAACGCTTGGGAATTTTTTACGCGTAAGGTCAAAAGTCAAAACCCTATTTCGACGCATAACTTCTACGCATAAGCATTTGGTTACGAATCTTGAGCATTAAAGGTTACTCGGTGCTTCCTCACTTGGATAAGTGTGGAACACTTCGACTTGGGAAATCTCACTAGCTTGGAAAGTTAGAGATACGATTTGTGTTTTACGGCGTAAGCTCGTTTTTACGCATAAGATTTCTATATTACGCCCAAGATTGTGTTTTACGCCTAAGCATTAATTCTTACGAGTAAAATATTTTTTACGCCTAAGATTAACATCTTACGCGTAAGGATATTGTTACGCCTAAGACTTAATTATACGTGTAAGGTTACTTTCTACGCTTAAGGTTCAACTCTTACGCCTAAGCTACAACTCTTACGCCTAAGCAAACCATAGCTTACGCATAAGCTTAAGGACTACGAGTAAGATTTTGTGAAAAACTTCAAACGGCTATAACTTTTGAACCAGTAACTCGTTTTCAAATGATCTACCCATCAAACGACCGTAGAACGAGGAGATTGGCACGCCGAATGAACTAATTCAACCTTCAAGTCTTAAAAATGCTCCGAAAAGAAGTTATTGAGGTTTTTAAGTTTTTAGAGCACATTTTCACTACAACAACCGAGCTTAATCTTCATCAAACACAACTCCTTTATCGTTGAATCGATCCTACATCAACTTTATCATATCATACCTTCATCAATGGCAACTCAACAAGACATTCATGCAGCCGGTGCCGAAAACCGTCCTCCTATGTGGGAAAAAGGTGGTTATCTTCAATGGACAAGTCGAATGCTTCGTTACAACAAGACAAAACCTAATGGAAAATTGATGATTCAATCCATTCGAATGGACCTTTCATGCCTCGACAAGTCCAAGACCACAAATGCCGATGCAACACCTCCCGTCCCACCATTTTTTCGTCTTCAAAAGAATCGTAATACTCAAGAGGATCAAGCAAGTCGGCGCAGATGACATGGCAATTCATATTGTCCAACTGGGTTTACCAAGAGACATCTTTGTCTTTGTGAGCAGGTTGTGAAACTGCTTTCGATATGTGGGAACGTGTTGAGCGGCTTTGTCATGGAATGAAATTGGTCAACAAGACACGGAGAACAAGTCGCTAACTCGCTTAGGAGAAGTTTACATCTACTCGGAGAATCCATTGAATCCTACTATGGAAGGTTCTGCACTTTAATGAATGAGTTGATCGAAACAAGTTGACACCCAGAACTATCGTGAGCAACATCAAGTTCCTGAACAATCTACCAGAATGTTGATCCCAGTTGAGCAAACGATCTAATATAGAAACTGACTTAAACAAGAACTTATTAAGTATCACGCGGAATATAATACTTAATCTTAAGAAGAAGAACAATGAACATTCAACACCTCAATATTATTATTAATACGAATACTCTAATTAGTATTAGGGTTTTACAACCTTGAAGTGTATCGATCTTAGATATAAAACATACGTCAATCTAATCTAACCTAGGACCTCCTTTTATAGGCTAAGGAGTCCTTTACATAATACAATACGTAACCTACAAGATAAATATCTTTTCCATATTTATCTAATACATAATACTAAACCGACTATACAAGACTAGCGGTGGTTACATATCAATATCCGTGGTTACACAATACTACTAGCCGCGGTTTGTCTTCATCCGTGGTTCCATTCTTACGTCCATGGTTATATCAACTCGTCCGTAGTTCCAACACTTAGAATAATTCTTAATCTAAGGAACCAAAACCCAACAATCCTCCCTAAACTTGATACATTCCAATGAATTCTTAAGTTTCCTTTAAGCTCAAAACACCTGAATTGGAGGATGTAGCCAAACACTTACTAGATTTAAGAATTTTCTCATACTTGACAACAAATTGTAAGCTTGACCATTATAGGGTAACAACATCTTGATAATACCGAGCTTCAACATCGAGCAATAACTCCGGAATACTTATTCAATTGAGGATAATCACCTTCTACAAGCATATGAATAACTTCTCCGAAATAGTTAAAACATGAACTCCACAAGTTTGATATAAAACCATCTTGTAACTTATCCATTGTAGAGTCCTTTCCATTCAGGTTCATCATGAGTAGGTTCAAATAAAATCTTCAAATGATGATAAACCAATCTCTCATGATAATCATTTGGATGTACTTCACCAAACTTATTCTTGTAAAGTATCCAAAGATTCATCAAATCATCTCTATCAAAATATTGAAGCATCTGTGAAAATTTATTATACTCATAAACTTCATTGTTGAGTCTTTGAATTTTCCAAACTCCTTCACTTCAACTTAAAGCTTAAACTCATAAGGAATAATTTGATTAACATCTTCAACTACTTTCGGTCTCTTAGAATCGATGTGTCCTGAATCTCGATTTTCTCTTTGTTTACTTTGAATCCACTCTTCATCCTTTTGAATCCACTCTTCTTCCTTTTTAGAATTCATTAGACAAAATCATCATTATTAATCTTCATACACCTTATATAAATCTCATAAATTCTTTCAAATGAACACTTATTAAGATTATCGTGAATATGTATGCCTCGAATTCTTAATAATCTTCATCAATACATTCCTCATATGTGCAATTGTAGGAGGTTTCTTTCTTATAACTTGTTTCTTTTCTTTCTCGATCCTCCTTGCCCATTCACCTAAAAGTCTAACTCTTTCCTCATCATCCAACAATGCCCATTCTTGTGCGAGATACTCATCATGTATTTGTTGAGAAGCTTGAAGATAGTTTTGTGATTCATACCATGTAGCTAACCATCTCGACTAGCTTCCTCTTCTTCTTGCTTCCTTTTCTCTAAAGCTTCTTCTTCTTCGCTAACATCTTTCTTACATACTCGCATCATAAGCAACCTGCTCTTCTTTACTTTTAAACTTCAACTCGGTTCTACAACCCTTTACCTTTACCAATGTATTGTTGAACCACTTTCTTCTTTAATGGATCACCAATAATCAAACTTTTACTTCTAGGTTTAGGTGCGTGATTCAAGAGATAAAACAGTGCAATGATAGGTGTAGAATTAGATGAGGTTTTATTTAGATTGATCAAAGTACTTGCAGCTTCTTTTTCAACTTCTTTAGGTTTAGGTGATGATACGAGATGGTTGTAACAATAGTGGAAGTGGTTATGATAGCGGTGGGTACAATTGCCATTTCGAAAGCTGCAGCGATGGTTTCAAGAAAACTATCCGTAGTTGCGTAAACACTAACGGTGGTTATGTCCTGCATCACTTCATCTTCTTCCACAGTCTTCAAATTCTCAAGAACGCCTCATTCCCATCTTTATCGATACCAAAATACTTGATCTCCACTATCAACATCTTCTTCCATAGGTACATCAACGACCTCCCCGAATTCATACCTTCACTCCTCCCTGTTTGGATTCATCCTCCACATTCGAGTCTGAGAGAATTTACCTTCTTTTCTTTCTCCTCGGTTGCCTTAAAGCAACAACCCTGTGTCTTCTCATCTTTTCCAAAACCAAAACCCGATGCTTCATCTCCGAATATCTTTACCTTGAAACACGACCAACTCTTGAAGATTTGAGATAGTATCCTCCATTTTAGTACATTTAGTCGTCAATTCATTTAAACGTTCAAGTATATCCTCCCACTTCGACTGTGTGAACCGGTCCGAGAGGTGGTTCATTGGAAAAATCATCATGTACCGACTTAGGATCCGTCAATTCGGTTTCATGTTCCAAACTATCCTCATCACTTGAGCTGTGTTAATCGCTCCGAGAGGTGAATCCTTAGATAAATTAAACATAGCATCGGACCTTGCCTTATCATCTATGCACCCTATAGTAGCCGATTGGCTAGGGATTCCTCCACTGTGTTAAGTTCAAGGAACTCTCCACATTATGAGTTGCCAAAGGTTGGGTCTTAATTATGTTTCCACTATCCCGACCAACATCTAAGCATGAATCGATGGTGGAAGCCCTTCCAATCATGTCACCTCCACTCCATGTGACGACCTCATGAACAACACCACTAACACCAGCCTGAGGTAGCTTGGTGCCCTTCAGTCTCCTAGTCCAGACAATTGGTTTAACAGTGGTTTGGGTTTGACTAGAAGTAGGTTGAGTGTCACTAACAGTGGTTTGAGGTGTACTAGTAGTGGGTTCAGATGTACTAGCAGTGGGTTCAGTGACTAAAGGTTGTGATTCAAGACTTTCATCAAACTCAGGATCAGTAGGCAAAGTAAGCATATGGGGAAATAAAGGAACATCTCTAATTTGTACATTTTGTGGCTGATTCCTCATATGTGCAAAAACCTTAGGAAGCATATGATGTACTTCATACTCCCTAGAATGCTCAACAGGTTCCTCTATTTGACTTTCCACAATCAGTTGAACAAACCTAGGATATAAATAGTATTTACCCTTCTTCCTAATGTTTTGTACTAGCCCCTCATATATCATCCTAGACCAATTAAAATTCCTTCCATAAGACAAACAAATAATGGCGAGAGCAATTTTTGAAGGAAAGTCATTAAACCCAGTGGTCTTACTACTCATACACATCAACAAGGTGTGAATCAAAACTTCCATTGCTTTGAAAACAAACTCTTAAAAAATTGTACCTTATCACCCCTTCGATTGTATATCCTAACCTTTCCAAACCAAGAACTATCTCGATCATTACGAAAGGTTTACAATACCATCAAGATCATCAAACTTTAAGACTTCCTAATGATCTCCTCATTAATGAAATAGCATTCTCATCCACCACTATAAACACTTCTACTCCTTTGTCTTTTAGCTCATCTTGTAGATTGCCACGCACATGAAATTACACAAATTAGTTCCTTTTGTGGACACAAGCCAATCTCGACTTGGTCCGCATACTGCATCAACATAATCATATTTCTTTAGGTCCATTGATGCATAGTTGACATGATGTAAAACCTTGGTCTTAGGCTTCCATTGCCAACTAGTGAGGCTTTAACAACATAAAATGATTTCCAACCACTGTATCGCTTATCACCTTTGGAATTTTTAAAACTTCTTTTGTATCGGTGGTGATAGTTTGCTTAGATGGTTTGATTCGCTTAGCCGTGTTTACATTTTGCTTAGCGATGGTTGGAACCCATTTAGGTGCAGCGATGACTATTGATTTTGTATTCCCATTCCTCATTAATACCCCTTGGATTCATGTTTTTGTTAGGATGAGGGTTTGTTTTCTTTGAAAAGTTTTGATGATTTACCCTCCTCCAATGATTCCAAACTTGTGGTCTGTTTTTATAACAATTTCTCTGTAAGTGCTCAAAACTACCACAGTTATAACAAGCTTTCTTTACACATTGAAACCCATCTCCTAATCTATTTGAAATTAATCCATTGAAGTTTCTCTGGTTTCCCCTAGGTATGTATCTTTTCATCTGTTCCCTAAGTACTTCCTTGTACTCAACTACTTTCTTAGCAATTTGAGCTCCAAATCTAGGTACAAGGTTGACTTGTTTAGAATCAACTTTCTTAACATGCTCTATCTTTTCAGGTTGAGTTGATTCGTTCTATCTTCCTCGAATCGATTCCCAATCTTCAATTGTGGGAGCATCGGATGACTTATCGAACCTATCTTAGGTGATTCAATCTTGTTGGTCTCACCTACATGTGTTTATTGAAGCTAAATTCACCGCTAAATGAGAGCTCTTTTGCGGTGGTGCATGTTTCATAAGAGATGGTGGTGGCATATCATTGTAACCTAGGCCGTACCATCTTTGAACAATTTTGACCTATTGGTTTATTTACTAGATCAGAAGCATATTGTGTTTTAGCAACCCTAACAACATGTTGTTCTTTTTCTTTTAGGGCCTGTTCTTTTACACTCTCTGCCTGTTCTAGTTTTTCTTTAAGCATTTTAATCTCTCTATCCTTAAGATCAATTTCACCACCTAGTATATTAATTTTATCAACATACTCAAACTCACATTTAATACAATAATTAAGCTTTTCTTCAACACTTTCTAGAGCAACTCTATAACCTAAGTTATCTAGAGACAGTCTTTCTACTTCTTTCCTCATACTCTCAGTGATAGCTTTTTGAGATTCTAAGTTATCTTTACATGATTTAAAGGAACAAGTAGAATTATTAGAATCATTAGATACCTCAGAATCTGAACCAGCCGATGAAGCATAAGCCATAAGAGCAAAGTTATGCTCTTTAGAAGCTTCACTAGCAAGAAAAGCTGCATTTGGACCTTCTTCAATCTGATCACTCCAGTCATAATCACCAATGCCATCTTGAGAAACCAAAGATGAAGAAGAAGCAGGCTCTTCAGTGGTCTTTTTAATGCCTTCAATTCTCTTAGGAGCTCGACATTCCCTAGCAAAGTGACCCTTCTTTTGCGCTTAAAGCACTCCATCTTGCTTTTGTCGAATCCGACTCTCCTTTGACCATCATACTTAACCTGCCTTCCAGTCCTCCTCGAAACTTCCTTGCTTATAGAGTCAACATAGCCATTTGCCATTGCGATTTATCTCTTCAAGATCATCGGGATCAATTTGAGCTAGATCTTGATTCAAAACAAGAACACGGTAGTTAAATCGACCCGAAAAAGCACAAATTGCACCATCAGCGACATTATCACTAACGGTGGTATTGTTTGCAATAGCGATGGTTAGACCATAAGCGTGGATGCATCTTGAGGATTCATATGGTTTGTAGAAACAAAAGCAATTTTTGTGTAGAGGAAGATGAACCAACAATATTCTTTTCGAGACTCATAAACCTTCAAATTGTTGTAGAGATAAGATGTCATCTTTGTTTCTCTACACAACAAGATGCATAGCCCAATCGGTGACAAAGTTTTAATAAACTTAAGATTGATATCTTCTTGAGCAACTTTGTAGTCCATGATTTCAGTTGGTGATAAGTTTTGAAGTCTATTATAAGTGCCATCAAGTTTTCTCCACTTAGAGCGGTGAAGTTCTCAAGTCGATGTTTTAGCATATTCTTCCTAGATTTCTTTGTAGCTTCATTACCAAAGAAACCTTGTTTCAATAGCATCCATTAATTCTTTAGTAGACTCAAAATGATCAAAGTCCAAAGAAACTCATTAGGTATTCCCATGGAGGAATACTAAGTGCTTTAATCTCCGCCCTTTTGCCTTGTCAATTTCACTAATAATGGCTATTGCAGTACCATCGCACTATTCTTAGGAAGAGTATCTCCCTTTTCAATGACATCCCGGATGGCATAGTCAATCATACGAATGTATTGCCTCATTCTCATTCTCCAAATTTGGTACTCACCACCGCTCAAAGATGGGTACCTTAGATGCAATCACCATGTGAGTTTCACGACATCTTAGCTTTCTTTGAATAGAACTTAACGAACTTCTTCTTGGTTACGGTTTCTAGATCACAAGCTCGATACCACTTGTTGATCCCAGTTGAGCAAACGATCTAATATAGAAACTGACTTAAACAATAACTTATTAAGTATCACGCGGAATATAATACTTAATCTTAAGAAGAAGAACAATGAACATTCAACACCTCAATATTATTATTAATACGAATGCTCTAATCAGTATTAGGGTTTTACAACCTTGAAGTGTATCGATCTTAGATATAAAACATACGTCAATCTAATCTAACCTAGGACCTCCTTTTATAGGTTAAGGAGTCCTTTACATAATACAATACGTAACCTACAAGATAAATATCTTTTCCATATTTATCTAATACATAATACTAAACCGACTATACAAGACTAGCAGTGGTTACATATCAATATCCGTGGTTACACAATACTACTAGCCGCGGTTTGTCTTCATCCGTGGTTCCATTCTACTGTTCGTGGTTATATCAACTCTGTCCGTAGTTCCAGTACTTTAGAATAATTATTAATCCAAGGAACCAAAAACCCAACACAAAAGAATGGGGACGATATGTCACTATTGTCAACCAAACAAAAGACTTACATCAAGTGAACTTTGATCAACTCAACGATTTTCAAACAAAACCAAAATGAAGTGAATGAAGTCGGGAAAGAAAGATTAGCAAAGAATCATGATCCATTGGCACTCATTGCAAAGACTCAAACTCCGGTGCATACACAACAACAAGCTTCATCATCTTCCACTAACAACAACTTGCAACAATACATTCCACAACAACAAGTGTTCCACGAACAACAACATTACCAGAACAAGGAATCACCGATCTTGAAATGGAACCGAAGAAGCTTTGTCACAAGCATTTGCATTCTTGGGTAAAGTATTCAGAGGTCGCTATTCCACACCAACTAACAACAACCAAAGGATTTCATCAAACACTCGCAAGAGGCAAATTGCACTGACCAGGTGTGAACATGGGTCATCAAGGACAAGTGGTTGGAGTTATTGGGAATCGGCGAGGATATGCTCTTGGATTTCGCATGGGTAATCAAAGGTTCCAATTAGGGTGTCAGTTGGGTCGAATGTTGGGAATAGAGCGATGGGTAATCGAATGGGAATGTTGCGGCTCCATCGTTGGGAATTATGGAAATGTGAATCGAGGTAATCGGGTTAAGTGTTATAATCACAAGGAGTGGGTCACATGGCAAGGAATTGTCCAACTAAGCGAAAAAGAAGGATCTTGCGTATCTTGAAAAGCTATCATGTTGGTACAAAGGAACAATCTGGACTTCAATTCGGTCTTGAGGAACATGACTTTATGGCTATTATGGATGATTTGGAAGACCTCGAGGAACTCAATCTGAACGCATCTTCATGGCAAATCTTCAAGAGACTAAGTACGACATCGATTCGGCGCACCTCCTGTCTATGACGACAACGCGGTATCGAGGTACCAATCAGCGATCCATGCTATAACAATGTCATATTTGATGTGTTTACTCATGACGAACAACATTCTCGTGACATCGGCACCTACTTATGATACATACCGGACAATCCGAGTTGTAGCAATACTAACTCGAGAATCCGGATGTGGATCCTAGTGGAGACCGTGTGGCACAAAATCTTCGAGACGATGAGGAAACACGTGCTTATTTTGAATCAATAATCAATAAGCGTGGCATTGAAATCGAGAAAGTTAGAACGATCAATCGCGAAGTTAAGGCGCGAATGCTAAATTGACCGGCGAGCTTGAGAGTTACAAGGAGAACGTAAAGCCTTTGAATTTCATACAAACAAAGAATCAAAATTAGAAATTGGTTATCGAAATTTGGTTTCTAAAGAACAACTATTGCAAATCAAGTATAACACACTTGATGTGAATTTGAACTTGAAAATTAAATCTTTAAACAAGGAAATTTCGATTTAAATAACCAACTTTCTAATAAAAAGAAATGTTTTCGATCTTGAAAAGAGAAGAAGCGATTGATTCTTGATTTTTCAAAACGAGAAGATTCCTTTCTTGATGAAATTCTTGATAAAATGAAAAAATCCAAATTTTGGAAAATTTGCTTCTTAAAACGGGTCATTCGCTCAAACAATCAAGATGCTTTCTAATCAAGTAAATCCGCGTTTTCATACTAATCATAGAATTACACTTGTAACGACCTTCTTCGTTCCTCAAAAAGCTCGAAACCTCGAATGTGTTAAACAATGGAAATGTTTTACATGAACCCATTATTGTTCGTGATTCTCTTGAAACATTAGAACTATCCGAGGAGAGTAGATAAAAATGAAACAAAAAATCCGAAATCAAACCAATTGATTATAACAAATGGAACAAAATTAACGGAATTACTTTTGTTAATCAACAAGAAAAGTCAAAGTTTTCCATCACACCAAGTGTTTCAAACAAAGAGTCAACACCTGTTTCAAAATCTGTTTCAAAACCAGTTGTTGTCTCAAATTCTCTTTCGAACATTGAACAAATGTCTTCAAACAATCCTTTTAACACAAGTGATGCGAGAAGTATTTTAGAAAATGTGAAAACTAGAATTGCGAATCTTCAAGAGACGGTTAAAACTAAAACCACTATTACACCTAACAACTGGTTCTCTAGTTTTGATATCGAACAGAGAAAGTTTTTTGAAACTTAAATTGCCCCTCAGCTGACTAATATCAACTCAAGGGTAATTCATTTTGAACAAGCGTTTTGAAAGAAATAACCGACTTTGTCAAGGACCATAAATCCACGTAAAGCAAGCTAATGACCGTGTTGAACAAATCAAAGTTTTGGAAAATTTAAATGACTCTCTTTGAAGATGTTCGACCATCGATATTATGTCCATTATCTTACAAACATATTCATTGAAGATCATGAAAGACTCAGTCTGAGACCTCCAAAATTGTTTCAAAATATGAAAAGCACTTGAGAAACTTGAAAAGAAAATGTCTCATATTTTAAACAACTTGATCGAAAAAGCGAGGAATGCAAGTATGACAAATTTTCGTATGAGCGTGCCTACAACGACATGAAAGCAAAAATGATCTTTTGAGGGCTCATTGGAATGTCAAAAGGAAAGGCGATGAATACTAAGATTACAAAACCATTGACCGAGGAGAAAGCAAATGTTCCCAAACCGGTTTTAAAACCAAAATGTCTATTTCTATGCCTCCTCCAAAGTCAATGAGAAAATGATTTATCAAAAGCGATCCTCCACCTGCCTTGCCTAAACAATATGTTGATAAAGGAAAAGCGGTTATCGAGAAACCACAAGTTTTAGCTCCTGGCCTTTTTAAGATGAGTACCACTAATGCGTCTGCCTCCACATCTAAAACATATGGAACAAACGACATAAGTTTAGAAAAGCACTCCAAAGAGACTAGGAAAGCTGAAACCACTTCTCTAGATAAAAATGTGAATCCTAATGAGTGTGCCTTACCTTCTACAGGACTAGGAAGCACCTCTAGGAGCAGCAGACTAAAACCTAAGAGCAATACAAGGAACAATAGAGTCTCGATTGCCACTAAGAGTAGTCGCTTGAATAAAGAGAAGAAAGTAGAAGAACACCCTAGGAGTTTACCGCTTTGTAATAAGAAATACATTTCATCTGAATGTAATGAACCTATGAAACTTGCTAAGTCTAATGAATGTGTTGAATCTCTTTGTTTAAATTGCAAGAAATCTTTAACTAATGTTCATGATGATTGTGTTTCTAAGAATGAGATTGTTAAGCTCATTAAGAAGAATGTTCCCAAAAGAACTTATGCTAAACAAATAGGAAGACTAGTTGCGAGACTTAGGCTTTACACTCTTGATAGAGAGCATAATGTTTACTTTAGGGATGACATTTGAAACCCACGGTAGAACTTTCACACTCCGAATGGTAAAATGAGTGATGAACTGTCTTACCAATAGATAACTTCTATGAGTGTGATCGATTTTAACTCTAACCCAAAGGAACCAAAATCAAAATGGTTTCCAAAATCTTCTTCTTCGTTATTGGCGAGTTATCGAAATGTCTTTGGATCGTCGACTCGGGTTGCTCCAAGCACATGACCGAATCAAGTCTGGCGATCAATTTCGTTTGAAATTCATGGGAACCGTGACGTTTGGAAATGATCATGGAGATCTACCTTTTGGAAATTATTTGATCACTCGGGTTTACTATGTCGAAGGGTTGGGACACAATTTGTTTTCGATCAGGCGGATTACGTGATGCGATTTAGAGGTTGCTTTTAGGAGAAATCCTTGCTTCGTTAGAAACTTGAATGGCACTAATCTCTTAACAGGAATCGTGATAGAAACTTGTATGTTATCGACATAAATCAAATGGCCTCTTCATCACCAATATGTCTTATGACACGAGCATCTCGGAACAAAGTCCTGGTTGTGGCACGTAAGATTATCCCATCTCAATTTCGACACCATCAACAAAGCGGCCAAAGACAACATCGTCAATGGACTTCAAAGTTCAAATACACCAAGGATCACTTATGTCCATCATGCGAACAAGGAAAAAGCAAAAGAGCATCATATAAACCCAAATCCGTACCTAGTTCGGAAGCAAAGTTGCATATGTTACACATGGACTTATGTGGCCCAATGAGAGTTGAAAGCATTAACGGAAAAAGTATATTCTTGTTATCATCGATGATTATTCAAGATATACATGGGTTAGGTTTTGAGATCAAAAGGCGAAGCACTAGGCATCATCATCACCTTCAAAGCGTATTCAAGTACTTCTTCAAGCTCCGAAGAGTAGTAAGAATAGACAACGACACATAATTCACAAATCGGAGTTAAGAGCTTATTTTGAAGATGTTGGAATAACTCATCGACATCGGTTGTTAGAACTCCACAGAGAATGGGGTAGTTGAAAGAAGAAATCGTACTCTTGTGGAAGCCGCTCGCACAATGCTAATTTATTCTAGTGCACCGTTATTTCTATGGGTACGATCTTGTTGCAACGCTTGTTTCACTCGAACCGATCCCTAATCCATCCAAGATTCAATAAAACCCCATATGAAATAGTGAACAACGAAAACCCGATATCTCTTACTTTCACGTGTTTGGCGCTTTATGCTATCCGACAAACGACGAGAAGATCTAGGAAACCGAAAGCTAAAGGTGATATTGGAATCTTCATTGGATATTCGAGATAGCTCGAGGGCATTCTGTGGTGTATAACGAAGAACTAGGAGGATCATGGAGACGACGAACGCGAATTTGATGAACTTTCACAAATGGCTTCGAGAGACTCGCTCTAGAACCCGCACCAAACCCGCAGACTGGACACATCGATTCAGACTCGTACATCAAAGAGCTCCATCGACTTTTGTCGGCACTCCTCATGAACATGAATGGGAGAATTTCTTCGAGTTAATGTTCGATAAATACTATGGTGGAACCTCGAAAATGCATCAAACCATCATTCCACGCACCCGCTCAACATCACCTACCACAACCAACGAAGATGCATCTACAATGGTCGAAACCAATGCACCAACTCCATCAACATCATCTACATCTACTCCAAAGAACTCCAATTCTTCAAACAGTTCTACCAAAGGTTGATGAGCAAATTCAAAACATATCATTTCAAGAAGAACCTACTCAAAACCGAACGATGCAACGTTAGATGCGACTTATTTGAAAACCCGTTTGCTACGGAATCGGTGAATCATCTTCAAGCTTACGAGAACCATCTAACTCTTTTCAGATAATCTATGGTATCCTTCTACTCAAGTGGACAAAAGACCACCCAATTGAACAAGTTATTGGTGAACCTTCAAGGCCAATTCGACGAGACGCCAACTTGCCACCGATTGCGACCTATGCATTTACCATTGCTCAATTAGCAATATAGAGCCAAAGAACATTCGCGAGGCAATGGCGAACCCGCATGGATAGAAGCGATGCGGAGGAACTTCTCCAATACCGCCTACATGACTCTTGGGATATGGTTCCAAGACCAATTGACATTCGCGTCATTGATCTCAAATGGTTATGAAAGAACAAAAGGGATGAAGAGATGAGCGTAATTGTAACAAAGCTCGTCTTGTGGCCAAAGGATACAGACAGAAGAAGGGATAGACTTTGAAGAGTCATTCGCGCGGTAGCTAGACTTGAGGCGATCAGATATTCTTAGCCTATGCATCTCACAAAACATCACGGTTTATCGGATGGACATTAAGACCGCGTTCTTGAATGGAACTACGAAGGAAGAAGTGTACGTGAGTCACCAGAGGCTTCAAAGACATGGAACATCCGGACTACGTCTACAAACTCAAAAAGGCAATCTATGGTTTAAAGCAAGCTCAGAGGCGTGGTATGACTAACCGTCCTCTTTCCTTATCCTAAAAATTTCACCAAAGGAACGGTTGATCCTACCTTGTTTACACAAAATGCAAAACGACATTTTGATTGTTCGATTTACGTGGGCGACATCATTTTGGGTCCACTAATCCGAATCTTTCAAAACATTTTGAAAATCTCATGAAAAGCAAATTTGAAATGTCCATGATGGGGAACTAAAGTTTTTCTTGGTTTACAAATACATCGGTCCCCACATGGAATTTTTATTAATCAAGCTAAATATACAACCGAGATTTTGAAAATCATGGTATGGATAATTGTGACTCGGTCGAAACACCAATGGTAACTTCACCAAAATTGGAGCCGATTTGTTTGGAAAACCTATTGATCCGGAGAAATATCGGAGCATGATTGGTTCTCTCATGTACCTTACGCTAGTCGACCCGATATTCATTTCTTTGTTTGCTTATTAGCACGGTTTCAGCTAAGCCTACCGAATCGCACCTCAAAGAGGTTAAAAGGATCTTCGGTACACCAAGACATCCATTCACAGGGTCTTTGGTATCCGAAGGAATCGGATTTGATCTAATTGCCTTTTCGGATGTAGACCACGCAGTGACCAAGTTACAACAAAAAGTACATTAGGAGGAGCACAATTTTGGGTGAAAAGTTAGTAAGTGGTCTTCAAAGAAACAAGATTGCCTTGTACTTTCAACCGGTGAAGCCGAGTATGTGTCTCTATCTGCGTGTTGTGCTCAAGTTCTATGGATGAGAACATAACTCACAGATTATGGCTTTACTTTCGATAAAATACCTATGTATTATGACTCGAAAAGTGCCATAGCCATATCATGCAATCCTGTTCATCACTCAAAGACTAAGCACATTCGTGTCCGCTATCACTTCATAAAAGAACATGTGGAAGAAGGTACTGTTGAATTATTTTTCATGAAGACAGATTACCAACTCGCCGATATATTTACTAAAGCCCTTCCAAAAGAAAGGTTTGACGATTTAGTTCGACGAATTGGAATGCGAAGCCTAACCCCTGAGGAGTTAGAACGTCTTCTCGAATCTTCTTGAAAATGATTTTTCCAAAAGCTTCATCAGAAATATTTTTGAAAAACAAAATACAAAATTTGAAAAACCAACAAAAGCAAAATATAAAAATATAAAACTTTCAAAAATACAAAAACAATAGAAAATCAAAAATACAAAAATATTCTTCTCACGACATGTCTCTTGTATATACGTTTCTAGAAATGTCATTCAACAATGATACGGGCATGTACAGATGCTTGAGCGAGAGTTCTTTAAATGCTTTTCAAAAACATGTCGTTTCTCAAAATTTCTTCTAAAATGGCTTTCGTATACTTCAGTACGAAACCCGGACAAAAATGATGACTTTTGAATATTTTCAAATCAAAACTCGTGTTTTTAAAGAAAAAATCAAGTGTACGCTTCAGTGCACTACATTTTAAACTGGTGAGAAATCATCATCATCTTGAGCACCTTTTCAAGATTGTTCAAACAGATTTTCAAAATCTTTCAAAATATTTTGTGCTCAAGATAACTCCCTCTAAAACCCTTTAATTGACTATGCTTTATTAAAGGGGGAGTATAAAACAAAAATGTTCCAAATTCATGCTTAAATCAAATCAGTTTGTCTTCCTAAAAGATTCTAAAATGTTGTTTAATCCGTTGATATTAAAAATATCACGAATATGCTATTTTTGAGGGGGAGGAGACGTGATTAAAATGTGATCAAAAAGTTTAATGATCGTTGTTTGATTCTCAAATGAGCTCGACTCGGTTGAAACCAATGAATTGACGAGGAATCATGTACCATCTCGAGAAACTTTCTATGGACTTGATCGAGACGGGTAATAATTTCAAGCTAGTTCTCTAGTGATGTAAACGTGTCTCGAATCGGTCTTGTTCATTTAAAGTCGATCAATTCAAAAGTGCGAACTCTACCCTCTATGTGCGATTTGTGTCAAAACTTATAAGCACATGTGAAGGGGAGTGTTTCAAAATATAAAACTCTCGAAGTGTTCCAAACATGTTTTCTATCAAAAACACTTTGAGAGATTTTCAAGAAAATGATTTTATGGAAACAATAGGATAGTCATGGAGTTATAAGGTGACTAAGGATAGGAAATCCGTCCTATGATCCGCCAGAGCGGAGGATCTACCCAAGGACATCACAAATAGTTAGTATTAGAAGTCCTTAGAAATGATTGAAAAAGGAGTAATGTGAGAAAGGAGAAAGAAGGGTTGAAGAATTAAAAGAAAAGTAAAAGAAAGGATGAAAAGAAATAGCCCTCCATATTCAACATTAGGGTAGAAACCGGGTCCAATAAATATGCTAATGGTTGTCACTAGATGACACCGGTATTGAAGACAAAGACGTCATGGACCCAATGACGTGATCGCACTAAACCTCCCACCCACTCAATTCCTCTTAAAAGGATTTGTTTCATTCTCACCGGGAACCCTACATAAACTATCGGCTTTCTCTTAGAGATCGTTGGTATTGAAGAAGGAGACCTCTCCCTAGTCTCCGCTCAGAAAACCAAAATGCACTAATTGAGTCTAGAGCCACGAGATTCATCAAAAGATCTCATAGGAACACTTGACATGACATCGCTTCTTTGTTCATATATAACGACACAAGTGATATATTCTAGAGTCCCACGAGATCTTAGCAATCTGCCGAACATTTATGAGAAGATTCACATCCGTGATCTTCGATGATTGAATGGAAACTCCCGCGGGGTCAACATCAAGGGGCCCCGACAGCAGTCACTTCGGTAACTCCCGTGGATTACGCTTAGTGTGTCTCAAACGGTCTACAATCGTGGGTGATGCTTGATGTACCTCGGCGACTCATCTCGAATCTGTGGGTGTACCTTGGTACATCGCGTTATCTCACTTGTGGGACTCTAGTTCAGAACGGCCTTTGTAAGAATTAGAGATGTGTTTTCACACTATCTTGTTAACACCCTCGAAATTCAAACTTGTAAATGCCGGAATCCGCTTATTACTAATTTGTTTTTATGTTTTCTTCTTATGGAAGCTCCGGAGCGGATTGATCGTGCAGATTCTCCACAAGTTCATACCAATAACACATGAAAGTTCTCATCAAAATCAAAGGCAACACAAAGTTAAAGATGATTCTTCGTCAATGTCAAAGAATCTACAAAGTATAAAGACTCGAGAACTACATCATTGGTAACCAAAAGGACAAATAGAAGTGTGAGCATGGTGGAGAAAGGCGTAGAGACACCTAACCAACGAAGTTAACAACGGCAGACAACCACATTAACTGATCACAAAGCATGAAGGAACAATGAAACAAGACTATTCTATATCTACACACAAAAGTTCAAGCTCGAGAAAAGTAAAGACCTATTCAAGTAGAGGATCTTTTGAATGACCACCCCTTAGGGGGAGATTGTTAGCCTTAATAGTTTTTATTAGAAGTGATGGTCATTCACATTTAGGAACTTTGTAACGTGTGTTAGATATCGTATTAGAATAGTCAACGGGCTCGTGGATTGGACTAAGCTAATTGGCTAGAAGTTATGTTAAGCTAGCCTTGTATAAGTTGTCATCCAATCCAAGTCCAATCCAAGCCCATCCCAAAGCCCATTAGGGTATATGTAAGGAACTATAAATACCCCTCAAAGTCTCATTTGAGGGGTGTGCTTGAGTGTGTGTGTGTATTTTCTTTGGAATATATAACATATTGTGTTCATCTTTTCTCTCTACATACAGGGTTTCATTACATCAAGTCACCATCTTCTTAATATTTTCTTCTTCATCTTTACGCATAGTTTGTGTTTGTGGTTAACGTGTTCTACGCGTAACGTATTGGGTTTGTGATAAGGTTGATAGATTGAAGGTCCTACATAGAGAAAGATAGAGAAAATATAGTTCGACACACCATAATCATTGTTTTTCGAATCACCATTGTTGGAATCACTCCTAAACCATAATCAAGTGTTAGTAATTAATATGTAATAGTTAGCTTTATTATGGCCTTTATGTTTGTTATTAGCCTTAAGCTTATGTAGAAGGCCCATGAGCTTAGGCCCAAGCCCATAAAGAAAGGATGGAAACTAGAGTGTTGCCTAGCTTCCTCCTATAAATACTCTTGTAAACCCTCATTTGAGGGTTGGTTGTTCAAGTTATTCTTTCACCTACACTCTACGCATAACCGGTCTTAGTCTAACGTGTGTTTGTGTTTGTTTACTTGTTCAATCGCCTCATCTCTTTCTATATTACTTGTGTTTGTAAAACTAGTGACCTAACAAAGGTATCAATTGCCTAACTAGTTGGGTGAATCATTGTTTCTTGAAGTGGGTTTTATGGTCCTATGCGTAGAACAACGTTTGATACTTTGGTTCGCTTAAAACTCGTTTTTACACTTTTAATCCAAGATTCTTGTACTTTCAACGTTTTAGGGTGTTAAAATACTTGTTTTTGGCAAAAGTTTCAAACTTTATCGTGGATCGTTGTTTTCATCTAGTTTTTGAACGAGGGTTTCATCCTACTCAGAATCGCTTTTAGAGGCTTTGGTTCATCAAAGTTTCACACTTTTGTGTATTTTGGTGTTATTGAAGCTATTTTATCACACAAAACCGGTTTAGAAACACTTTTGGACGAATCAAAATTTTGAGCATTCCTACAGCGTAGTAAAACCCTAAAACTACGCGTAAGTGCTTCCTTGGTTTGATCTTCATTTTCCTGGTTTATTCCGTGTTTTCTTACTTGGATAAGTCCGAAAATACGTCGACTTTGGATATCTCTTGCACCGTGATAGTGTAAAGATCATTTGGGCAAAACCCTAAAATTACGCATAAGCACAAGCTTACGCCGTAGAAATTCTACGCCTAAGATTTTCCTACGCCTAAGCCTAGTCTTACGCATAAGAAAATCCTACGCCTAACTTTCACGCCTAACTTTTGTCTACGCCTAACTTTAGTGCTTTTACTACTTACGCGTAAGCTAAATCCTCTGCGTAACTTCTCACCGTTACGCGCGTAACTTTGGTGTTTTTATGCATAAGTGCTACTTGGTTCTTGTCTTTTCTACGCCTAAGAACACTTCATCAACAAAGGTTCATTCAACTACAAAGATCCATTTTTACTACACAAGTTTATCAACATGTCTCAACCTCCATACTCTAACTATTTCCCTCACACTTATAATCATCAACAACAACAACAATTAACTCCACAACATCAACAATGGAATCAACAACAAGCTATTTATCAACAACAATTTAATCAACAACAATTTAATCAACAACATAATCCACAAATTGGTGCAATTCCACCACCACAAATGGTTCAAACACCACCAAGCCTTCAAGTTCAACCCTACACAAACGATTTCAATCAACATCCATCAAGGAACACTATGAAGGAACCCACTTGGTTTGCAAAGATGTGTGAAGCTTTAAGCGACCAACAATCAATTCATGAGGTCGGATCACTTGATAGACCTCCAATGCTAACTCCAGAAACTACGATCAATGGGTGATAAGGTTCTTTAGGTTTTGTGATCCAAGAAGCCACATGGAAAGTTCTTAAAGAAGGTTATCTTGGAAGGTCCATTTGAGATGCCTCTTGTCATTGTGCCCGGAGATCCAACTGCTCCACCAAGAGATGAACAAACGAACATTGCTACTTGTTGAAATTGAATCCTCAAGAACTTCTACACTACGAAGCGATGAACTTGCAATGGAATACATCCTCTTAGGATTACCAAACCTAATTCTTCGTAGTGTTGATGCTCAAAAGATCGCACAAAAATGTGGGATCATATTCGTCTTCTTATGGAAGGATCTCAGACTTAATCGGAGGATTTGGAATCCAAAATTTACTTGGCTTATGAACACTTCATGATTGAACCGGAGAGACACTAGAGTCCTATCATCATCAATTTTCGACATCATCAATGATTTGGATAAACACAACATCATCATGCCAAGAATTGCGATGAATACTAAGTTCCCGAGTAGTCTTGGTCCCGATTTGGAGAAGTATGTCATTTTTCTCCGTCAAGCGAAGAATATGCATCATTCTACTTATGGATTGTTGTACGATTACTTGAAGCCTCATGAAAGGGAAGTTGATCGGGAAAGGATTCTCCGTGCTCAAATTGCTACACAACACATCCGGAAAATCAACAACTTGCCTTGTATGCTCAATGTAATTATCCTCTCAACCAAAGAACTCAACCAACCGCTTCAACCACACCTTCATAGCAACAACCTCAACAAAATCAATTGGTTCCATACAACAACAACAATGCTCAAGCATATGTCGATGAAGCGACCGAGGAAATCGATCCGTTCAAGCATTGCAACAAGGATTTGTTATGATTGCTAATGCTTTTGGCGTTACACCAACAAATCCAACAATCGTATTCGTTCCTCATCTAACACACGGACTCAAGCTGTTGAACAATGGACGTGTTGAAGTTTAGAATCGTGATTATGGTCGTCGGATGGGCGGTGGCCAAGGGTTTAATGCTTGGGTAGGAATAACAACAGAGCTCAAGTGGTGGAGCAGGAATTGCTCAAAATCGGTTAAATGGTCTTAGATGCTACAACGCAATGAGAAGGGACACTGGCTAATGCATGCCCAAAGCCGAGGACTAGGGGCGGTGCTTATTTCAAAGAGGCTTTACTTTTGGCTCTTAAGGATGAAGTGGTGGATCTCTCACGGACAAAGACGAGCTTTATGGCGGATGCGACTCGATGATGATATGGAGGACTTGCGGGCCAATGCATTTATTATGTTGATGGCTAATATGCAAGAGTTACACATGAGTGAAACAGGCCCGATGTATGACATCGATGGCTTGTCTCGGTACTCGAACAAACCATCATCATATCGAACTAATATCTCCGCTAATATCTCGATTACGACGGCTCAAATTGTTCAAAATGAGTCATCTACATCTCATTCGACGATTTTCAAATAAACCCGTAGTTACATTTGATGATCCGATAACCTTATGGTTTCCTTGATAGTCAAATTGACTCCGTGGTTATACTTGAGGATCTCAATAATGATCATGTTGTGACTCACGCTGAACACGTTGAACCTTGCCTCATCCGGATCTTGTTCATTTTAAAGACCAACAATCCCAAATTGTTGAATGTGTTGCATTAAATCGGATCTTAAAAGAAAAATTGCATTGCTAACCAAGGATTTTGAATGCTTACAAATGCAACTCAACTTTTCAAAACTCAAGAAAACCGTGAAAAGGTTTTGAAGCCGCTTTGCAAAATCTCATCAAAACGAAAAATATTTAGAGAAACAGATCGTGATCTAGCCGCCTCGAAGAATGCTTTGTTGTCGAATTAGAACAATCGAAACATGAACATAAAAAGCAAATTAACGCTCTCACCTTGGAAAATCAAAAGCTAAGGTGAGTTGTTAACTTGTCAAAAGCAGTTCTCCGCATACAAAAAGCATTCAACGAATCGGGTAGATGACCTTCTTGAAGAAATTATCGACTTGCAAAACAAACTTAAAGAGTTTAAAACTGTTGTTAACAAACATGGTGAATCAAGAATGACTATTGAAAAGTTTACCTTAAAACCCAATCCAAAAGGATATGGAAAAAATCTAGGCGATTACAAACCAAAGCTTTCACTAAAAACATTCAAACCAACTCTCAAGTTTCGGTCACGAAATACAAAATTGATAATATTGTTATGAGTGTTGTTGAATATCATCGTCAAGAGGAATTAGATGCGAAGAAGAAAGTCGATCAAAATTAAAAAATGTTGTTACAACAAACCTTTTAATTATAAAACGCGGTCACTTCGTCACACCAATGATTCTTCTAACACACCAAGGGTTATCATCAAAACACCGAGTCTTCTAATATTAATCCCAAAACAGATTATGCACAAACTTATGGTCCTTTACCTTCAATTAGTGAAGTAAACTCAAAACACGAAAATCGAAATATTCTTAGATATTTCGACATTTTAATGGTCGACCTCAAAATTTTACAACATG